>OU612043.1:28800209-29372709 GCA_914767935.1 Coremacera marginata | reverse complement strand
TTGCTGATGATGATGGAGATGAGCAACTAAAAGATGCTGCAGCAATAGTAATAAGGCCAAAAAAAAGTTAGAAGAGCATCTTTTACGGTATGATGAAATGAAGGTGCATGTTAAACATTGCACATACATACTTCGTAGTCCTTCATATTATTATGAAGTTGGACGATTTTCTCCTGCTTCGGCAAGTGCTGCTCGCCATAAGGAACTGACAGTAAAAAGTTTTGCATAAATTGCACAGTCTTCATCTTCTGCTCCTGCTACTGCTGCGTTTTGTAGCAGTGCAATCCTGCCGCTGCAACCTGGTTATTATTTCCGCCTCATAGCAGCAAACTTCATTTCCTGCTCATCTTTGGATCTAGCTTATTTAACTTCAATTTTTCTTTATTTTTTTTTTACATTGCCCTATGTTGGACAGGCAGAAGTTGCAACATTTTTTGTACAATTTTTTTTTGTCGCCTGAGGATAACGTATGCCTTCGAGGGTAATATGATGATGATGATTTTTTTCTGAATTTTCTTCCGACGCTGCTGTTCCAATATTTGAGCGTGCAGCCTTTGAATGCTGTCTGAATGTAAATTTGATTTGCCAGTTGCAAGGTCCTGGCAACGTCTTGACTGTCAGTGCATATGTTGCACAGCCATAGAAACACACACACACACAAGATAGAGCAAGTCATGTAAGCGTCCTGCTGTGGCCTGCAGAACCTCATTGCGCTGGAACATTTTTTTTTTTTTAGCAACAATGTTAAACGTACATGAGTTGATGTTTCGGCTTGGCTTGGCTTGGCTGTGCAACGCATTTTCGTCCTTGCTTCGTTTGTCCATGTCCATTTGCATTGAAATCGTTTTCGTTTTGTCACTGTCGCATTTATATTGCTGTGTGTGTGTGTGTGAATGTATATGTATATATGCCTGGGTTGTCCCTTAGTGATTGTCCTGAAGGACATTGCATACGACATTACAAGCTATACGTTCTTTCTATAGCTGAAATTTTTTGCGACTATTTTGGGTTTTTTTCTATTCTGACTAAAGAATTCTTCCTGCTATGTTGTTGCTTTTCTGCTGTTGTTGTTGTTGTTTTTCAGGTTTCCCTTGTGCTTGGCCTGCTGCAATTCATCTGCTTATCTGTATGTATTTTGTTTTCTTTGCACATCCTTTGGCTGTGTGGAATTTACTCTAAATTGGCTCCAAATTATTTCTCGTTGATAAACACAATTTCAGGCATTCCGGCTGATGCAGCAGCAACGTTGCCAATTGTGCATAGATATTTTGTTTTGCATTACGTTTTTTTTTTCTCTCGTAACGGTTTCTGCATTTTCAATTTAACAAATTTTAAAACACAAAATTTCCGTCGCTAATTCAATTTAATTCATTTCAATTCAATTTTATTTAATTGAAGTTTGGTTTTTAGTTTAGATGTTGCTGCTACTGGTACTGCAGCTACCGTTGCTGTTGGCAACTCTGACCAAAGTTGCAATGGCGCAAATTAAAAAGTTTGTAGCTATGTTTTTTTCCCCCCAACACTTGCTGCTTTCAGCGCCATTGGGTCTGGTACAAGGCGTTGTATATGTGTAAAAAGGGTGTTGAAGGGAAAGAATGACGAGGTGGATGTGTGCATTAGTTCTGTTGAGTGCTAAATTGCAAGTGAAGCTGCCAGCTTTTTTTTATATATATATAAAAAAAAAATGGCCAGACGCCAGTAAACAAAGATCTCACTTTGAGGTTGATGTCTGTATTGAGAATAACAAAATTTGTTTTGGTGTTGTTAACAAATTCCACCTTCTTTTTATACAGCAGAGGCTAAAAAAACAATGTTTTATTATTTGGTTTGTTTAAAAATAAAAACAAAAATGTTTAGCAATTTTTTTCTTTTTATATAAATTGTATAGAAATTTTTTATAAGAGCAAAAACTTTAAAAATTTACATTTTTAAAAACTTTTCAAAGAAAAATAACCAAATTCAGCTACAAATAACTCACAAATTTAGATTTTTGAAAAAAAAAATCTACATCATAAGTATTTATATCTTGATAACCTCGACCCATGTGTTTTATACTTAAATATATTATTTTTAGTGTGTGTATTAAACTAAGCAAAAATCAAATCACACACAGTTTAAACTGCAAGAAATGCTGCACTAACACACCAGTTCACCCCAGAAACGCTGCGCTAACACATTTGCGCCATGGCAATTTTGTTTGAAATGATATGATTTCTGTATCGACGAGATATTGATACAACAAGACAGAGCAGTGAGTAATTATGTAGGTTAGCGCGTTGAGTTATGTGGTAAGTTTTTCGTGTGCGTTGAGTTGTATAGCGCATTGAGTTATGTGATGAAGTAGTTAGTGCAACTTGGCCTCATCTTGAGAAAAAATTAAATCAAATCAAAATTCTATAGCAATATATTTTATCTGAAGTAGTTATGTTGCTCATAAATTCACCAGACATTGTTTAATAAAAGACTTATTATTTTAAGGGTGGTTTTAAGCAAAGGCGGTTAAAATTAAGGCAAATATTAGAAGGTGTTTACCAAAAAAGTTTATTATATAAATATATGCATAAAAAAACCCATTTGCATGTTGATTTTCATAATCAGTATAAGTAGGTTGAGGTGGGGTAATGTGTACCATGGGCTGATGTGCAACACGGCGATTTTTCATATAAAGTGTTGATATATGAGTGACTGAATAGCTGTGATATGTTTCTTTTGACAGCATCTAGTTTTTCATAAATGTTGGAAGTATGCAGGCAAATTTTTTTAAGGGTTTTTTTAAAATTACAAAAAAATACCGTTTCGGATAAAGTTTTTTTCAGATTTTAAAAGTGAATGTGATGTAAAATGTACAACACCACATATCTTTAAATATAGCAAAAGATTTTGTATTTTTCACATTATGGTAAAATACCATCAATGAGAAAAAATGTGACTTACATTGGGATCTTGTGTAACACTCACGGTGGAGTGATGTGTAACACATCTTACACATTATAATTGCCATTAAAACGGCAACAACGTTTAACTCTGAAATGCAATAATATCGACGACATTACAAGACATCGGCTTAGTTCACACTATTCAGCCCAGACCAAAATCCAATCGTGATATGAAGGTAATAAAATGCTGTGTTATAACAACGTAGAAACAGAAACATTTACTGTTACAAGAGGTGGCAAATAAAACCAAACATAAAACAAAAAGCTGTTGCGATTTATTGCCAAAACATTTGAATCTTAAAAATTCACTTGAATGCAACAAATGCAAGTACCCTTTTTTTTTGTGAGCAATTTTATTTGTGAGAATTTTCACTCAGGTGTGGATATTTCTGACAAATAATAATTTTACATTTGAAATACAATTTGTTTTTTTTGCAATTATGGCAATTATGGCTTTATGCCATTCATATATTCTATTGTAGGTAACGATTAGTTTTTTTTTTCATTTTAACGTATGGTGTGTGTGCATTGAGAATCACACAGACTTACGAGAATATGCTATTATTTCATTTTATCATAATAATTGTTATAAAGTATAGTCTTATCATAATAATCAAACTTTATTATTAAGTTTTTATCATAATAATTTTACTAAACATATAAAGTCAAAAAAAACATGAAGCATTAAAGGTTCTGATCTGTAAATCAGCATTTTGTTGGTGTTACACATCACCCTACCCATTTGAAAAAGACCGAAAAAGTCATCATTGAAATTTTCGTTCTTCTTCATCCATTTCTCTAAATATTCAACAGCCAGGAAAACGCTTACTTCCTGTGCAAAATATAAGATTGGCCTTTAAGTCAATCAAAAATGAAATTTCTTAACACTTTTATTGTAGCAAATAAAAACATGTTGCACATCACCCCACTTCAGCCTAAACAAATTTTTTTTTTGCTTTTTTATCATATATATTTTATATGCGAAAACTATCAGAACCCCGCCCGCTTCACCAGGCGCTTTATTAATAGTCTTACATTTATATAGCTATGTATGTGTAGTCGAACGTGTCTGTAAAGTTTCTCTATTCAGAAAAGCTGGTTTAAGCCTGTCTATATGAACAGTAGCAGTAGTGTTTTTTTTTAATTGTAGAGAATTTTGGTGTGTTGTCTTTCACCAGCGAATACGTAAAAATAAAAAAAAGGAGATGGCAACTCTATAAAAAAACCTTACAGAATTTTTGAAATTCTGACAACGAATGCGGTTACAGTGACCCATTTTTACCTAGTGTTTGCCCCAGCACCGAATTCGTTAAAGTATAAAATTTCAGCTGGCATACCTACCTTTGAAATTCTGACAACGGATTCGGAATCAGTGACCGATTTTTGCCAAGTGTTCGCCCACCGAATTCATAAAAATAAAAAAATATAGTTGGCAACCATTGGTTTTTTTTAGCCTATAACCTTTGGATCATAATATAATCTACATTAAAAACAAAATCAACTAAATTGGTTGAAAAGTACGGGCAGCAGAGGGAAACAAACGCTTTTTTCCACTTTGTTTTATATGTTTATATGTTTATATATATATATATATATATACGTATATATATATATAAAGATGTTGAATGGGCTTAAGTTAAGCAATATAAGCATTCCTATAGATACTCTGATCTTGGACCCCATCACAAATATCGTAATGAGTGGGACACATAATATAGTTCATAGAATATTTATTTAGTTTTAGATTCTGAGCAATGAAAGCAAATTTTTTCATTTGAATCATTTGATTCGCATTTGCTATGTCATTAACAGAAAAACTAATTTTCCTTAAGTACCGCAACAAGCTCGCTTAAGTAATCCCGAAATAGATTGGCTTTTTCTCAGCGGTTTTTATTAATTATTACTGCTTTGATTGTAATGAAAAAATTTCATTATAATTTCATAGTTTCATAATTTTGAGTTGTGAGATTTTATCTGAAGAAATTATTTAAATTTATTTACTCAAAATAAAAAAAAATGGTGGGGATTTAAAAAAATATCGGCTCAAATGCCATTTATAAACATATAATCAAAAAAAAAAATATACACAAAATATGTAACTATACGATAAAAATGACATTCACAACTTTAAACAGTGTCCCATTCATGACGAAAAAAATTACCATTCATAACAAAAAGACGCCAATTTTCAGCTTACATATTTTTTCATTCGAGTTGAATACGAAACATGTTTTTGGGCAATTTTTTACCCCTTCCCCCCCTCTCCACTCCCCCTGTGTCACACTTCATCACAGAGTCACTTTTATATCTTTAAATTTTTTGGTTTTTTTTAATTAAGCAATTTGTTAGCAAAAAAAGCATAGATGACCAACAATTTTATGAAAAATTTGACCATGTGAACAAAGCTTAACACAAATCGAAGCTTTTCTAATGTTAACAAGAACACCAACTTTATACGTTATAACTTGGATATTTGAGAATTGTAAAAATTGTTGTTTGTTTTAGTTTTTTTTAATACTTCTTTGATGTTCGCTTTGAACGTGAAGTCATAGCAACTATTTTCGATGACTGCTTTCGAGTAAGAATTCATACTTCAGTACGGCAAAAAAAAAATCTTTTTTGAAGCTGCTACACTTGTTTAAAGTGCTTTGCTCGATTTAAACATAGTCTTGGCTGTCTTTTTCGGTTTATGATCCGTTCGTTTTATTAGGTGTGTTTTTTATTGATAACAAATGAAAGCAATATTTACAATAAAATTGTATGTTATTTTGAAGAAACGCATGACATTCGTTATGAACAGCCCCTAACCTAAAATATGAGTGTTACAAAAAATCATTTTCTTTCTAAAAAATACTTTACATTAAGAGATAGAAGAAAGTGATGTTAGAACAAGTTTTGGAAAATGAACAAATTTCCTAAATTTCCCTAAATAAACATTATTCAATGTACACAGAGAAAAAAAAAACACGTAGTCAAATCATACAAGTTCACTTTTGTGAACGAAAAATGTACTAGTTACAGAAGTTATTTGTTATCATAAACGCCTTTGTGCCAGCTAAACATAGTTTAAAATGAAAACATCCATACTTTAAACCAAGAAAAAATTGTTTAAATTATAAAAATACAAACATTTCAATATTAACCAAAATATTGTTTAAAGCATACAAAGGCTTATGTAAACAATCTATTTTGAGCCTATTTTATTTGATTGTTTACTTAAATCCTTTAGGGGGCTCGTTCATAAACTACGTTACCAGTTTTTTTGCTGTTTTTTACCCTCCACCCTCCCCTCCTTCTCCGTTACTTTTTGTGGTACATTTTAAGCCCCACTGCCCCCACCCCATATAAAGTAACGTATCAGAGAAATAAAAAATATTTAATAAATAAGAATACGTTCGACTTTCTTTCTTTCAAATCTTTGGTAACGTTACAATTATCGTAGTAATTTTCGAAACCCATCCACCCCATATTGGTAACGTAGTTTATGAACGACCCCTTAGGTGTGTTACTTTGTTATCAAGCAAACAAAGGTGAGCAATAACAGTATCTGATATGACGCAATGGATAGAACGTCCTCCTTGAAATCACAAGAACGTGAATTTCAATATGAGATTTTGACAATTTTTTAATTAATTATTATTTTTAATTTTAAAATTCAGTAATTGAAGTAAAATATTCGATATTGAAAAACGTTGCTGATTCAAAGAAAATAATCAAGATAAAAATGAATGAATTTTGATGCGAACTAAGTATACAAGTTACTTGTATGAATCAGTAAAATATCACTAAACTGTCATCCACATGAAATGTAATGAAATAACTATTAAAATTGTGTGGCCTTGACTAAGAACTTAACGGGCTCAAATCAGTCGAAATCAGTGAAAAGATTGACAAAAAATTATTATTCTCTCTGGGAAAAATTTTTAATGTTAATAATTAATTTAAAGAAAATACCCTTATTTTGACATCAAAAGGTTTCACTTATGTAGAGAATTTTACACTTTTTTTTTACAGCGAATTCATATTTTAAGATCATAACATCAGAATAAGAAAAAACAATCTGAAACTTTTTAGTTTTCGAAGCATATATCCACTCCATTTTCCAATGGATTTCTCCAAACTTCTTTTTGTTTAAAAATTACGTTAAATTACTAAATAAGAATGAGGAAATATTTAACATTGCCTGTAATTTTTTTTTTTTTTAATTTTATTTATCATATTTATCAATCTGTCTTTAATAATAGACAATAAGCAAATTAGATAATGCTAATTAATTGACATAGACTCATGCATTTCCATTGAAATACATAACAAAGTATTAAAACTATAGTATACGTACTATAGAATATTTAGTTTAAGGAAGGTAAATCTAAAACATGCTAACGCTTCAGTCTTTTCGTCTCATCGCTATCTTCTTACAAGGATATCGCCAGAACATTTAAATGGTAGATGAGCCGTTGCAGATAGTTTGTGCTGAATCTGCTGATTTCGTGCTTTACATGTACAAAGTTGAGATCTCTATTGATAGTTTTGTTGGAGACAAACCATGCTGCGTTTGTTATAAGCCTAAGAGTTTTTGATTGGTATCTCTCTAGTATTTCTACATTTGAATTGCTGGCAGCACCCTCCACAATTGTATTCCGTAAGTCCAAACTGGCTTTAAAATGGCATTATAAACTCGCACTTATTATTTAAAGATCGCTGCGAGTGACAGCCTAAAAGCCAGTAGAGTTTTCTATTTTTCAAGTTTAGTTGTATGGGTTTGGCCTTGATTTTTTTTTTTAGACTTAACCAGCACTCAGGGGATGCTCCCTATAAATGCGAAAGCATTGTGTTGATTCGGAAGAAGGGTGATAGTTAGTTGGAGGGTGGAAAGATAGAGTAGTGTCGGTGAAGATTTGATTTAAATCTACACAGATTGAAACTGCCGGGTTCCAGAATTTTGCTGAGCGACCGAAGAACGAATTATCTCGGTAATGCGATGTTCTATTGGGCAAAGTTGCAATGGTAAAGGGATGGGCTTGGAGACCAGCCCGAGTGGACCTAGGAAACACACGAGCTGGTGGCGTCAAGCCATGTATCTCCCTTGAACACTTCCCATGGTAGTACCTTTACAGGAGGCTTAGGCAACCAACATTGCGACGATGCCCAAGAGAGTTGAGAGAAGATGAAATATTTCCATCACCTATCAAATATATTGCACGTCTTTGCATCCGGTCCAGAAGCTCCAAATATGATCTTGAAGCCCCTGCCCAAATGTGCGAATAGTGATGTGTGGATTCCAAGTCATTCGTCTGTCTAAATAAGCCCAAAATACTTTACTGAGTCACTTTTTGGAATACTTTCACAGCTGACGCTAACGGGTGGGCAATCGCATCTCCTTAATGCAAAAGTTACGTGCGTTGGTTTGTGAAAATTGACAATAATTTTATAATTTTCAAGCCAATTAGTCATCTGATCAAGTTCATTCTGAACAAAGGATGATGCTGTGTAGGGGCATTCACTAATGCCATTTATTGCTAAAGATAGTGTACAGTTCAGATCCAAGTACGCTGCCTTGAGGAATACCAGCTCGAATTTCCTGAATTTCTGGCATTTCGTTGAGAACCTTGACATAGAAATGTCTATCAGAGAGATAGCTTCTGGAAAAGCCGAAGTACGGCGCAGGAAGCATTTTTTTTATTTTGTATAACAGTCCGTGTTACTAAACGCTATATAAAGCTTGTTTCACATCAACAAACACAGCTGAGCAGTATTTTTTGTTTCAAGACTGTCCGTTGCACAGTGTGGTATTTTCAATTCTACACTCACGGAACGATGCGATGCTATCAAACCACTGCTTCTTCTAGCCGTAATATTTCGGCTCTCAAAAAATTTAATATATGCGGCTGTGACAACCTCACGCGAAGTTGTTACAACATTCAATGGTGAGAGGAATTCGGCTTTGATAGCCGAATTCTGGGGGCTTTATAAGCGCACGCGGAGTTGTTGAAACTATCAACTGTGAGAGCAATTCGGTTTTGATAGCCGAATTGTGCAGGCTGTGACGACGCTTTTTGCGGCTGGCGTAAATCGTGATGTCGCCTTTGTCAGAACTTCTTCTATTAACGCTATTAAACCTCTGATTTTGAGGTTATAACCAATTTTATAATTTCATTTAATTAATAAAACTATAAATTTGTAATTTTTTATTTAAATTGAAATTAAGATATAAGAAAATTAATTTGTAAATTATAAGAAAATATAATATATAATATAATATAATATATAAGAAAATAACAAAAGTTTCATTATTTAAATAAATTTACATATTAAGTTACTAATATAAATACTTTCTGACATTCTGTTTTTTGCTTTGCTTTAAAAAGTTTTGGCTTTGGAGAAATATTACTCCAATAGATTTTTCTTAAATTTTCTTTTTGCAATAGCTAAATTAGATTGCCTGTGTAGAGCTAAACTAAACAATATACCCTTAAATTCAATTTTTCAGTCTGTATTGTTCAACAAAAAACGCTACAAACATTTATATATCGATTAAAACTTTTGCTCAAAATATTTTTCAAGATTTTTTAACCCTCTGCAGCTGACGTCGTAGTCTCACAGACACTGAAAATCAACACTTCGTGCGTATAAACGTAAAGTTCGAAGTCAAATTCGAACCAAATCTTTTTAAAAAAAAACGTATTTTATTTAAAATTTTTTTCTTATGTTAGCCCAAAATGTATTTGCTGTTATATGGAATAAGGTCAAGAAAGTTACAGTCAGGAATGTGTCATAGAAAATCAGTTTAAAAGTGAGGTCTGCTAGACCCCACGTCAGCTATATTGTTAAATTTGGAGCACGTCAGCTGCAGAGGGTTAATATCACCCATATAATTTTCGGAGTGTTATTATGAGTTAAAGTTTAATAGGAAAAGATTACTCAATATAAAATTTTATATTCAACAATAGTTTCTGCTTTAATTTTTTTGAGTTATTTAGCTTATCAGAATCTTTAATGTTACGTATATCCATTGAGGCAATTTTGTCGTTACATAAAAACAGAAACTAAAACAATTTCATGATATATATAATTATTTTTTATTTGCAGGCAGATGTTTACAAAATGATATCATCTTTCGAGTCTAAGTAATTCAACAACTTACTTCACCTTGTCGTCTGACCTTTCCACATGAGATGTAGCAATTACTTAACCTCAATTGTTGACCGGCTCTTCTTGATTGTGCATAATTTAATTTGCTGTATAAATTATGGTAAATACTTAAGATTTCCTGCATATTTTTAGTTTTACTCCGACGAAGGTTTTATGCTAAATGGTTTTTATTTTTTTATTGATTCTTCTTTCCATATGAATTCACTTAATAATGAAAAAAAATATATGTATAACAGAGAAAATAGGGCTTAATAATAACAGACGGCTAAATTTGTGAAGAGACAACAACTTTAGGAGCGTTGAGCACTTTTTGCAAAGAGTAAAACTTATAAATTCGCGTTAGCACTTTTAATGTCAGCAATGTCCACGTCAACAATGTTAATGTCATCACTGTTAACGGTAGCAACTGTTAAGGCTTGCACTGTTAAAATCTACATTTCGGATTCAGATTTTTGTGTTTTTGTACGTGGCACCCCAGAAGGGTGGCAGTTAGGGGGTAGGTGGGTTCAGAAGAAATGTTGAAGGTCATAAATTAATAGGACCAGCTCATACATTTGAACCATTTAGGGGTCAATGCGGGAGAGATATTTCTTTTTTGGAAATTTGATTATTTATTTAAAAGGAGGTTCTAACATACTCGAAAAAAGATTTACCGAAAAATTTGATGGCATATCTACTCGTATGATACTAAGTGAAAACTTCAAAATTCTACACAAACTCTTTGTAGATGATTAAAATCTACCTTTAATTGAATTTTTTAATGAAGCATTAGGTTGACTGTGTTCAAGGTTCGAAAACTCAGTTCTACTAAATATAAATCGTTGCAGTTCTTATACTTTACTTACAGATTAAATCAAATCAAATTTCAATCAAATTTCTTTCTGTAGTTGCCATAAGTCTGTTGTTTTTTTTTAGAATACAACAAAATTTTTGAAATATGAATGATTTGATACTAAAATTAATTTGAAATTTAAAAAAAAAAAAACATTTATTTCATAGCCTTAAGATTTTCATACCATTTAGTTTTCACTACAGTCGGCAACCACTCGGCGGATGGTTTTTCTTGTGTTCTAGTGTCAAATTGAGCTTTAAAAAGCTTAAAGCCGTAGTGTCCACGAAAATAAATAAATGAGCCAAGACTTGTTTGTTAAAGAAATAGTCAGGAGTATAATAACAGAACAGTATCATTAGTATTTTGATGTATATGTAAATATAAGAAACTTACAATAGTTTTATTGTCAGTAGACTGCGGCTTGACAGAATTTCATTTCCATTAAGGGGTTACATGACATTGGCAGTTTTTTGAAATCGACTTTTTTTTTAATAATTTTGTATTTTAGTAAATATTCTTTCATGGAAAAATTTCTACGGGTTCAAAAGTTACAGCCGGATTAGTGAGAGCGCATTTTTAATTTTTGCGCTACCTACGTACGGCCGCTGGTATATACTTGTTTTACTTGCTACCTGACTTTTGGTGGTTGTTATTTCGTACCTACTTGAAGGGTGAAGTGTGAAGCCCGAATTGCTAAACGATTGCAAAAAACTATAAGAAACAACACAACACAAGATAATGAAGGCATACAGTACGAAGCAGGCATGGCAGATTGAAGGTAACCTTTTTTTTTTCTTTGTTCACAAACTTTGTTTATCTCGAAACCATGTTTTTCGTACTGGTTGCGGCACCAGCGGGTTCATATTTTGACGAAATTTCTTTTTTGTATTTTTTTAAACTTGATTCGCTCTCGTATGACACGAGTTTTTTTTTAAATTTTTTTTCGATATTTTATGAATTTTTAAAGTCAATATTTTTTTCGAAAAAACACACTTTCAAATTTGGAACATCACCATAAATTGAAAAAAAAATTAAAAAAAAAGCTCGTGTCATACGATAACCAATTTTGTTAAGATTTAAAAAAGTCATTTGTTTTCCAGATCGGACAATTTTTGCAACTCCCAGCGCTGCAACCACGAGGCCCCGTTTTTGTCTCTGCCACCAGTTTTGAGCTCTATAAAACCATGTTGGAGTGAAAAATATATTTTTTTTAATTTTTTTTCTTGTAATTTGTTCAATTATCTAGAATAATAAAATAATAAAAAAAATTTGGAAAAATGTTTGTCTTTGACTGAGTTATGAATTTTTAAAAAAAGGTCTGTTTTCTCTGCCGCGAATGTCATGTCCCTCCTTAAACATATGAAGAGTCAAACGCTATTTTTATACCTCAACGCGTACTGCGTAAGGGGTATATTAGCCCTGTAGGAAAATCAACTAATTTAAAAGTAGTTGAAAAAGTAGTTTTTTGTCAACCACAACTAGTTGAAATTCTAACTTTTTTCCATAGAACGAACTAACATATTTTGTATGGTGATGTCCGCTAAATAAGTCAATTGACTTTCGTCTACATATATTTTCAACTACTCGTTAAAGTAGTTATATTGAAATTATTTTTTTAATTACTTTAAAATAACCAATTGAAAACAAGTTAATCAGACATATTGTTTAATCCGATTCATCTCGGAATCCGATTTAATTTCAATGAAATGTTATTGGAAATAAATCCGATTCCGATGTGAATCGGATTTCAGAACATGCCTGAATATTCCACTTACTGAAGATGAATTTAAAAGCACAAAAATTTTAAATTTCTATACATCAATGAGATCATTTATTTGACTTTTTTGAAAAAAAAATTACATAAATTCATTACGTGAATGCATAACGCATTTTAAAAAATTAAATAAAAAAAGTATTTCAAGCTTTCAGTCTTTAACGAAATTAAAATTTTAAAACTAAGATTATTTGTTTTTAAGTAGTATTTCAATTACTTCATATATAATGCAATAAAAACTATTTAGAATTGAAGTGGATGCCACCGTAATATAATTCAAAGTAGTTCATATACTAGTTTATTTTAAATTACTTTTTTAATTAGTCGTTTTTAAAAACAAGTTAGTTTGTTCCTATAGGGAACTTTGTCATTCCGTTTGTAACGCCAATAAGGAGGCGTGGCAGGTAAAGGAAGGTATATATATATAATTGATCATCATCATTATCGTCCATCTGTCGACACGATTACAGCCGTAATATTAAAGCTATAGCGATGAAATTCAAAATATATGTTTGTTTTTAAAAAATAAAATTCAAGTTTGAAAATGAGCCATATCGGATAAAAATCACGCCTATCTCCCATACAGAGTGACTTTAATTTAACGTGTGACTTTAAAATTTAAAATTTTAAATTAACGTGACGTAAAATGCCTTTAAAATCCACAAAAATTGTATATAATATAGACCATATCTTATAAGGCTTTGATATATAATCACTATGGTATTTAGCAAAATCGGATGAAAACCACGCCTACTTCCTAAATCTCTTAAAAATCCACAAAAATTAAAAGGTATATCTTGAAACTTTGCACAGATGCCTTGATATATAATATGAACCATTTCTATAAAAGTTGGCAAATCGCATGAAAACCACGCCTACCTGCCATATAAATTGACTTTATTTAAAACGTAAAATCTCTTAAAAATCTGCAAAAATTTAAGAAATGCCTTGAAAGTTTGCGCATAAGCATTGATATTTAACATAAACCATCTCTATAATATTTGGCAAAATCGGATGAAAACCACGCCTACGTCTCCTTATCCTAAGTCTCTTAAAAATCCACAAAAATTAAAAGGTATATCTTGAAACTTTGCACAGATGCCTTGATATATAATATGAACCATTTCTATGAAAGTTGCCAAATCGGATTAAAACAACGCCTACTTTCGATACAAAGTGGCTTTAAAATCTACAAAACTTAAAGATATATCTTGAAATTTCGCACATAAGCTTTGATATATAATATGAACTATCTCAATGATATTTGTGATTCCAAATTCGGATGAAAACCACACCTACTTCCTAAAAAAAGTGGCTTAATTCTAAAAGTTAAATCTTTTAAAAATCTGCAAAAATTAAAGAAATATCTTGAAACTTTGCGCAGATGCTTTGATATATAAAATGAACCATTTCTATAAAAGTTGGCAAATCGGATGAAAACCACGCCTACTTTCCAAACAAAGTGTCCTTATTCTAAACCTTAAATCTCTTAAAAATCTACAAAACTTAAAGATATATCTTGAAATTTTGCACATAAGCTTTGATATATACTTGAACTATCTGAGTGATATTTGAGATTCCAAATTCGAATGAAAACCACGCCTCCCATGCAAAGTGACGTCATCACAATAGAAAAACTTTCGTAAACATATAAAACGGAACGACATCATGTATGTATGTACCCAAATTTCACCTACATCGTTTATCCAAGCCATTCATATCTTCTTCGGTATAATGTGGAGTCTTTAGACTAGAAAAGTGGGTGTGGCATTTTACTATTAATCAAACTTCTGGTACATCGTGTGTCTGACTTCAACCAAATTTTGAACGCATAGTCCTTGATAATTTGAGCAGTGTTAAGTTTATAAAATTGGACAATACTTGACGGGGGGCGTGGCACTTTATTTTTAAACTTCTCCTTCTACACAGTTTGTTGAATTTTGGCCAAATTTCGTGCATATATTCTTTAGTATGATGAGAAGCTTTAAGCTTACAAAAGTAGGTGGATAGGATTGAGCAAGGAGCTTGTACATTTAATTATAATCGAACTCCCTCTAAGCCGTTTGTCCGACTTAAACCCAATTTTGCGCAGATATTATTTGGCATAACGATCAGTCTGTGGCTTTTAAAAGTGGGTGGTTCTAGACAGGGGGCGAGGCACTTTATTTTTAATCTATTTCCACCTACATCGTTCCTTCAATTTTCATCAAATTTCACGTAATATTCTTTAGTATAACACAGTGTGGAATTTTTTAAGTCATAGCAAAATAACCATATACTGACACCACAACGTGATAAAAGACCCAAAAAAAGAGCCCTGTCTGCCAGTTTTTCTTTTTTTTTTTTTTGATGGATTGAATTTGAATTTGCCCCCATGAGTTAATAAAAATTAACATATTTATATACAGATTTATAGCGTTTTCAGAGGTCTTCTCAATGAAACCCATCTCAACCAGATCGGACAAGAAATTGGTGAGATATAAGCGATTATATACTCAAGCTATAAAGGCCTATATCTCAAGAAGTTGGATCGGCCTCCTTAAAAAACTTTGGGGTTGAAACAATTGATCATAAGAAGCTCGGTCAAAGTCCTTTCAAGGGCTGTCATGGCCATTTGGTTTTTTTTTTCGTAAACCCTACCAGGCCAAAGAAAATTGGCGCATTTTTCATAAAGTAAATTTGTTCGTAAAAGCGGAAAATTAAAAAAAAACGCTTTTTGGGCCATTTTTCGCTAATTTTTTAAAGTTTTTTGCGATTTTGACCTTGAAGATGAAGTTTTTTTATTTTATATTATATTTTTATTTATTTATATTTTTTTATTTTTTTTGTTCTTTATAACAAGATCTACAACTTTGCCTCAGAGAGTAAATCAAAACTCCGAACGGTTTGCAAGATATAAGCTTGAGAAAATTATCACTTTTTACCACAAATGACACCGAGGCCCCACTTCTTTGGGGCCCATAAAAAAAAAACCTGGTGGACTTTGGGCAAACCTGCCACACAGGGGTATTTTTTTTTTTTTTTTTTGGTCTTTTAACACGTAAAGGCTCCGTATATGGTTATTTTTTTCGTATTGCAATGTGTAATGATAAGTGGGTGGGATTGGACAAGGGGCGTTTGGTGCAAACA
This sequence comes from Coremacera marginata, assembly GCA_914767935.1. Classification (NCBI taxonomy): domain Eukaryota; kingdom Metazoa; phylum Arthropoda; class Insecta; order Diptera; family Sciomyzidae; genus Coremacera; species Coremacera marginata. The sequence goes on along the minus strand of OU612043.1, from coordinate 29,356,886 downwards.
AATTATATTTGTTGATGTTTTATTTTTGAATATATTTTTTTACAACACTTTTGTTCAAATAAATTTTTACAACTCAAAAATATTTGAAAATTTTTGATTAATAAAAATTTTCAATTCAAAGAATACTTGATCGTAATAATCAGAATAAACAAAGTAGAATTCGTGCAAGTATAAATTTGAGACGATACAGTTTGTGAATTTATCGTGTTATTTTGTGGTGGTATTGAGTCACCACAGGCGTGCCGATTTAATTCTAATCGAACTCCTTCTATACCATTTGCCCGATTTTAAAAAATTTTGCAAATATATTCTTTGCCATAAGGAGCAGTCCGTAGTTTATAAAAGTGGTCGGAATTAAACAAGGGGCGTGACATAGTAATTTGAATCGAACTCTTCTACACCGCTTTTTTGACTTCAACCAAATGTTGCATATATATTTTTTGGAAAAATGAGCAGTAAGTCTACAAAATTGGGCGGAATTAGACAGGGGCGTGCCACTCTAATTTTAATCAAACTCCTTGAAAACCTCTTGTCCGTCTTTTTGAAAGTAAAATTAAACTAAACGTATGACAGAAATATTTGTCTAGATTATACATAAACATTTTATAGACGGCTTCGAATATCTTTCAATACGGCGGGGGGGGGGGGGGGAGGGGGTGTATTTTAGCTTCGGTACCCTGCCAAGGCTCCATTCCTGACTATTTTTATAATTTTTTTAATTTCATTAAGTAAAAGTCAATAAAACAAGTAAAATAATTTATATAAAGCAGATTTTTAAGAATTAAGCCAATTGAGCCAGTTAAGCCAATTGAGCCAACTAAGCAGATAAAGCCAATTAAACAAGTCAATTGAGTTCTCTAAGTCAATTTTGACTAAAACAAAAAAGAATGATGTAAGTTATTAAGAGTGTTCAAGAATGTTGAATAGGATTCTCTGTCATAAAAAATTACCTAAATATATCCCCAAAAACCACTGCTTAATGTACTAATGTAATAACATTTTTTTTTGCTCACTAGTTGTATTCACTTAACTAAATATTTTGTGAAATCTTTTAGATATTTTCGAGCAATTAGTAGAAATGGCCAAATGTGGATGGCAACTCGTGTGTGTCAACTAGAAAATGTTAAACTTTTGCGTGCAAAAAACAATAAATCTGGCAAAGATAATAAAAATGTCACAAAAAAAAGCGACCCACACAAAACACTAAAACTACAACTAAAACTGAGTAGATAAAAAAACAAGTCATTTAAAGGGCATAAAAAATAAACTGCAAACTAGAGACGAAGAGACACAAACAAAGTTGTCAATTTTGGCAGAGATTAAAACATTTATGAATTTATTATTATTGTTTTAGCTCCCATGTCGAATGAATTTTACACAACTTTGAAAAGTTTTTTTTTATATATATACATATATATATATATTTTTTTTTTTGTCTTTGTTTTATTTTGAGCGTTTTGTTATTTCAGGCGCTTGGGAGCGAAAAGCTTTTATTTTTCAATGATTATTTATTTGCAAATAAAAGCTTAAGCGGCATTTAGGACAAAAGCGCACAAAAAAAAAACAACAAATTGCATAAAAATTTTGCCAAAAATTTAACGAAAAATTGTAAAAAAACACAAAAAAAAAAAGATGGCGCAAATTGATGTACGATGCAGACAACTTTGAAAGCTTTAGCAACGAACGGTTTGTTATTTGTTAAAGTTTTCAAATTGGTTTTCTGCTTGCAGGTGTGTGAATGTGTATATGTGTGTCTGAGAGCATGTGGGTTTGTGTGTGAGTGCTTTTGCTGGTGTGTCCTCTTCTTGTATGAGTGATGAAAGTCATATTTTTTACAGGCAGCAATATTTTTGGAAGCTTAACCAATAAAATGAATTTGCTCTACCTGACTCACGCACACACACATACACACACACACACACACACACACGGCTAAGCTGCTAATATATTCCACACGCACACACACACACACACACACACACTAATACAGGCATATATTAAAATTGAATCTATTTTTACTTAAATGCCCAGAGGAACATTTTGTAAGCTTACATATCCCAGAAGTAAGACTTGGCCGTGAATCTAGCCATTTCCCAAGCCCCCTTTTACCTCCACCTTCGGGGGAATACAACTTTGCTCAAATCTCCGTTCGTGTGCTTGTATGTATTTGTGTTGTTTCATAGTACTTAACTAAATTTTATTCGTAGTTCTCTATGTTTGTTTCATGCGCAAACTGTGCTTGCATAACTCATGCTTGGCTTAACAGCTTTTTTATGGCACACTTAAAAAACAACTCACTATCACATGACACCCTACGCTCTCCACATTCACACACAAACACACACTCCTTCCCTCTTGTGTACTTTTGCCGCTTTTTTTTTTTTTGTTTTTTTCAACATACATGTTTCCATGTTTTATGTTTCATCTTTTATAAGATTTTTTTATTTTTTTATTTCTTGCTGTTCTAGAACTTCTTAATTTTTTATTATTTTTTTTTTTTTTTATTTATTTTTCGGGCTCTAAAAAACTTGCTCTGCAAATAACATGATTTTATTTACCATGAAATTTCAAATTTTTAAATTATGCTGGCCAAAAAAAAAATACCTTTCATTACTTTTTTTTTTCATGCTCTCCAACTTAGTTGGCGACTATTTAAGCGCCTAGCTTTTGCTTAGCTTATAATTTATACTTAAATTTATTGTGCATTCAATCCGATAATAAAGTATTAGCCTCATTTCTGTTCCAGAAAACTTTCAGCACGCTTGACTGCTTTCCACATGTATATGTATGTGTGTGTGTGTGTGTGTGTGTGTGTGTTTCTATGAGTGTGTGCGTGCTTATAAAGCTTTTGGTCAAATCCTAGCTGTTTGCTAGTTTGTAGTTTTTGTTTTAACCAGCTTGACTAGCAGGCGACGCTGGTCAGCAGACAGGCACTCAGTTGTAGAGAAACTTTTTCTTGTTTTGTTTTGTCCAAAACTTATTTCAAGCAAAATTAGCCAAAATATGTGTGCCTTGGCTGTTCCGGCAGCTGGTCTACTTCCATTTAAACATATTGTTAACGTACTTAAAACTTGCAGACAGGTAACAAAAGTTGTGCCTAAGCAATGCAAGGCTCGGCACATGCATAGCGTTAACTAGTCGGGTTAGTCGGAATCATAACAAGCTTTAATTAGCTATTTTGGAAAATCATTTAAATGAATGGTTTAAAATAATTCAGGATTAGGTTGGCAGAATTCTGTTGAATGGGATATTAATGGAACTCTTAGTGTGAGTTGCTGTTGTATAACCAAGTTGTACTTGTTTTATATTTTTTTGTTTATAATGTTTTTATGTGTATGGAAGAAAAGTAAACTTATTTTTAACACCGGCTCAATCGTTAGACATTTCAGACATTTTCGAAAAAATATTTTTTTTTTTTTTTAATAGGTTCCTATGGTGCTACTTTTATGTTTTTGTTATGTGTGCGTTGACGTTTAAACACCGTGTTTTATCAAACGGTATTTGGCTTGAAATAAGTTTTGGACAAAACAAAAAAACAAGTTTTCCTTCAAATGAGTGCCTGTCTGCTGACCAGCGTCGCCTGCTAGTCAAGCTGGTTAAAACAAATAAGTTTTCGAATCAGCGAGCGGAACAAATCCACACTTCGTTTTCGAAACGTGATTTTTAGAATAATCGAAACGTTTTCGAAACAAGATTTTTTTAATAATCGCATAGTTTCCGAAACAAGATTTTTGAAACGATCGGGTCGTTTTCCAACTAGCGAAAATATGAGATATTTGCCAATACATAACATTTCCTTTGTTTGTTGAACTATAGTTCAAAATTAACTTTTATTTTAAGTGAACAAAATAAACAAGATTAATTTTCGATGTTTTTAGTAAGCAATGAGATGTTATAAATTATTATATTGACAGAAAAACTCTAAATGTTAAAATTAGAAATTTTAAGCTTACCATGTCAAGAATCGAAACAACGTCATCTGAATGCTAGTCCAGCACCTTACCCATTCGGCTATTGCAGTTGTTGAACATGTGTGGCTTCATTTGCGTCATAATGATATCAAGCATTTGCGGCTGTAGGTTCAAACCCCGACTCGGCACAAAAAAAATTTATTTTTTTATGTTTATATTTTGTTATTTAGTTTTTTTTTGTTTTAAGATTCGACTTTATTAAAGTTCGAAATTTATTTTATTTTTATTAAAAAAATAACAGTATTAACTTAAAAAACGTATAAATAACAGCGATATATATAAAAGACTTTTTTAAAAATTTTTTATATTTAAGAGTCGGCTTCATTATACATTCGAAACGAATACGAATTCAAAACGAGTTCGCAAAAATTCAAATAAGCGAAAACGAGAATTTTTCGAGAAGACTTTTACATATAAAAAGCTTGATCGACTATTCGTTTCGAATGTATACCATAATAAAGCCGACGTATTAATATGAAATTTTTTTTTAAAAATGTATTTTTTTTTTTTTTAATGTATTTTTCATTAAGTTTCTGTTATAAATACGTCGTTTTAGCGAGGATTTTTTTTATACATGTTGTATGATATAGTGTGGCTGTGGCGTAGAGTAGAGTAGAGTAGAGTAGAGTAGAGAGTTGTGGCGTAAAAGTAGAGTGTGTGGCCCATACGCCATAGAACCCGGGTTCAATTCGCACCGGACATAGAAAGTTTTTCAATTGAATTAATTTTTCTGTTCGGTCGTCACCTCTCTGCAGACAATGGCAAACCTCAAAGAGTAAAAACTGTAGTGTACTGAATGAAAACTGCATAAAACTTCAAGGTTCAGTTCTCAATCATTTGTGTTCAAACATTTCGCAACATACACAACACAATTTACCATAAGAAGCTTGGTCAAAGTCCTTTAAAAAAAACTTCTTTTTTTTCATAAATTTTACTATGAACAAATGCATTTATTTTTAAATAAATAATTTTCTCCACCCGAAAAATTCTCGGATTCGGTTGTATGGATTTTTTTTGGAATTCGTTTCGAATGCAGAGCGAAGCCGACTTTTTAATATGAAAAAAAATTTTTTAAGACAAGTATTAACCTTCTGTTGTTAATTCATCATTTTAGCGAATATTTTTGTTTATAATTTTTATACAAAAAAAAAAACTTTTATTTCATAAGTTATTATATAAAAAGTTTTTGTGAAAACTTTTATCTTTTTTATTATATTATTTTGTGTCTGTTTCTATAATTTTTTATAGAATACCGTCTAGCCGTCTTTACTTAGCTTCTGGGAGAGGAATCGATCCACATCAGTGCAACGTTTAATTCTATCCATTTTAATAACTGTTTTTTATTTTAATAATTAACACTTCTGAATAGTTTTTTATCTTTTTAGAACATTTAGATACTAATCTTCTATTTCCAATAGAAACTTCACATTTCACTACAAAATCTTTTCATTTAAGGGAACATATATTTACTTTTTTTGAAAAATTTAGGTGTGTTTTATAAGAGGATATCGAAATAACGTGTAAGGAATAAAATATCAACAAAATTCCATGGCAACCCTTTATTTTGTATGTAAACAAGCGAAAACATAAAAGTTACCTGAAAGTAAAGGAACTTTATTACTAATCATATGGTTAACTTATAATTATTTAAAAAAATTAATGAAAAGCAATTATGTCGTTACCGGAGTTAGAACGCAGAAAACTCATTTGTAAATTTTGTAAGAAAAACCCAACAAAAACAAAAAATTTAGTTTTTCATTATTTTTATGATATGGGATTTGAAAAATCGTTTATATATAAGACAATTCAAGCTTATGAGAGCGGAAAGAAAACCTGGCTCCGGTAAGATATGTGCTTTATAAGATAGCAAAACTTGTCGAAAACTAAAGAATAAAAAAGCTGGCTGTACAGCAAAATCTTACCGACAACTTGGTAAGAAGTACCAAGTGAATCCAAAAACGGTAAAAAAATATTTGATATACACGGGGGGTAAAGAAAAAAGCAAAAAAAATGTTGTGCCAAAAGGTACAGAACGGCAATCAGCAGCCATTAAGTCACGCTTGCGTCTGCTTTTCCAAAATTATTTTGCTGCAAAATCATGTTATAAGTGAATCATGGATGACGAGAGTTACTTCACCGGTTCAAGGAAATGAATAGAAAGCAAAATATTACTTCAAGTGTTCTAATAAGAAAACAACTGATAATGTGAAGCAAATATGCAGAACAAAGTTTCCTGGGAAAGTACTTTTATGGCTGTCCATAAGCGAATTCGGCATAAGTGAACCGGTGTTTATTTAGAGCGGTTTAGCTGTCATTTCTCAACTATATGTTGAAGATTTATTGAGAAATACAACCAAACTGATTAAATAATTTTTTGGCCAGACCTGGCATCTGCCCATTATGCCAAAGTAACACAGGATGCATTTCATGAACATCGAATCTATACCGAAAGAATTCAATACTCCAAACGTACCGCAACTTAGACCAATCGAAACTTTTTGAACGAATTTGAAACGAAAAGTATATGGGAAAGGCTATCAGGCCAAAAGTGTGGGGTGCTTGATACAAAAAATTAAAAAAGAGCTGAAGGAAATCGACGCAAATGGGATTCAAAAGGTCATGGAACAAGTACCGAAAAATGTGAGGAAAGCCGATCGCTGCTGATATAACTTTTTTTTTTTTTTTTGTAGACTACAGCTAAGATCATCCATATAAAACATGCTAACAAATTTTTCAAAATCATTACAATAAAATTTTTGTTATCATAAATGCATTTGTTCCTATTTCATTGCTCATACGTTAATGGTACAGATCCTGTGCCTTAAAACTTTAAATTGATTCTAATGCTTGAAATGATTTTGTTTTAAAACTGCCTGCATTTCTGAACTGCCATTGTTTTTATCTTCTTCTTTTTCTTCTGCTTCTTCTTTTTGCCTCTATTGCTCTCCAGACACATAAATGTCAACACTTGAAAATAATTTGCTCACATCTTGTTGAGCCAATGGAGCTCATTAAAAAGCTTTTATTTGCTAGTCTTATGCTACTTACGTGTGCTATTGTTGTAGATGTTTTTGTTGTTGTTGTTGTTGTTGTGGTTATAGCTTTTTATTGTTATTGCCTGATGTTTTGTTGTTTTTGAGTTTTATTTTTGAAATTCTGCTAGTGTGTGTGTGTGTGTGTGTGTGTGTGGCGCACGTTTTGTTCGCCTGCAATTAATAGCTATTGCAGCTGCAATTGTATTATAGCAAAAAATAACCACAGCAGCAACAATAAAACAGAAACGGAACACAAAAATAACAACAAACAGACCAAAACGCAAGCCAAGTAAATGCTTTGAAAATGAAATCAATTTCAGAATGTGGCCACCAGAGTAACCACGGTTCAAGAAACGTTACCATATTGACCAAGCTGGTGTGCTGCGCCGTTGAACCGTACAATAAGCTGGAGGAGCCATTAATGTAAACACCTCGTTTGTCCTGTTCAAATGCAGTGCTAAGCAGCGTGTTAAAAAGGCAGCTTGTACAAAATCGTGGAGAATATATTTGGTGGATTGGGTCGCTGCTTGCCGTTTGCCGTTGTACCTAGCAATATTTGAAATTATTTGCACGTAGCTTTTATGTGTTGCTAGTGATGGCGTAAGACAACAACAAAGTTGCTGCTTGTAAACCAGCAGCTGCTGCTACTGCTGTTAGCCATACGTAACAGCCAAAAAACATTTAATATTAAGTTATAGCTTGTTGTTCTTTTTCTTGTTGTTCTTGTTTGTATTAGTGCTAAAATACAAACATAAGCTCATACACAGAGCGCTCAAAACATGCCGTATGATGGTATTATTGAACAAATGCCGCATTTAATTTCGATTTCATTTTGATTTTTATTTCATTTTTTATTTTTTTTTTCCTCCCCATTTAGTAGGCAACACATGCACACACATGTCGTTGTTTTTTTTTTTAATTTTATTTGTTTTTGTTAACCCGTAGTGGAACCTTTAAAGAATTTCACACGCACGACCAACAGCATCAAGGACGCAGAACGTTCTCTGGCTTCTGCAGTGCTTGAGTTGCAGTCATTGACCCAAAAAAGAACTTCACCTTGGCTTTTTTTTTCTTTTTTTCTGCCGCTTGCTCAACAGTATCTAATCAAGTTTGTCAAAGTGTCGATTCAGCAGCCAATTACTTAAAGAAGCGCTTCCAAAAAGCTCTGCTAACCAAACAACGCTTCAACGACATTGCCAGCTAAAAGCTAATAGCGAATTCTTGTTTATGTTTGTGTGTGCATGATTTAATTGTTTGAGAGTGGCAATAATGATAAAACTTGTCTAATGGCAGTTGAATAAAACCACATCGTATGTCTGAAATAAATTAAGGCAAAAGAATCATTTTAAGCCCCACCTTGATTGGAAGAGACATTGTAAGATTTATTAAGGCATACATCGCAACAATGTTAAGCTTAAAAAGCTTTTATTTATTTACTTAATGTGCGCTCATGTTTTGAGGTCACTGTTCAACTTTTATCAAAAGGAAGTTGCTAAATATTTTATGGTACCCACGTCGTATGAGTGCTTTTAATTTGTTGATGCAGGTTACGACGAAACATGTTAAGCATTGGGGTAGTTCAATTGGCTCGTTTAGCTCGATTGGCAAAATTTATACACTGCATATATTTTGTGACTATAAATGATTAAAAGCAATAATGCGCAGATAGTGATTCAATGGGCTCAATTGGCTTTTTTGTTCAATTGGCTTGATTTTTACACAATTATGTTTTCGTGCAGCAAAATTACTGGTAGAACCCATATTGTTCTGCGAGTGACTTTAAACAGTAGTGTCAATCGTGTGGCTCAATTGGCTCTTGTGACTCAATGGACTAAGTTATTGCAAAGCTAATTTAATATCCACGGAAATACTCGTAACTTAAATGGCTCCACTTTGACTGTGGCTGTGAATTATTCAAAGCAATAGTGCCCAGATAGCAGCTCAACTGGCTCATTTAGCTCAATGTTCAAAATCTGCAAAATTTTTTAAATTTGTATACAGCCTAAAGATACTAACTTAATGGGCTCATTTTGCTCAATTGATCAAAAATTAACAAAATGAATTCTCCATTTTACAAAATAACCTATTAAATCCACATTGTATGACGAAGCAATAGTTGGACTATTGTAAAAACGCAGTATAAACGATTTTGATTTCTTAATACAGATAACTGAGAATGATTTGGTTTAATAAGCTCTATGGTCATAGCCATTCAATTTGACTCAATTGGCTATGTTAGAACGCAGCTATCAAAATATTCATATATAAATTTAAAAATTTATAAGGGTTTTTATAAACGAGTTGTTGATTTTTTTTAATTTCTTAATACAGATGACTGCGAATAATTTGGTTCAATAATATCCATGGGCGTAGCCAGGATATCAGCCAATGATGCCCCCTTCGCTACGCTTATGATTACTTCATTGACTCAGTTGACTAAATTAAAACAAAGCTATTAAAATATTCATAATTTAAATTTATAAAGTTCTTTGTCATAGTTTATTGCTGCACATTATTCAAAGGAATAGTGTGAATAAGGTGGCTCAGTTGGTAAATTTGGCTCAATTGGCTCAATAAGCTTAATTTTTGCAATGCTTATTTTCTATTCTGCTGCAAATCAATTCAAGTAATAGTGGCAACGAATTGACTCATTTGACTCAGTTGGCCTTAAAATTACAGATTTAATTTATTGTGCATAAATATCACTGAGGTAATTCAAGTTTGTTTAATTGATTTTATTTAATTGACATTACACGTTGTAAGTGATTGCAAAGTCTTAAAATGTATTAGCTACCAATTATGTGGCTCAATTGGCTCATTTCGCTCAAATGGATCAATAGTCTTATTTTTTACAAAGCATCTTTTGTTGCCAACAAGTTTACTATGAAACCCAGTTCGTATAAATGATTTTTACATTTTTTTTTTTTTTTTTCTGTGAATAAATTATCTTCTTAAATTACTTTCTCATTTGGCTCATTTAGCTCATTTGGCGGAGTAGACTGGACTGGCTGAATTTCTTTCTACTTTATTTGTTAGTAGTACAGAGTCGATTGCTTGATCAAAATGTTTGTATAAATAAGAATACAAGTGATTTTAAGCAAATGGCTCGTTTGGCCCAATTGGTTTAATTTAATTAAAGTGTTTGTTTTTGTTTTTTGTTACAACAAATTATTAATGCAGAACAAAACATGTTCTGAAGTGATTTTAACTTGTTAGTGCAGAGGTTTGCAAATAATGTAAAACACACTGCACTGCTTGTGACTCAATTGACTCGGTTGGCTCAGTTGGCAAAATTGTATTAACCACATTTTCTTGCAACTGTTATTACCTATAAAGCCCACAGTAAATTATGTAAAATAAAAGTATCCTCTGGACGCTGTACTCAATTGGCGAATTTTGCTCAAAAACGAAAAACGAAAATGGCCATTTCAGCCCTTGAAAGGACTTTGACCGAGCTTCTTATGATCAATTGTGTTGTGTGTTTTGTGAAATGTTCGAACACAAATGATCGAGAACTGAACCTACTTATTTTATGCCGACTTCGAACGGCTTATGTTCTCAGGAAGATTTTCATGGACATTTTTTTACTCTCAGAGGTTTGCCATTGTCTGCAGAGAGGTGACGGCCGAACAGAAAAATTAATTCAATTGAAAAAACTTTCTGTGTCAGATAGGGGATTTGAACCTGGGTTTTTGGCGTATAATCCACACACTCTACCCACTACGCCACGGCTGCTCAATCAGCTTAGTTTATTACAAAACTTATATCTCTCTAACAAAATTATCGACGATATGCATGACGTATGATTGATTTTATTTTATGAATGCATTAAAATGTGAACAATTTCAAGCAGTAGTGCCCAATTTGTATTATTTATGGCTCAATTCACACAGTTGGCTCAATTGGCAAAATTTTAGCTAAGTTTCTTTGCTGTCCACCACTACTACTGGTGCGATTCACATCATTATAATAATTTAAGTCCATGGAATATTAAGAAGCATTGTAAAAGACTTGGAATGCTTGGCTCAATTGACTCAGTGCGCTTAATTTTTACCATGCATATTTTTTTGTCAAATAAATTTACTGGGAGTCCAGTTTGTAGAATGAATTTTACTGTATTTTTTTTTTTTTTTTTTTGACTGCGATTGAATTATCATTTTTTTTTATTAGGCTCATTCGGCTCATTAGACTAAACTGGCTGAATTTTTCTCTACCAAATTTACTACAAGCACAAAGTCGATTATGTGATTTAAATTTTTGTATAAAATAGAAGACAAATGACTTCAAGCAAGTGCCTCGTTTGACCCAATTGGTTTAATTTATTTAAAGTATATTGTTATTATATTATTAAAGTATATTAAACGGTATTTTTTGTCCACCAAATTATCAATGAAGCACAAAACATTGAAGAGATTTAAGCTAGTTGATGCAGACGTTTGCAAATAACGTAAAATAACACTGCCTTGCTAGTGGCTCAATTTACTCAGTTGACAAAATTTTGCAAACCATATTTTTTGGCAGCTTTAATTAACAATATCTCACAGCAAAAAATGTAAAATAAAAGTGTACTCTGGACGCTGTCCAGCGTGTAGCACAATTGGCGAATTTTGCTCAATCAGCTTAGTTTATTACAAAACTTCTAACAAACTTATCGACGATAAGCATGACGTATGAGTGATTTTATTTTATGTAAACAGTAAAATGTGAATAATTTTAAGCAGTAGTGCCCAATTTGTATTACTTATGCCTCAATTCACACAGTTGGCTCAATTGTCAAAATTTTAGCTAAGTTTATTTGATGTTCATCACTTCTGTTGATGCGGTCGACATCATATTAGTAATTTAAATATCTGGAATATTAAAAAACATTGTGAAATACTAGAAATGCTTGACTCAATTGGCTAAATTTGAAAAAATTCTTTGTTGCCTACCAAAACTAATATTTATTAGTAGATTTTTTAACAGATTTTTATAGCTTATTCCAGAAAAATAAGAATATTTTGACGAAATTGTGTCCAGTTAGTGGCTGTATTGGCTCAATAAGCACAAAAGAAGACAAAATTTTCTTCAACATAAATAAAAAAATGTTACGCCAAAATTATAAGCGCAACTCTTATCGTATGAGCTATATACATTTCTTAGAGTACAGGATACTGATTAATATGTAAGAAATGATTAATATGCGGGAGTAGTGGCTCAATTGGTTTATTTACTCAATTGGGTTAATATTTTTTAAGTTTATTTTCTGTTATCCAAGCGTTTTTAATTTAATCATGCAGATAATAACGTTTCTTCTTAAACAATTTGGCACAGTTAGTAGCCTTTTTGGCTCAATTCGCACATTTGCTCTCTAACATAAATAAAAAGCTGCAACGCCGAAATTACAGACATAACTATTGTCGTTTGTTTTACATTTATTTCGGACAGTATAGTAAAGGGCTTAATATATATATAGAAAAAATGCCCAGGTAGTGACTCAATTGCTTTATTTACTCAATTGGGTATATATGTAAAAAGTTCAGTTTCTGTTATCCAAAATTATCGATAGAACCTATCGGGTTTTAAGCGTTTTTAATTTCTTAATGCAGAAAATAGCGTTTGTTCTCAAGCAATTGTGCTCAGCTAGTGGCTCAATTGGCTAAATTTAACAAAGTTCAAACCGATACCAATTTCAATTGTGTATTTTCATTTCTAGATCCAGATACCAGCAATGTGCTAAATTATTTAAGTTAATAGTTCTCAGTTAGTGAATCATTTAAATAAATTTCATCATTAAGGCGGGACATGACATTCGCGGCAGAGAAAACAGACCTTGTTTTAAAAATTCATAACTCAGTCAAAAACAGACATTTTTTGAAACAAAATTCAAAAAAATATATTTTTCACTCCAACATGGTTTTATAGAGCTCCAAACTGGCGGCAGAGAAAAAAACGGAGCCTCGTGGTTGCAGCGCTGGGAGTTGCAAAAATTGTCCGATCTGGAAAAAAATGACTGTTTTAAATCTTAACAAAATTGGTTATCGTATGACACGAGCTTTTTTTTTTAATTTTTTTTTTTCAATTTTTGGTGATTTTCCAAATTTGAAAGTGTGTTTTTTTGAAAAAAAATTTGACTTTAAAAATTCATAAAAAAATCGGAAAAAATTTAAAAAAAAGCTCGTGTCATACGATAGCGAATCAAGTTTAAAAAAATACAAAAAAAAAAATTTCGTCAGAAAATGAACCCGCTAGTGCCGCAACCAGTACGAAAAACATGGTTACGAGATAAACGCGATCAAAGTTTGTGAACAAAGAAAAAAAACATTACCTTCAATCTGCCATGCCTGCTTCGTACTGTATGCCTTCGTTATCTTGTGTTGTGCTGTTTCTTATAGTTTTTTGCGCTCTCACTACTCCGGCTGTAACTTTTGAACCCGTAGGAGTTTTTCCATGAAATTTTACTAAATTAAAATAGTAAATAGAATATTTACTAAAATACAAAATTATTAAAAAAAGTCGATTTTAAAAACTGCCAATGTCATGTAGCCCCTTAACTTAATAAAAACCTCATTTATAGCTTTAAAAGTTTAGTCTAAAAATAAATTTTCAAAAGCTTACTTTCAAACTACGAACTTTACTATTGGCATCGGTGTCGTATGAGTAATCTTAATGCATTGGGAATAATTAAAAGCAGTAATGGCCAGCTAATGGCTCAATTGACGAAATGTGGAATTGCTGAAGAGTTACTTTTTCCATGTGTTATTTGTTTTTGAAATGGAAATAAAGTCAAGTTGCAAGTCGAAAAATCACAATGAGCTGTATAACTAATTATTTTTTTAATAAACAAAATTCGGCTCAATACCAATTTTTGGCCGACTAGGTTGGTATTAAGAAAAAAATGCATCAGCACTTAAATTCAATACATTACTTTAATTACCTTTAATTTGTGCACGATTTTCAACACACCGCTGCATTCTATACATTCGCCTTTAAATAAAACTGTAATGTTAACCACTTTCTGTTTAGAATAAAGTGTTTTAAATCCCAACAATTATAAAAAAAAACATGTGAAAATATAAAAAATGTTAAAAAGAAGAAAAATATTAAATAAAAAATTGTTAAAGATAACAAAAATATTATAAATCATAAAAAAGCGTGCCAGGCAATCCTTCAAACATATTAAATTCCATTTATAATTTTTTTTTTAATTTTTTTTTCTGCTCAGTTGCCATAAAATGCAAAAATTGCTTCCTTCCTCAATATTGTAGGCATAACAGAGCAAAAAAAAAATTAAATATTATTAAAAACTTAATCTATGCGGAAATATAGCCAAGCTTTTGCCTGTTTTAATACACACATTTGTGGGTGTCTGTTATGTGTGTGCGTGCGTATGAATATGTGCGCGTGTGTGTTTGCTTATGTGTGGCTATCCGTTTATGCCTGTAAATATGTACAAAAAATCTCTCGCAAAATATGAAATTGTATTTTTTATCATTTTTTTTATGTTTCAATAAATGTTTTGCAGTGGCAAATATTTACAACAAAACCAACATATGTCTAGGTTAAAGCCAACTTGTTGTTGGTGTTTTTATATGTTTAACAGCATACATACATATGTTGAGTGATATAAAAAAATTGCTAACGGCTTAGTTTTTGGCTCTGCGTTGCTTTAATTTTTTCGTTATTTTTTCTTTTTTCCTAGGCTGTTTCACCTTTTTTTTTTTTTTGCACTTAACAGCCGTTGCCTCTCCACTGAAGTGTCATTAAAAACGCATTAATAAATATTTTGGCGACAGCACAGTGATGAATTCATCTTTAAATATCAACAAATTTGAGCACACGTTTTTTGCCAAAAGCTTTATAGCGTTATTTATTTGAATCCATTCTTTTCTTCTCAGCAAAGATTTATTTTAGAGGGCAGTTAAGTCTTGAAAACAAAAAAAAAAGTGGGGTTCCGTGAAATTCAACTTCATTGCAATTGACAATTTTAAAAATAATTAGCTATGACACTGCAATACATCAAAAATAGCATTAATTTGCAGATTCCAAAACGAAACAACATTTTCAAATATTTTTTTTTTTTCTATAAATATAGCTTTATAAGAATACGCGTGAACCTCCAGGCGAAGATTCAGGAGGCGCTATTGAGGCTAAAGCCCCTCAGATGCTCAAAATGTTGATCACACGAATATGTCGTAGAAGAAGTTTACTATAAATGAGAAGCTTTTTTTTTTTTTTGCTTGAAAATGTGAATTTTAAATAACACAACTTTTATTATTTCTTTTTGCTTTTTAAGGTATAATGATATTTAAATTATCGCTTTTTAACCCTAGAAAGATAACCTACGTCATAACGACGTATGCTTTTTACATGTTTTGCACTCTCTCTTCAAATAGGGTTATCTTGCTAGGGTTAATTAACAATTCATGAAAAAAAAGATGTGTGTAGGCGCCACGCAATTTACGCTTTCCGTACTCGCATCTTACAGCGTACAATTCGGCTGCCTCAGCATTGCCTCCCTTGTAGAAACAAATCCGAAAGCAAACATAGCATACATCTTCCAATTTATTTAATAGGATTGATGACAACAAATTTATTGTTCATCCTAAATTATCATAAATCGATTACAGCTCGGGCCTTACTTATATAATCTATTTTCAATTTTTCTAATAAATAAACAAGAACTGCCAGTATAATTGTGAATGTTTTTAATTAAAAAAAAAAAGGACCACTAAACCTTTGCTTCGTGGTCAGAAGCACTGACCTTATGCTACCGCGCATACTTGTTTAAGCTTATTCTACTGTGTCTGTACAATAGGGGGGAACAGGGGGGCGAACCTTCACATGGCAACGTGTCTGACCGCCTCAACCTGGCGAGGCCAGCATTATCCATGTCGAAATCGTCTTAAGTCGACTCAAACCTCCAAGTGGTGTTCGCTGGTCAACGGCAAACTGGCATCCGTCAGTTTGACGGCTAATTTGAGCGGCGGGTCGATCCATAGACCTTAAACATGGAATGTGCGCAGGGTTTGGATCCCGCCACATTACTACTGCCCAATGAAAACTAAACCAGCCTCGGATAAGAACCCTAATTACGTTGACGACTACCGCAAACGAAAAACGGACAATGATTTACGGATATGCACCTGGAATGTCCGGACCCTTTATAGGGAAGGTGCCATTATCCAACTGGCGGAAGCCCTCAAAACAATACAATCTGACATCACCGCCATCCAGGAAATGCGATGGAAAGGGCAAGGCTGCTCTAAACAAGCACACTGCGATATCTACTACAGCTGCCATGCGGAGAAGCGCGAATTCGGATGTGGATTCGTCGTTAGCCGGAAACTACGTCACCTTGTTTCCCGGTTCACACCTGTGAACGAAAGATTGGCTACGATCCGCATCAAGGCAAAATTTTTCTACATAAGCCTTATTTACGCGCACGCCCCGACGGAGGAAAAGGACGAAGCCGTCAAGGACGCTTTCTACGCTAGTCTTGAGGACGTATATGACCACCTTCCGGTCCATGACGTGAAAATAGTCCTCGGCGATTTTAAGTCTTCACGAGACCTCTACGAACAACGGTCTAAGACTGATCGACTTCGCCGCGGCACGAAGCATGGTAGTTAGTAGCACCAGATTTAAGCACCTCGACATCCACAAGGCCACCTGGCTGTCCCCTGATCAAAAAACGCGAAACCAAATTGATCATATTGTAATCGACGGAAGGCATGCCTCTAGTGTTCTAGATGTGCGTACATTTCGGGGGGTCAACATTGACTCCGACCATTATCTTGTTGCAGCCAAGATCCGCATGCGATTATGCAATGCAAAGAACATACGCACAGGAATGCAACGAAAGCTAGATGTCGCTAAGCTGCAATTACAACGGACTGCCGAAGCCTACTCCGCTCAACTCTCGGTTAAGCTCAACCAACCAACCTCTGGACTCGACGACGCCGGCGGACTTTGGGCGCATATATCCCACTCCATGCGCGCTGCCGCTGAAGAAGACATTGGTTTCCGGCGCCCGCAACCTCGGAACCAATGGTACGATCAGGAGTGTCGCATCGCGACAGCAGTAAAAAACGCCGCATACAGAAAAACGCTGCAGTCAGCGTTTATCCAACCCATACATATAGTCTTCAGTATAATGTGGAGCCTTTAGACTAGAAAAGTGGGTGTGGCATTTGACTTTTAATCTAACTTCTTGTACACCGTGTGTCTGACTTTAACGAAATTTTGCACCTTGGTAATTTGAGTATCCTTCAGTTTATAAAAGTGGGCGGTACAGAGAAACTGACGAGCTTGAGAACCTCCTCCTTTTGAAGTCGGTTAAAAAATTCAAACAAAATTTGCATTATTTTGTCTCAAAAATACGTATATACAGAAAAGCCGTGTTTTCATTTAGTAAACCAAAGTTGACCTTGAGCCGACCTTGAAAGTTGGGCTCTAGGTGGAGTAGTTGATCTCCCTTTAAAGCTTGCAATTTTATTCTGAAACATTTTTCGCAATTATTCTTACTTTTCGAGTTATTTAAATATTTCAAGTTTCAAAAACTCACCCTGTATATAAAGAAAAAGAACAAAAGTTTTTTTTTCTTTACGCATTGACCTTTAGTTTAACAAAAACAATATCCATTTCAAGAAAAGTAAAGACTTGCCTTTTTTAGGGCTTAATTCTCCTACAGTTTTCTTTTGTATACTTTCAGGAATACGTTGAAACACTCAACTTTTCATAAAATAATTGCTTGCATATTTATATATGTATATAAATACAAGAATTTGATATATTTTGTTAAGAAAAATAAAAATCTGATACAAAATTTTTATATTTTTGCTCATTGTAAAGGAGGCACTTAAATTGATAGTGCTATACATGCATTGAGTAGACTTTGACACAAGCATTACCTGAAGCTGACGCGTTTTAACCTTGAGAGCTTTTCAAGGTTTTTCTACTTAGGGCAGATATATAAAAGAAAGAAACTAGCTGTCCTGTGCAATATAAAGCACGATTACTTTTGATGGCTGTCTTGTGCTGTTTTTTATTATTTTTTTTTTTATCTTGTTGTCGTTGTTGTTGTTGTTGTTTTTGTAGTTGTTGATTCCTTGTGTTTATTTATGTTGGCAAAAATTTAATGAACATCATTTACTTGTTAATGATGGTCGTTTTGTTTTATAACTTGTAGCACACCCTGTAGTAATTTAGATAAAACAACAAAATCAACAAACAGCTGCTGCTATGCAAAACTTAAAATATTTAGAAGAAAAATTTTTTTTTTAGGGTAGCCAAGAAAAGTTGAAGAAAATTAAAAATTAAAGCATTTAAAACAAAGTAGTGCTTTTAAAAGCTCATCAGCACAGTCATTGAAAGGCATTGCAGAATTTTGCCTTTTTTGTAGAAAAGAAAAAAGAAAAGAAAAACTAAAAAAAAAGAGGCTTCATCTTTGTAGCTTGTCAAACATCCGTTGCAGCCTACTTTGGCACTTACCGAGCTTTCGGTCCATAAAAGGGAACAACAAACAAAAAGAGATAAAAAAAAAGGATCTAAAGAAATCTTGATTGCATGCAAAGGTTTAAACGTTTGGGAAAATTGAAATCGGAGTCTGAATGTGGCACAAACACAAACAAACAAAAAGAGTGGGTGACACTGCAGTGGGCGGTGTGCAGGACAGTGTGAGCTTTTAATGGATTTTCAGTCAACTAGAAGCCTAGAATAAAGCGCTGCAATTGCTGCTATTGCCTCTGTTCCTACAGCTTAGGCTACGTTGTAGGCACGCACATGCGCTGGCATCGTTATGCAAGGCCTAAGCGGATTTCCGTTGATGGGCTTGGCTACAAGAAGCACTTGAAAATAGAACTAAGCAGATCATGTTTCTGTCCATTTGTTTGTTTTTTTCCACTTCAACATGCATAATACACGGTTTGCTATCGTACGTAAAACTTTTTACACTAGTTTAATTATTGTCATTTTTTTAAAAAAATTTGGCACGTTAGAATTTAATTGCGGCCCATAAGCAGTGAAACGAAAAATAGCTAAATAAACGCTCTTGCCTGCATGTTTTACAAAGTATTGCAATTTCCAGTGTTTATTAAAGCAGGCACAAATGCAGCATAAAGCCTTGCTTCAAGCGTCATTAGTAACTGGCTGCAGGAGCTGCAAGAAAAAAATATGTAGCAAAAAAACTTTGGAAGGCTGTTAAATTGTTCTATTTTTTGCTTGTACGCACACACATTGCCTCCCAGACATATCTCTAGCACATCTCTAACCAACTCTAGCTCACTGACAAGCATTGCAAGCAGCTTAGTTGCGGCATTAACAACAACAGCAACAGCAACAGCAACAGCAACAGCAGCGCTTCTATCATCAATTTTCTGCTTGTCAGCCTTTAGCCATCAACCTGCTCATGACTTCAACTCTGATCAGCTTCATATGTGAAGAGACATGCGTTGATTACATGCAGCGTCAGTCTAAAGGTATTTGATTTTTCTCCCATTTTCTTTTAAGGTTCTCTGGAATTGGTTTTTTTTTTTTTGCCTTCTATTTTGCGTTCTATGTATTAAAAGTTAAGTTGCTCTAAAGCAGTGTGGGCCAGCGCCTATGCACGCGTGCATCGTGAACCCTGTCTGTCTCTGTCGCTCTCACATGTGCGCGCAGTAGCACACAACTGAAAGAAACAGTGCAAGTGTTTTTGGGCTCACACTGCTCTGAAGCCATTTATGATATGTCGATTTTAGCAAAAAGCTTTAAACTTTGTGCTATTTTAAAAAAGCAGTATTTTAACCCTCATCGGTACCTCGTATCGATTTGATACAATTTTTGTCTTTCAAGTTGAATAAAAAAAAACTGGCCAATGGAAATAACCGGTTTTTGGGAATATATCATGATTTTGCCTGTAGAATCGGGCTAATGAGTTTTTAATGTTCGGGCATTTCTGGTTTTACCTGAGACGAAATAGTTACGAATCGGTCCCTCGTATCAACTTGATACAATACATCTGCCGATGGTTATTGCAGTTGTTTTTTGGGTTAGGCTCGTTTTATATTTCATTTTTTTGTTTTCAGTATGTTCTTGAACACACATGAGTGAAGATTGAATTGAATTTGTTTGAAGTGATAAGTGATTTTAGTGAATTTTGAAGTGACTTTTATCTGCCGCATACTTTCATTGCGTTCTACGTGAAAACCGTCAAAGAGACGAATATGATATGGATTCCGAATCTGGAAGTGAAGCAGAAGAATATCCAGTACATAGTGATGATGATTTCACAATGGAGGAAGAATGCGTTGCAGAAATTAGTGAGCATTCTGATGAGTACGATGTTGAGCCACTGGAACAAAATGTGGCAGAAGAAAATGCCAGAAATGCAACAGCAAAATATTTGTCAAAAAATACAAAAATTCAATATTCAACGGAGCCATTTGAAAATAACCGAAGAAATTCATATAGGCGCGCTGATAATATTGTTTCAGACGAGTTTAAGATTGTCAAGTTGCACCTGCCGTAAGGCTTAAGCAACTTGGGTTATCCAAAACCTAGGATAATAGTTCATGAAACAGACAATCATGAACTTTGTGTTGTACCACAACACGGACCCGTTTATGTTTTAAAACAAGTAAAACATACGGGGCATCCGGTGTGGCAACACGAACATGAAAGCTGCTTCACAAACACAAAGCATCACCCAGTGCCCTGCTAATTAGGAGCATTATGTAATATGTAATAAATTACACACTGCCCGTAACAGCAGTACCAGTTTAGACTTCCGTAGCGACGTACTTCCATCCATCTACTGGTGGAGACAAGACCTACCTAATATCTTGCATATTAAGACAGATATGCCAGCCCGGTCGTACCATTAGGCGACCCCACCGGTCAATCTAGACCTGTGTAGCATTTACACAACCACAACCAGTACGAGATTCCCCGAAGGGCCAGCCCACGACAGTCATCTGGGCAACTCGATCCCAACAGATGAGGATCCACAACATCCCCGCAAAAAGACCAAGAATACACCAATGAAATTATGAGAAAGTGCATGCTTATGCCTGACTGTGCTCAATGAGCACTTTAAGGCTAGTCTAACAACTTGCAGTTGCCGACTCAGCTGGAAATTATTGCACATGACTGGTACCTACTCTGGAGGACCTTTGCAATTGCCACTCTTACTCTGGCCGTTCGGATTTCAACATCCAGGCATAGAGTATTGGCTATTGTTCTCAGGGACTGCCGTGCTCAGTATGAGAACTTTTAGTTATCACAACCAATGTCAACACTTCCCTCAGTCACTGTCGTGCCAGTTTGAGGGTGCGAGTCAAATTCTTGACAAGCAACACTTCGGAAAGCCGAAGAGTTGACGCTTTTATGCACGCATGCCAACACTTCACAACAATTTTTTCCAGCCGAATTAAGGTCTTCATGCGGTGGATAGATAGGGTCTACCCCATCTGACGTGTAAAAACTGTCCCCGTACTAACAAGTTTTAAGGTCAATTGCTATACCTTCGCAGGCTTGTTTCATATCGATATACCGAATATGACCTGCTACCAAGATGGGCGCCACCCCGAGCTCTTGGTTGGCCCTATCAGTTTTTACGTTTGCAGGACGTATCCTACAAACAACTCTCCTCCTTTATCCTGGCTTGGGACAGGCAGGCGCAAGCTAGACTTGGCGGAGTTAATATTGTTTCAGGTAAAAAACCTACCCTTCTTGTTTTGTGCTTCATTTTCAGTGTTTGTTTCTTTTTGTTGTTGTTGTAGGACCAAAACTAGTTGCAGCTGCTCATGTTGTAGATGTTTTGTCTGCATTTGAATTGTTTCTGCGACCGATAGCAAATACTATTTTGAATATGACGAATTTATACGGTTTGCGGAAATACAAAGAAGAATGGGAACAAATAGATATGCATACTCTACATGCGTACTTCGGATTGCTACTGCTTGCTGGTGTGTATCGTTCGTATGGTGAATGTGTTACACAACTCTGGAATGAGAAAACCGGTCGACCAATATTTCGAGACACAATGTCACTGAAAATGTTCAAAAAAATTCATGGATGTATCAGATTTGACGATAAAAAAGAACGGAATGCCAATACTGCTTCTGTCCGTGATAAATTGGCACCGATACGCACCATATATGAAAAAATGGAACCATAATTTGCAAGTTGTATACATTCCAGGCAAAAATGTTACAGTAGATGAACAGCTAGTTCCATTTCGTGGAAGCTGTCTGTTTCGACAATACATACCGGCTAAATACGGTATAAAGATTTGAATGTTGGCCGATTCAGCTACCTGGTATGTTTACAACACGCAAAATTTATGTTGGTCGCAATCGAAACGCCGCTCCAGAGCGCAATATTGGACGCCGTGTTGTTTTGGATTTGGCAAATGGGCTGTCGGAGAGGAATATCACATGCGACAACTTCTTCACATCTTATGAATTGGCTGAAGAGTTACATATACGCCGAATGACTATTCTGGGCACTATACGGAAAAATAGGACCGAAATTCCTCCAGTATTGTTGGATATGAGGCAAAAACCTGTGTATTCGAGCGTTATTGTATATGACCACAAATTACAAGCCATTTTACTGTCGTATGTGCCTCGGCGTTATAGATATGTTACACTGCTCTGTACATTGCACATGGCACAGTCGTTATAAGTGAAAATGCTGAGAAGAAACCGAATCTAATTCAGGATTATAACAAAACCAAGAGGGGCGTGGACACTATGGACCAGATGGTGGCTACCTACACCTGCAAAAGGAAGATAAATCGGTGGCCAATGGCAGTATTTTGCAACATGTTGGACGTGAGTGCATTGAATGATATTTCGCTATTTCCGGCTTGGAAAAACAACAAAACCAATAAAAATATACATCTTCGAATATTTATTGAGGAGCTTGGAATGGCTTTTGTGCAAAAACACATAGAAAAGCGGCAATCACATCCTCGAAGGCTCAATATTGAGCACTACCGGCGATTACCCATTTGCCAAAAACTACGAAACGCGGCCATTGCTACATATGTACTTATAAAAACAATAAAAATTTGTATTCAAATTGTTGTGATAATTGTAAGAATTATGTTTGTAGTGATCATCATTATGATATTTGCGAAAAATGTGCTAATAAAGGCACATAGCCACAAAAATAAGCATTTTTGACATTTTTCTCTTTCAAATTTTCATTACTTATAAATGTATTTTCTAAATTTAAATTTATGAAAACAATAAAATAAAACTACAAAAATATAAAACAATCAGTTTTTTTTAATTTTTAAAACGATTTTCTTAACTTTTTTTTTGAATGTGTATCAAATTGATACAATGGGACCGATTCGATGCATTTCCTCGGGTACCGATGAGGGTTAAAAGATATATACATTTTTTTTTTTAGACTTAACCAGCACTCAGGGGATGCACCCTATAAATGGGAAAGCATTGTGTTGGTTCGGAAGACGGGTGGTAGTTAGTTGGAGGGTGGAAAGATGGAGTAGTGTCGCTGAAGATTTGATTTAAATTTACACAGATTGAAACAGCCGGGAAATACGCTCGCTAATAGTACGACCTAAGAACGAATTATCTCAGTTGTAGCTTGTTTATCAGCATAGACCAGTGACTTCACGTACTCCCAAAAAAAACTAGTCTAACGGAGTCAAATCCCATGATCTAGGTGTGCAATTGACAGGCACATTTCTTGATATGACTCGGTCACCAAAAGTTTGTTCCAACATAGAGATGGTTTTTCTGCACTGTATGGCTTTTTGCACCGTCCTGCTGGAACCATTTTGCACTAAGACGATTGATATTGACATGGGGAACCATTGACGGTAACGTTGGCTCCACCTTCAGTTTTCAAAAAGTACAGACCAATGATGCCTTTGGAATGTAAACCATACCAGGCAGTAACTATTTTTGAATGTAAGGGAGCCTGGAGAGTCTCTTCAGAAAT
Source organism: Coremacera marginata (assembly GCA_914767935.1). Classification (NCBI taxonomy): domain Eukaryota; kingdom Metazoa; phylum Arthropoda; class Insecta; order Diptera; family Sciomyzidae; genus Coremacera; species Coremacera marginata. The sequence goes on along the minus strand of OU612043.1, from coordinate 29,332,942 downwards.
TTTGCTTATTTATGTACTCGTTAACACAGAAATGTGCTAAAAATGCCCTGTAAGTATCCCGCACAGAACGCGAATTTGGTGCTTATACGCCAAAAATAAAAATATCGAAATAAAAACTTTTGATTATTAAAAATTATGGTATTTTTAGAGACAATTGAGTTGATTTCTAACTTTATTCTTTCGGTACAATAATCCATAAATAGAGGGACTACAATTATTCGAAGAGGGACTGGGCATCGTTGTTGTTTAACCCTACGGTCCATAACCGGGTACCCGGGTACTTTTTTGAACTTAAAAGTGCTGCTGTTCCTTTATTATTGAAGATATCAACATGAAACTCCGGATCATCAGAGATTTCGGCTAAACTTAGAGACTAGAAAAAAGTTTATTAAATTTGGTTAAATATATTAACTAAAAAATGAGGTTAATGGTTTTGCATACAGGGGTCCATGACCAGGGTATCGGGGTACCTTAGTTCAAAAAATGAACTGTAATTGTTTTTTAGTTAAATTATTTATATTTTATTCATTTTAACTTATTTCTAATATTTGATGTCTTATGTTGAGTCATTGTTGAAACATGGAAAACATTTTGATATTGTTTGAGTATGTTGATCGCAAACTGGTTTCTTGCAAACGTTGCAGACTTTTCTCGTCTTTCTTCTCCTGTTGTCTGGCAAAGAAGCGCACAAATAGCAGCATCCTGTTATTGGCTTCCTTCCATCAGTAGAAGCGGCCGTAGAAGTAGATGGTTGCTCGGTATAGGTTACTGTCTCCACTGGTCTTTCTAAAAAGCTCTCAATTGCTGTTTTGGTGGAAAAGTAGCGCGTTACTTGGCGATTGGCTACTCTTTCTTCTATTATTGGCGCACACAAATCTCCAGCAAGTTTACGCAAAAAGCGTTTTCTCTTCTCGCCACCTTTCGTTTTGTTATAAAAATTGATGATTTCTGGTTTGCCGTTTTCTTCTACAGTTGCATCATCATGCACAGTCGACAACAATATTACGTATTACAATATATGGTCCAACTCTTATCGTCTTTAATTTCTGTTGGTATATAGGCTTTGTTTCGCCGCAGTGTTCCAACAATGCTAAGTTTGACGGATATCAGCTGCTTTGCCACTGGCAGCGTCGTAAAAAAATTATCCATGGTGATATTACGTCCGCTATTGTGGTATGGCCCAACCAAATCTCTGACTACTCTTTCGCCTACACCGATTTCGCGACCACTGTCTTGTTTGCCAGTATATATTTGGCCATGAAGAGGATATGAACTTTTAGCTTCGCATATCCACCATACCTTGATCCCGTATTTCGCAGGCTTCGAAGGAATATACTGGGTAAATTTTGTTCTGCCGCGGTACGGATACAATTGTTCGTCGATTGTTAAATTGTCTGTAGGCACATACTATTTTGCGAGATTGGCGTTCAACATTATCCAAATATCTCGTATTGGAGCAGCTTTGTCTGTGCCCTGCCTCTCGTTTCTTATTCTCGCGTCATCAAAACGTATAAAACGAATAAGATCCCAGAAGCGGTTTAATCCCATTGTTGCACGGAATAGAGGATGAGACAATTGCGTTCATAAGTCCCTTGCATTTTCATCATTGGAATGATTTGCGCCTGCCATTATCAGCATTCCAATGAATGCGTATATTTCTGCCAATGTCGTATCCTTCCACTTCAATTGACGCTTTGTTGGGTTTGCTGCATTGTAGGCATCATAAGTTGAATTGGCTTTTTTGTTGGTATGACGCACGATTATATCGACCATTTCTATTGTAAAATAACTATTGAAGCATTGCATACCAGTCATACTTTTCGTCATTCGTAATGGACCACTGCGAGTTCTTACGATGTTGTGACTCCTTATTTGTTGACAAACAGGTGGTGTTGGTTGCCATTGAGTACCATCACGTGCAATCATACTTTCTGTTGTGCTTGATGTTGGTGCATTTTCTTCAACCATATCAGTTTCGCTGTCACTTTCATCTTCAAATACATCTTGCTCAATTTGCATTGGCGTGTCAATAGCGGCTGGAATTTCGTTGTTTTCGTTGTCATTGTCTTCCCTTTCTGAGTCTTGCACTTCTCCCGTAAATACCTCTCCTTCTTCCTCAATTGGCTCTAAAGCGTCATCATCCACAGTCATATTATCAAGTATAGACTCAATATATCTGGTTCTGGCTTCTTCACTCAAACGCTTATATTGTCTTTCAGTTAAATATTCTATTTTGCGGTTCATTTTTCTTCAACTTCACTGTTCAACTGTTCACCTTATACTGATGAAATCATTGAAATGTATTCTTTTTCTACCGTAGCTGAACATTTGCTACCTAAAAACACAAACAAAAAAACACAAAAAATACGAACACAACATTTGCTACCTAAAAACACAAACAGAAACATAAAACCAGTTTCTGTTTACTTTTGTGTGCCTTTTAGGTAGAAAATGCCCATAGAAACCAATTTTATCTTACAAACATGAAATTTGTACAGTTGAGATGTAAAAACTAAGCGTTTCTAATAATATATGCATATATATATTATTTTATTTGAATATAAACGAAAAAACTTCACTAGGGTACCCGGGTACCCTGGTTATGGACTCCCGTTCGTCCAGGTTTTTATGGAGCGTTAATAGTAATAAACATACTACTAGTTTATAATACTACTAGCTGGAATACCCGACGTCGCTCGTAGACGATTAAAATGTGTAGACGATTAATGGATCCAGTATCAACCATAAATTTTTCTATCAATAAATGAAATTTTAATTTTTATTTTTAGGACAAAGGCATCAGTCTTAAAAAAAAATTTTTTTTGATTATCACCAAATCACCAAATAAATCTTTTTTATCATAAAGATATCAGTTGCATGGGCCAATTTGTCTGCGATTTGAATTTTATTAGATTTACAAAGATCTTCTTTAAGTCTGCATGTTAAAGGTTAAAAAAAAAAAGTCGAATTATGAACTTTTAACCTGAGATAGTTTTGACATGCGCCCACTTTTAGCATAGTGCTTGGAAAATAACTTAAATTTATGACAATAAACTGGCTCGCCCCCTTGCCTTATCCCGCCCACTCTAGACTACGTACTGTAACGATGCTTTGCTGGGGTATAACTCGCCGGATCCAGTGGTTCGTCTACAAAGAATTTATTTGATTCAGCGACTCTTCAATAGCTAGGAAAACAAGGAAACTATTTTGATTTAAATCTGATAATGATTTATTCATAAAATTCTCTTATAAGTGAGTGTTGCTTTATTTGATATAAACTGCTCCTTAATATAACTTCCTAGTCTTGACGTTGCAACGAGTAATGTCAGTTTCGAGTGCCCTGTTCTTTTTTAGAGGGCGTTGGCGTTGGCGTGCGCGTAGTGCCACGACAATCCTGACCGATGTGGTTTGACCTTTATAATGTCAGCGATTCGTGCGCGTAGTGCCACGACAATCCTGATCGATGTGGTATGACCTTTATAATGTCAGCGATCCGTGCGCGTAGTGCCCCGACAACCCTGACCGATGTGGTATGACCTTTATAATGTCAGCGATTCGTGCGCGTAGTGCCACGACAATCCTGACCGATGTAGTATGACCTTTATAATGTCAGCGATTCGTGCGCGTAGTGCCACGACAATCCTGACTGAGGTAGTATGACCTTTAAAATGTCAGCGATTCGTGCGCGTAGTGCCACGACAATCCTGACCGATGTGGTATGACCTTTATAATGTCAGCGATTCGTGCGCGTAGTGCCACGACAATCCTGACCGATGTGGTATGACCTTTATAATGTCAGCGATTCGTGCGCGTAGTGCTAAGACAATCCTGACCGATGTGGTAATAACTAGCGTCTGATCGTAGTAAGTATTCGTATACGTAGTAGTGGATTCTTTTGAGGTATAATGACACTAACTTATAGTTGGCAAGGATTCATAGGGACCCGAGCCCAACATACAAAAATCGTGTCTTAGGAACTAGGACTTATGGTTGGCAAGGATGCATAGGGACCCGAGCCCAACACACAAGACTTAGCTCCACTAAGGATTAGACTGACACTAGTTTATAGTTGGCAAGGATTCATAGGGACCCGAGCCCAACATACAAAAATCGTGTCTTAGAAACTAGGACTTATGGTTGGCAAGGATGCATAGGGACCCGAGCCCAACACACAAGACTCAGCTTCAATAAGGACTAACTACTGAAAACCACTTACCTACTACGGACGTCTGCTCACGACTCGAGCTCACAGCAAAAGGGACTGAATTCTAATCTGCGTGCCGTTTTATAGCTGTCAAACGAAAGCAATGTACTGCATAATGTTTGCAGTTTCCATATTGCTTGTTTCTTTTCTCCCTCTTTCGCATGTATTTTTCGCTGTATTACTACTTATCACTTTGTAGTTTTACTGTCACTCATATTCTGCTTTCTTTGTGTTAGTGCGTTGTCGCGTACTACATTTGTAGTTTTACTTATGTTGCGCATGTTGTACTAATGTTGTCTCGCTTCTGTGCATGTACTCTGCGTTCAAATATGTGCCTGTTTCGTAAATGCCATACGGGGTACGTTCCGCAAGAGTACTTTTCCGACTCGTTTACACCGCCAAGTAATAAAATACCTTACTAAATGTCATACAATAAATAGAATCTTTAGTGTAACTTATGAAACTAATATTTATATTAGGTTATATTTATATAATGGAAACTTAAAGTAGGAAAATGATTAGAAAACCACATTACTTCATTTTAACCCACTAATTAAATAAACTTAAATAATACAAAAAATGTCAAAATTGTTACGGCCAAAATACGCTGCTATTATGGGCGTCACAGTACTTAAGACTACGGACGCTCATTATAGTTTTAAATGTCTCGATTCCGGCGCCACCTGATGGGTTCAAAATTTACCAGAATGTGTATTAGGCCTACATTAACATGTGAACAAAATTTGGTGTCATTTGGTGTTTTGTTTCTGGAAAAATAAAGGATTTTCTATATCTCGACCCCAACGCCACTTGGCGGAACCAATTTCAAACAAAATCCTGCTTAAAGCTAAAAACACCATATGTTAAAAATTTGGTGACATCTTATTGGTAATCTCTGAGATTAGCAGTATCAAACATATGCACAATAATTTGTATATATAAAGATATTCATAACTTTTATTTAACGCTTTATTTGACACCACGCTCATTATCCAATGCCCGTCCCAGTTTCCCGGTTGCAGAATATCACCAAATAGTAACTCTATTTTGAGTTTCTGTGTTTTGTGAGTGCTTGCGTAGCAAAGCAGGGAAACAAAAATAGAATTGGACTCAGGAATTTAAGATGTAGATGAGAATAAAAAAGCAGTGTTAAGTTAAATTTAATATGCAAGTCGAAAGGGACTCGGGCTTTATTCAAACTTACTTCGTTCAGGTTCCGCAAAGAAGCGCCGAAAGTAACAAAAGTCAATATTAAGTTGAGTATATTACAGACTTAGCTTAGTAGTAAAGAGATAATATTAATTTAAAATGTTGGTACTCATTAAGCTGAAGTGCATTAAGTACTACAGTGTATATAAAACTTTTTCAAATTAAAACTTTCGGTTTATGACAACTTTTGGCTTAAACAGTGACTTTACTCCCATAACTATTCGATATGAAAAATGTGGCTTGTATGCCACACCCCCTTGTCCAATGCCCGCCTAAGTTTTCTATAAAAAAGAATATGACCAAATGGTAATTCCATTCTGAATTTTAATGTTCTGTGACATTTACTGCCATAGATGTTCTGTAACTAAAATGTGACTTGTATGAGCGAAGTCACAACCATTTTGCATACACCAAGAAAAAAAGCAATAGTTACATCACCTAAGTCGGCTTGGGTAGAGCGAATTGTATGGGAATTATTAACTTATGCTTATTCACCTAAGCAATTTATTGTTTAATACATTTGCTTTGTAAGCACATACTTCAATACCCTGCCAAAAAAAAACTATTTGATTCACCTAAGCACTAAATCCAAAAATACAAAATTAAAAAACAACTAGCATGGATGGCTTAAGCATAGTTTTGAGCTATTTTCTGCAAAAAAAAACACAGGTGTGTTGTTTGGCACACGAGAGAAGCGAAGCTTTCTCGCAGTTCCATAGTTTTGATAATTTAATGGTTTTTTTTTTTGTATTTTATATTAAATTTTTTTTTTTATTTAAATTTAAATTTATAAATTAAAATAACATAAAATAAATTAAAAAACACACGTTCATATTCACACCAGTAGATTTTATTACAATTCATTATTATTATATTTATTTATTACATGTAACATTCATTGTTATTTCAACGCACTTGTGGGCAATTGTTAATTTTTTCTTTGCACTATGCCAAAACAAAACAAAAGCATGTATGAACAACAACACAAACGCATTTACATTAACACAAAGAAAAAAAAAAAAAATATTTCTCTGCCCACTGATCCAAACACACGGTCATTGATGTAATATTAGATATCTATCAATAATCTGCTGATAGGCATACAACAAAAATCTCTTAATAGATTATTGTGTTGTGCTGCAGCATAGCATCAGTTGTAATTAATATTGAATCAATGACTCTGCGTAACGAAGGAGTTTGGGTCGATGGATAGTGTAGTGAACTCTTAATCGGTGGGTGTGGGTTCAATCCCCACGGCGGGCGAAAGAAAGATTTTTATATTGATATTAAATGATCTTGTTGTAATAAACGTAGGCAAGAAAGCAGCCATAAACTTCTAAGAAAAACGAAGTCGAAAAAAAAGTGTCATGTCGATTTCACTCAAGCAAATCACAGAACGAGACGCAAGAAGCCCTGCTTCAAAATAAATAATAAAACAAAACTCGGAAAAATAGTTATAACTGTTGAAGCTCGAACTTTTTTTTAAATAATGTATAAATCACCAAATATTTATGTCAACTTTGTATATGTAAAACTTAGGCATTTTAATGAAAAGCTCGGTGTACACCGAGAAAAAACTTATGTTAAATTAACAAAAAACCTAGTAAAATTTATAAGTTGGCTTTGGCAGTTTTCAGCCTCCCAATGTCTTTATCAAAACGCCTAAGTTTTACATGTTGACTTGCCAAATTTTATTTGGGTGATAAATTAACCAAGTATTTTGTAATTTTTTATACACTACTTTAAAAAAACTTTTAATTTCAAAAATATAACTTTTTTCGGGTTTTGGTTTTTTTTCATTTTCCTTTTTTTTAAGCTGCCACCGGCCTCTCGTTGTGTGATTTGCTTGACTGAAATCAGCAACAACACAAATTTTTCTTTAATCAACACCGTTTTTTTCTTAGAAATTTATGGGTTCTCGGCTTATCTTGCTGCATGACGTCTATTATATCAAGAATATTAAATTAAATTAAATATCATATACAAAAATTTTACCTTCGCATGCAGTTGAGATTCGAACCCACAACTAACCGATACCACTGTATATGGAGTCATTACACTACGCATTGAGCCAAACTCCTTTGTTACGTGGAGTGATTTATTCAATATTAATTACAACTGAAGCCATGCTGCAGCTATCAACAGAATATATACAGCAAGGCATACTGCATCTGTTAATACAGCATCTGTTAACATCTGTGAATAAAATATTTTTTTTTGGCAGGGTATCGAAGTATGTGCTTTCAAAGCAATGTATTAAACAATTAATTGCTTAGGTGAATTAACGTAGCTGCAGTTATGTTAGCAAACAGCAGCAAGGATGCTTGGATCAGTTGGTAGAGCGACGGACAGGCACCTGGCACCAAAAGTTCCAGGTTCGATTCTGCACGGCGGGCAAAAAAAATTTTTTTTTTCTATTTTTCTTTTATTTTTGTTGATCAAATGTAATAAAATTAACAAAAAAACCAATAAATTATCAAATCTATCCTTCTCTCGTGTGTCTAATGACGCAGATGAGTTTTCTCTTTTTTGCAGAAAATAGCTCAAAACTATGCTTAGCCATCCATGCTAGCTGTTTTTTAATTTTGTATTTTTTGATTTGGGGCTTGATTTTATTTTTTGGCAAGGTATCGATGTATGTGCTTTCAAAGCAATGTATTAAACAATAAATTGCTTAGGTGAATAAGCATAAGTTTATAATTCCCATACAATTCTCTTTACACAAGCCGACTTAGGTGATTTACCTATTCCATTTTTTTTTCTCGGTGTAGGAGGGTGAAAAATACTTTTCGAGCTATTCTCATACCTACCAAATAAACAAAAAAAAATTATTTTTTGTCGTTCGGAGGAGTTCGGACACAAACACCGTGACACAAAATTTTTATGTATAGGCAATAAAGCTTTTTTAGTTATTCTTGTTCCTTAGTTTTCCTTTCTTTTTTATTTTTATTGTGTATAAAATTTTTTCAAATAGACTTTTGATAATGTTGTCTGTCAAATTGTGTGCTAAATTTAATTTTTGATTGTAGCAACTACTCTAAGGTTAATGACTCGATTCATGAAAACATCCGGCTTAGCCCGTTTTTTCAATTATAATGCACCACAGTTGCCACGAAAATATAAGAAATAATTCTATACTGCACCAAAGTAACGCCCACTTATCTACGTGTATACATGAGTAACCCACTGCCAATGTGCGCAGATGTTGGACCTGACCTAATCTACTCTTGTGTCAAATATTTAATCATATCCATATTATTACACCGTTTTTAAATCTAATTTCCAATTACATTAGACTACTTTCGGTTGCATCCACTGCATGCAAGATTAAAGGAACTGACCTAATATACTCTTATGCCAAATATACAGTGTCTCTATGCATTTTATTATAGCATATTTAAGTTAAATTTCCGGTAACATTCGGCTTCTTCCGGTTGCGCCCACTGCATGCAAAATTATATAAACTGCCCTTATCTATTTTTGTGCTAAATGTATAGTCCCTTTCATATTATAATAGCATTTAAAGTTTATTTTCCGGTCGCATTCGGCTGCTTCCGGTTGCTCCCACTACTCACAAAAAGACATAAGATGACCCAATCTATTCTTCCACAAAATATATGGTCCCTTTTATGTAATAATAGTACATACGTTTGAGTTAAATTTCCGGTTAAATTCAGCTACTTCCGGTTGCGCCAACTGCATGCAAAATTATAGGAACTGACTTCATCTTCTCTTATGCCATATACTCGTATATACTCCTTTTAATATTATTAAAGCGTTTTTAAGTTTCACTTCCGTTTTTAAGTTTATTCGCATTCAAGATAATGTAAGCCGGCCTTATTTATTGGTGTGCTTAAAATATAGTTCTGTCATATTACTATAGAATTTTTATGTTTAATTTTCGGTTACATTCGGCTACTTTCAGTTGCTTCCACTGCATGGAAAATAATATAAACTGGCCTAGTCTATTCTTGTGCAAAATATATAATCCGTTTAATATTATTATATAATTTTGAAGTTAAATTTTCGGTTGCATTCGGCTACTTGCGGTTGTGCCCAGTGCATGCATGATGCCCACCTTATCTATTCTTAGGCCAATATTTAGTTATTTTCCTCTTGTTATGGCGTTTTAAATTTATTTTCTGTTTACTTTCGGTTGCGCCCAATGTACGCAAGATAATCTATTCTTGTACAAAATTTCATTATAGTAGCATCAATGTGAAATATAATATATTCCTTCCCATATTTTGATAGAGTTTTAAAATTTAATTTCTGGATTCTTTCGGCTACTTCCGGTTACGCCCACTACATAATAGAAGATGGTAGAAACAGACCTAATGTAGTATTGTGCCAATTTGCATGACTGTAACATCATGGTACCATGTTACCGATATCCTTTTCATATTATTATAGAATTTTTAATTTTAATTTCCGGTTACATTCGGCGACTTCCGGTTACACCTAGTTCAAGATAATATGAAATTTTATCCAAATTTTATTATTATCGATGTGGACCGAATTAAAATTCTCTCCAGATAACTACAGCCTTTCTCTGTTTCAATTCTTATAACTTTCAACTTCCTCCAGTCACGCCCATTTCATGCAATGTTAAAGTATCTGACCAGCTGTCAAATGGAGATGGAAATGGAAAATTTTTAAAACTTTCTTGGTCAATAAAAAATAAAGCTTTGCGTTAATTCATGCAAAAACTAACAGCAACAATAAGGAGATTTAGGAGCAATTCAAGTGTTTTCGCAAACATCTTGCTTGCCTTGCATATTATAATTTAAGCACCGTTTGTAAATCGCAAGTAATTTGGAGCGAGAACCTTGAAAAATTGAAATCTCAGTGTCAAAAATAGTAACGGATAATTTTAGCTGAATTAAAAGCCTTTTTTTATAAAGACTTGAACTAAAGCCTTTAAATTTTATTATCAGAAATAATGACAAGCAAAAATATGTGATTTAGACTAGACCCATTGATCGTTGTGCATTATTGATTGCATCACCTAACATACATTATGAACACCTTGAATGCTACACCAGAGCCAGGCTGCGCAAGATATTCCAGCTCGTTTATAAAAAAAAACGACAAAAATATTTAGTTGTTAGCAAAAATAACTGCATTAAAATCACAAGAAATAAAAATACACTAAGATGCAAGCTACATAGATAAAGATATTTCATATAGAAGCGACTGCTTAGATATATGAAACCAACTGAAAATTGTCAACAACAATAACTACAACAATATCAACAACAACACTAATACTTACAACCAAAACAACAAAAACAATGCATTTTTGGTTAGGGAGGAAATTGAAGACAATTTCCTAGAGTCAACATATTTGCTAAGGCTAATCTGAGCACACACAAAAGGAGAAGCACAAAACAAGGATCAAAAAACAAAAAAAAAAAGGAAACAACAAAAATTGAAGGATACAAGTACTAAGATACAAGCAAAGAAAAGATATAAATAAATGCTTAAAGTATGCGTTGTTCTAAGTGGCCTGCAACAAGCTCCTCTAACCTGCTGATCGTGATGATACAAAGAGTATTGAGAGGAGACTAGGGTGGACCTGGTGGTGTGATAAATAATATATTTCAAATTCTTGAAATATTAAAATGGGTCTAGTAGCACTTCACTAAGTCTAATAGAAGTAAGTAAGTAAGAGATATGGAAATTATTAATATTACCCTTAAAATTATTAAGGGTTTGATCCACCCTAACAAACACATCTAATCACACATCGTGTTTGCTTGGATAGACATTTTTCATTTTTTGTTAAAAGTTCCACAGCAAATTTACATACTTGCAGTAAAAAAGGAAAGAAAATAAAAAATGCTTGCAACATTTACAAAAACAGCTAAAGTTACGTTTTGAGAAAAGAATATAAGACCAGCAACAATTGCAACAAAAACAACAACAGCAGCCAAAGAGAAGAAGAACAACAAAACCCATGTTATTGAACGGCACTTTATTGTCCTTTCCTTCGAGGCTAAAAAGTGTATTATGTGCACAATTTGACTTTAAGAATTTACTTCTTCAACTTCTTCTGATTGTTGTTGTTCTTCTTCTTTTTCTTATGTTCTATGCTCTCAACTAGTGAAGAGCAAAGATATTGTTGCCAAGAGACGGTGTCATGTTCTAGAACTGCAGAATAAAAAAACCAAAACAACAACACAAAGAAAATTAAAAAAAAAACTATTACCTATTTTCCACAAAATATGGTAACTGCAAGTAACTACGAAAGATATGCAAAGTAGTAATGAAGTTTCTTCCTAGAATCTGTTAAAAGTTTCCTTTTTAATTTCCAGTTTTTTATGAGAAACTTTTAAATCAAAAACAATGGCATGAATTTGACTTCCTTGCACACGTATTTAAAGACATTGAAAAAAGACATTGAATTGAGACATTGAAAAGCTCAATAAAATTGTTGTTTTCAATCAATGGAGCAAGAATTTCAATAGGAACAGTAACAGTAGCAGTAACAGTAATAGTTACAATAACAGAAACAGTATTAGCAGTAAGAGTAACAGTAACAGTAACAGTAACAGTAACAGTAACAGTAACAGTAACAGTAACAGTAACAGTAACAGTAACAGTAACAGTAACAGTAACAGTAACAGTAACAGTAACAGTAACAGTAACAGTAACAGTAACAGTAACAGTAACAGTAACAGTAACAGTAACAGTAACAGTAACAGTAACAGTAACAGTAACAGTAACAGTAACAGTAACAGTAACAGTAACAGTAACAGTAACAGTAACAGTAACAGTAACAGTAACAGTAACAGTAACAGTAACAGTAACAGTAACAGTAACAGTAACAGTAACAGTAACAGTAACAGTAACAGTAACAGTAACAGTAACAGTAACAGTAACAGTAACAGTAACAGTAACAGTAACAGTAACAGTAACAGTAACAGTAACAGTAACAGTAACAGTAACAGTAACAGTAACAGTAACAGTAACAGTAACAGTAACAGTAACAGTAACAGTAACAGTAACAGTAACAGTAACAGTAACAGTAACAGTAACAGTAACAGTAACAGTAACAGTAACAGTAACAGTAACAGTAACAGTAACAGTAACAGTAACAGTAACAGTAACAGTAACAGTAACAGTAACAGTAACAGTAACAGTAACAGTAACAGTAACAGTAACAGTAACAGTAACAGTAACAGTAACAGTAACAGTAACAGTAACAGTAACAGTAACAGTAACAGTAACAGTAACAGTAACAGTAACAGTAACAGTAACAGTAACAGTAACAGTAACAGTAACAGTAACAGTAACAGTAACAGTAACAGTAACAGTAACAGTAACAGTAACAGTAACAGTAACAGTAACAGTAACAGTAACAGTAACAGTAACAGTAACAGTAACAGTAACAGTAACAGTAACAGTAACAGTAACAGTAACAGTAACAGTAACAGTAACAGTAACAGTAACAGTAACAGTAACAGTAACAGTAACAGTAACAGTAACAGTAACAGTAACAGTAACAGTAACAGTAACAGTAACAGTAACAGTAACAGTAACAGTAACAGTAACAGTAACAGTAACAGTAACAGTAACAGTAACAGTAACAGTAACAGTAACAGTAACAGTAACAGTAACAGTAACAGTAACAGTAACAGTAACAGTAACAGTAACAGTAACAGTAACAGTAACAGTAACAGTAACAGTAACAGTAACAGTAACAGTAACAGTAACAGTAACAGTAACAGTAACAGTAACAGTAACAGTAACAGTAACAGTAACAGTAACAGTAACAGTAACAGTAACAGTAACAGTAACAGTAACAGTAACAGTAACAGTAACAGTAACAGTAACAGTAACAGTAACAGTAACAGTAACAGTAACAGTAACAGTAACAGTAACAGTAACAGTAACAGTAACAGTAACAGTAACAGTAACAGTAACAGTAACAGTAACAGTAACAGTAACAGTAACAGTAACAGTAACAGTAACAGTAACAGTAACAGTAACAGTAACAGTAACAGTAACAGTAACAGTAACAGTAACAGTAACAGTAACAGTAACAGTAACAGAAACAGTAACAGTAACAGTAACAGTAACAGTAACAGTAACAGTAACAGTAACAGTAACAGTAACAGTAACAGTAACAGTAACAGTAACAGTAACAGTAACAGTAACAGTAACAGTAACAGTAACAGTAACAGTAACAGTAACAGAAACAGAAACAGTAACAGTAACAGTAACAGTAACAGTAACAGTAACAGTAACAGTAACAGTAACAGTAATAGTAACAGTAGCAGTAACGAAAACAGTAACAGTATCAGTAAGCAACAACAGTAACAATAACAATAACAGTAACAAGTAACAGTAACAGTAACAGTAACAGTAACAGTAACAGTAACAGTAACAGTAACAATAACAATAACAATAACAATAACAATAACAATAACAATAACAATAACAATAACAATAACAATAACAATAACAATAACAAACAATAACAATAACAATAACAATAACAATAACAATAACAATAACAATAACAATAACAATAACAATAACAATAACAATAACAATAACAATAACAATAACAATAACAATAACAATAACAATAACAATAACAATAACAATAACAATAACAATAACAATAACAATAACAATAACAATAACAATAACAATAACAATAACAATAACAATAACAATAACAATAACAATAACAATAACAACAATAACAATAACAATAACAATAACAATAACAATAACAATAACAATAACAATAACAATAACAATAACAATAACAATAACAATAACAATAACAATAACAATAACAATAACAATAACAATAACAATAACAATAACAATAACAATAACAATAACAATAACAATAACAATAACAATAACAATAACAATAACAATAACAATAACAATAACAATAACAATAACAATAACAATAACAATAACAATAACAATAACAATAACAATAACAATAACAATAACAATAACAATAACAATAACAATAACAATAACAATAACAATAACAATAACAATAACAATAACAATAACAATAACAATAACAATAACAATAACAATAACAATAACAATAACAATAACATAACAATAACAATAACAATAACAATAACAATAACAATAACAATAACAATAACAATAACAATAACAATAACAATAACAATAACAATAACAATAACAATAACAATAACAATAACAATAACAATAACAATAACAATAACAATAACAATAACAATAACAATAACAATAACAATAACAATAACAATAACAATAACAATAACAATAACAATAACAATAACAATAACAATAACAATAACAATAACAATAACAATACAATAACAATAACAATAACAATAACAATAACAATAACAATAACAATAACAATAACAATAACAATAACAATAACAATAACAATAACAATAACAATAACAATAACAATAACAATAACAATAACAATAACAATAACAATAACAATAACAATAACAATAACAATAACAATAACAATAACATAACAATAACAATAACAATAACAATAACAATAACAATAACAATAACAATAACAATAACAATAACAATAACAATAACAATAACAATAACAATAACAATAACAATAACAATAACAATAACAATAACAATAACAATAACAATAACAATAACAATAACAATAACAATAACAATAACAATAACAATAACAATAACAATAACAATAACAATAACAATAACATAACAATAACAATAACAATAACAATAACAATAACAATAACAATAACAATAACAATAACAATAACAATAACAATAACAATAACAATAACAATAACAATAACAATAACAATAACAATAACAATAACAATAACAATAACAATAACAATAACAATAACAATAACAATAACAATAACAATAACAATAACATAACAATAACAATAACAATAACAATAACAATAACAATAACAATAACAATAACAATAACAATAACAATAACAATAACAATAACAATAACAATAACAATAACAATAACAATAACAATAACAATAACAATAACAATAACAATAACAATAACAATAACAATAACAATAACAATAACAATAACAATAACAATAACAATAACAATAACAATAACAATAACAATAACAATAACAATAACAATAACAATAACAATAACAATAACAATAACAATAACAATAACAATAACAATAACAATAACAATAACAATAACAATAACAATGATTTTTTATACTTTACACTTTATACTTTATACTTTATACTTTATACTTTATACTTTATACTTTATACGTTATACTTATACTTATACTTTATACTTTATACTTTATACTTTATACTTTAACTTTATACTTTATACTTTATACTTTATACTTTATACTTTATACTTTATACTTTAACTTTATACATTATACTTTATACTTTATACTTTATACTTTATACTTTATACTATACTTTATACTTATACTTATACTTTAACTTTATACTTTATACTTTATACTTTATACTTTATACTTTATACTTTAACTTTATACTTTATACTTTATACTTTATACTTTATACTTTATACTTATACTTAACTTTATACTTTATACTTTATACTTTATACTTTATACTTTATACTTTATACTTTATACTTTATACTTTATACTTATACTTTATACTTTATACTTTATACTTTATACTTTTATTTATACTTTATACTTTATACTTTATACTTTATACTTTATACTTTATACTTTATACTTTATACTTTATACTTTATACTTTATACTTTATACTTTATACTTTATACTTTATACTTTATACTTTATACTTTATACTTTATACTTTATACTTTATACTTTATACTTTATACTTTATACTTTATACTTTATACTTTATACTTTATACTTTATACTTATACTTTATACTTTATACTTTATACTTTATACTTTATACTTTATACTTTATACTTTATACTTTATACTTTATACTTTATACTTTATACTTTATACTTTATACTTTATACTTTATACTTTATACTTTATACTTTATACTTTATACTTTATACTTTATACTTTATACTTTATACTTTATACTTTATACTTTATACTTTATACTTTATACTTTATACTTTATACTTTATACTTTATACTTTATACTTTATACTTTATACTTTATACTTTATACTTTATACTTTATACTTTATACTTTATACTTTATACTTTATACTTTATACTTTATACTTTATACTTTATACTTTATACTTTATACTTTATACTTTATACTTTATACTTTATACTTTATACTTTATACTTTATACTTTATACTTTATACTTTATACTTTATACTTTATACTTTATACTTTATACTTTATACTTTATACTTTATACTTTATACTTTATACTTTATACTTTATACTTTATACTTTATATACTTTATACTTTATACTTTATACTTTATACTTTATACTTTATACTTTATACTTTTATACTTTATACTTTATACTTTATACTTTATACTTTATACTTTATACTTTATACTTTATACTTTATACTTTATACTTTATACTTTATACTTATATTACTTTATACTTTATACTTTATACTTTATACTTTATACTTTATACTTTATACTTTATACTTTATACTTTATACTTTATACTTTATACTTTATACTTTATACTTTATACTTTATACTTATACTTTATACTTTATACTTTATACTTTATACTTTATACTTTATACTTTATACTTTATACTTTATACTTTATACTTTATACTTTATACTTTATACTTTATACTTTATACTTTATACTTTATACTTTATACTTTTATACTTTATACTTTATACTTTATACTTTATACTTTATACTTTATACTTTATACTTTCTTATACTTTATACTTTATACTTTATACTTTATACTTTATACTTTATACTTTATACTTTATACTTTATACTTTATACTTTATACTTTATACTTTATACTTTATACTTTATACTTTATACTTTATACTTATACTTTATACTTTATACTTTATACTTTATACTTTATACTTTATACTTTATACTTTACTTTATACTTTATACTTTATACTTTATACTTTATACTTTAACTTTATACTTTATACTTTATACTTTATACTTTATACTTTATACTTTATACTTTATACTTTATACTTTATACTTTATACTTTATACTTTATACTTTATACTTTATACTTTATACTTTATACTTTATACTTTATACTTTATACTTTATACTTTATACTTTATACTTTATACTTTATACTTTATACTTTATACTTTATACTTTATACTTTATACTTTATACTTTATACTTTATACTTTATACTTTATACTTTATACTTTATACTTTATACTTTATACTTTATACTTTATACTTTATACTTTATACTTTATACTTTATACTTTATACTTTATACTTTATACTTTATACTTTATACTTTATACTTTATACTTTATACTTTATACTTTATACTTTATACTTTATACTTTATACTTTATACTTTATACTTTATACTTTATACTTTATACTTTATACTTTATACTTTATACTTTTATACTTTATACTTTATACTTTATACTTTATACTTTATACTTTATACTTTATACTTTATACTTTATACTTTATACTTTATACTTTATACTTTATACTTTATACTTTATACTTTATACTTTATACTTTATACTTTATACTTTATACTTTATACTTTATACTTTATACTTTATACTTTATACTTTATACTTTATACTTTATACTTTATACTTTATACTTTATACTTTATACTTTATACTTTATACTTTATACTTTATACTTTATACTTTATACTTTATACTTTATACTTTATACTTTATACTTTATACTTTATACTTTATACTTTATACTTTATACTTTATACTTTATACTTTATACTTTTATACTTTATACTTTATACTTTATACTTTATACTTTATACTTTATACTTTATACTTTATACTTTATACTTTATACTTTATACTTTATACTTTATACTTTATACTTTATACTTATACTTTATACTTTATACTTTATACTTTATACTTTATACTTTATACTTTATACTTTATACTTTATACTTTATACTTTATACTTTATACTTTATACTTTATACTTTATACTTTATACTTTATACTTTATACTTTATACTTTATACTTTATACTTTATACTTTATACTTTATACTTTATACTTTATACTTTATACTTTATACTTTATACTTTATACTTTATACTTATACTTTATACTTTATACTTTATACTTTATACTTTATACTTTATACTTTATACTTTATACTTTATACTTTATACTTTATACTTTATACTTTATACTTTATACTTTATACTTTATACTTTATACTTTATACTTTATACTTTATACTTTATACTTTATACTTTATACTTTATACTTTATACTTTATACTTTATACTTTATACTTTATACTTTATACTTTATACTTTATACTTTATACTTTATACTTTATACTTTTATACTTTATACTTTATACTTTATACTTTATACTTTATACTTTATACTTTATACTTTATACTTTATACTTTATACTTTATACTTTATACTTTATACTTTATACTTTATACTTTATACTTTATACTTTATACTTTATACTTTATACTTTATACTTTATACTTTATACTTTATACTTTATACTTTATACTTTATACTTTATACTTTATACTTTATACTTTATACTTTATACTTTATACTTTATACTTTATACTTTATACTTTATACTTTATACTTTATACTTTATACTTTATACTTTACTTTATACTTTATACTTTATACTTTATACTTTATACTTTATACTTTATACTTTATACTTTATACTTTATACTTTATACTTTATACTTTATACTTTATACTTTATACTTTATACTTTATACTTTATACTTTATACTTTATACTTTATACTTTATACTTTATACTTTATACTTTATACTTTATACTTTATACTTTATACTTTATACTTTATACTTTATACTTTATACTTTATACTTTATACTAATTTTTTCCTTATAACTTTTTTTTGCTCCCACTCATATAAAATTTTATGTATTTGCATGATTTTATTAAATTATCCTGTTCAATAATAAAATTCGCATCAATTTCAACAACTGCCATCTGCTGCTTAATGACACTCGGTAGGCTGTTTCTTTTAAAAAAATTCAATTTATTTTCTTTTTTTTTTCTCACTTTCTAAAAACTTTTGACTACTGATTACGCTGTCTTAATATGTATGAAGGTGCGTGAATATTTTATGTAACTTTTAGTTATATGAATATTTCAAACCTGGTTGTGGTTCAAAGCATTTCGTTGTACCAAGTACACACACACAAACATACAATTCGATTCAGCTGGGAAAAATTATTAGATGAGTACGTGAGCGACAAGCTAATGAATGTCAAAGCAACACGCAAAAAAGTTGAATTCTAAAAAGAATTCCTTCATTTTCGGATTGGTTTTTTTCTTCCTTATTTCTTCATCACTGCACAGTAAGGAACCAATGGAAGCATAAACAAAGTAAAGAACAGGAGCAACAGCGACTTAAATAAACGTCGTATGCTATACACGTCCGTGTGTAGTATTTTCCGGCCCGGTGCAACCCCCACCAATGTGCAGACCGCCTGCGTTGCCACTCCAAGTCACACAGTTTGTCACCTCAACAAATGAATTGTTGTTATGATGAATTTATAAAATGAGCGCTCCAAGTGGTTTGTTTGTTCGTCTGACTGCCCGTTGGTCGTTGCTATATTTATTTGTGCATTTGTCCGTTAGTTTGTTTGTTTGTTTGTTTGTTTGTTTGACTGTTTGTTTATGCGTCTGCATTAGTGTTTGTTAAGCGGCGACAGCCAGTCATTTTGTTTTTGTTGGTCCATCTAAAGACTTTATTGACTCCATCATCATCATCATCATTATCATCATCATCATCTTCATCTGTGCGCATTGTGACTAGAAGACGGTTAATTTCAGACCACAGGCACGGTTGCAAGCATATTACAAGGACTGTCAACTGCTGCGGTTCGCATTACACAGCAAAAGCAGGCCTGCCTGCTTGTTAGGTGTGGGAGTCGATGGTTTCTTTAGCTCTGTGACTTAGTTATTTGAACACGCTCTGGCTCCTTCGAGCATTACGTACGGTCGCATTTTGTCCTCTCATGATGCAGCACAATAGCCACTAAAGAACAGCTTGCTATGGAATTTAGTCCGGAAATTGTGTGTTGCTGTCGTCGTCGCCTTTAGTCACTAACAGTCATCCAGCTAACAGCAACTACGACACCGTCATCAACACAATGACATGGGAAAACTGTCAAGTACTGGACAATGGACAATAACGTTATGAAAAGGACCAGGCAAGAAAAACGCACGTCTCATGAATACAATGCAACGTATCGCATTGCAACGCATTGCATCGCTTGTCATCGCAACGTGCTAGTAATGCAGTTTTATTGGTTTTTAAAATGTTTTCTTTGATATTCTATGTTGTGTCTGTTCCTATTCATGGTACTTTTTGTTGTACGTGGCACTTTAGTAATTCTGCTTTGTTAACCATCTATGAGATTATTAAAAAACAGGTGAATTCATGATATTTTCTTAGACTTTGTTATACAAAAAAAAAAATCTCATCGCCAAAAGAGGTTATTCTTTGAAGTAAGCCAACTCTGGAAAATTTTTTTGACATACACACATTCATTCTCATCTTTGAAGCAGGGATGATATTTGGGGGCTTTTAGGGCTTTTTTGGGCCCTTATCAATTTGAAAAGCCCCGAGGCCCTTTCTATTCATTTTAAGCCCTTTTATAAAATTCTACCGAAAAATAATCAACATTTTTTAAAAGAAACTTAAAAAAGAAAAAAAATTTACACAATAAAGACTAAAAAAATGTTCAAAAAATTTTGAAAAAATTTCCCAAAATGTAGTCCAGCGGTACTGGACATGAATAATATTAAGCAACCAATATCCGTCGTCAAAAAGGGTTTTGCTTCTAAATTGAAAATATTGTTGCTGGTGTAGACGACGACTGAGAAATAATTGTAAGGCTCCCAGAACTTACGCCCGAAAAAAAAATGTCAAAAAAGCCGGAAGTTTTTGAAGCATTAAATGTTGGAAAAACGCCTGAATTTGAAACGGCAATCAAGCCTGATAGAACGATATAGCCCCGAATAGTTTGGAAATAAAACCCGAAAGAAAATGGGAATTACGCCCGAAATTTGCAGCAGTTTTTCTGGCAGTATTTCCTCATTTTTCGGGCATAATTTCCTTTATCCAGATTCAATGTAAGATAATCAAAGTATGAAAGAACAGATTTATGTAGTAAATTAATGTGGCCCTGTGAAAATATCTGCAAAGATTTCCTTAATTCTATTTGTTTTTTTATGTTATTCCATGAACAAGGGGTCCATGGACATTATGTCCGGATAAGGTTCAAATGGTGTTTTGTCAATGATAAAATGTGTTGCCCTTTTATGGAATATTGTTTTTTTATCTCACGTATAACGGCAAACCATTTTATCGTTACTAATTTGAAATTTCTTATCTTTCCGCTAAACAAAAATTCGGACATTTTTTCATATTTTGATTTGCTAAAAATGCCCGAGTTTTGTCTGTTTTTTTGGTGAAATTTCGTTAAAAAATGTGCAAAACAATTTTTCCACTGATGTTTCATTTGAAAACTACCCCAATTTTGTATGGAAAAATGTTAGGTGATTTTTCATTTTATTCCTTATGTTATCTTTTATCGTTTGTATTTTATTTAAAGGCGATTTTTTCTACCGCTTTTTAAATTGTTGTCAGCAAAACAAGTTCTGGTATATATAGTCATGGTCCCATAAATAGCATACTTTTTAGTAATTTCAACAACAAGTTTAGTTTGATTCTCAAGTTTGTTTAGATGAAAAGAGCGAACCCCTTAAAACTCCATCGTAGTCTTGACAATGCCTTATAATACAAATTAATTCTGATCAGTGGTCAAAATGCACACTAAGAAAAGAGGACAGTAACATCTCTCTACACCCTGATAAACAGTTTTGGTGGCGTATTTCGTAAGAAGTGCATCGAATAGTTTTTAAAAAAATGCTAGCTGGAATACCCTGCGTCGCTCGGAGGTGGGATGGCGAAAAGGTCGAATTTCGACCACTGGCGTAATCTAGTCCATATAGAATGTTTTCAATATTGAGTTACCACTTTTTAAATCTAAAAGCCCTATTAATGCCAAATTGGCCCTATTTTTATATGAATTTTGACCCTTTTACAGTTAAGCCAATATCATCCCTGCTTTGAAGTTCTTTCAAAGTTTTCAAAATTCAAATATTTTTTGTTTTTATAATGAAAAACAAAAAAAATTAATCAATGTCTGCATCGAGAATTGAACTACCAGATGTCAACATTAGTATATATCAACTACTTAAACCGTAGAGTTATCGAGGCAAATTTTGTTCAGCGAATCAGGTGATTATATGACATGATTTCAATTGAATTCGAGTTTACCTGTCGTCTACCTACCACGTGCGGCTTTAAATAAAAACTGTTTGTTTTAGGTTGTCCCAAAAATAATGTATTTTTTTTTTTTTTTTTTTTTTGCTCAAGCTTTTGTTGAAAGCTTTTGGGGTTAAGTATTTTTGAAATTTTTTCCAAATTTTATGGAAGAGGTTTAGAGGTCGCGCTAATCGGATTTCCCTAAAAATAAAGTTTTTCGAATTTCAAGCATAAGTGGGTTAATAACAGAACATTTTCGAAGTTTTTGAGTCATCATTTTGAAAGACAGATGTACAAACTTTACTTAAATGTACATATTATATCAGAAGTTTTAGCAAGTTTTCTGAGATTTAGTTCATATATATATAATTGTTTTGTAAAATTTGTGCAATTTTTTAAAAAACGTTTCATAACTGAGAATGTTCAGAGCAATGTTGAGCTTTAAACAAAGCTTTAAGGCTATAACTTTGGAACAGCAAGAGTAAAATCAAAAAATTTTTATTTAAATTGCTTAGAACATTACCAAATTTCAAACTGCATCATTACTCTTTTCATTTTGATGTGATTGTAAAAAATGTATATAAATTTCACGAAAAAATTAAATATGTGACAACCAAGTTATCAAAAAAACTGCCAAAACTTCTGATATATGTACAACTAGCTGACCCGACAGACGTTATCCTTTCCTGTCCTAAATAAAAAAAAATTTTGTGTTAGTTTTGTGAATTTGTGAAAAGCTGTTGCAAATGTGAAAAATAGTTAAAAAAGGGGGAAAACGTATTTTTGAATGATTATTTTTATTCATATAGGTTTGGGGGTATGTTTGATTTACATTTGATTTGAAAATATGTACAATGAATCTTATGGTATTTTATTTACATTTTTATTGAAAGATCGATATTCAGGTAAACAAAAAAAAAAATTTTTTCGATTGATTTCCTGTGATATCCTAATTTCGTTCACTGCAATGCTCTATGATACACGACATTTTTTGTTTTATTACCTGGCACGTAAGCAAATAATGCTGATGGTGTTCCGACACGGGATCAGGCGACATACAATTGACCATGCGAGAAGCATGGATTTTCAAGGTTAATGCCGCAAACACGCAATGACTGCCCTTGAGATTTGTTAATTGTCATTGCAAATGCAAGCATTACCGGAAACTGCAAGCGCTTAAAATTGAATGGCATGTCGGGCGGAATCAGTGGAATCCGTGGTATCAAAACGTCTTCACCTTTGTACTTTCCTTTAAGTATTGTTGCTTCGATGACGTTATTCATCAGGTTTTTTACCGCACGCCGGGTGCCATTACTGTGGTTGGTTGGTTTATGTTTCGTAACATTATGATTGCCGATCCGACTTTCAGTTGGAGATTGTGAGGCTGTAATCCGGGTAATTCCAGCGAGTTTAAAAACTCAGTTGGATAGTTGACAACATCATCTTGTGAAGTAACAGTATCCACCCATTTGTACGTCATCAATTCGACAGCAAATTCACTTTGAATCGTAAAGTTCAGCCAATATAGCACGTTCGCTCAACCAGTCATGGTTTTTGTAATTTTGTGCAATGTTTGGAAATACCTTTCGGATGAGTTCAAATTTTGATTCGGTGAACTGGCAGAAAGCGACGGGAAATTGAATGCAGCCGGTCGAAAGCCGGTCCAGCAATTGGTTTGAAAATACTTCTCCAGATTGATCGTTCTGCAGCTCGACACGCATGTTCACAGTCAATTTGAGTTTGTTCACGTGTTTCCACAAAACGGACGACTTCAAACATGCATTAAGTTCATCGGCTGGCGTTGACCGTGGAACCACTGGCAATGTTTGACGAAAATCAACTGCCAACAGAATCATCGCACCACCAAACCGGTTTTGATTGTTTCGTAAATCTTGCATCGTTTTGTTTAATGCCTCCAAAGAAAATAA
The DNA here is from genome assembly GCA_914767935.1 of Coremacera marginata. Classification (NCBI taxonomy): domain Eukaryota; kingdom Metazoa; phylum Arthropoda; class Insecta; order Diptera; family Sciomyzidae; genus Coremacera; species Coremacera marginata. The sequence goes on along the minus strand of OU612043.1, from coordinate 29,308,076 downwards.
TTTGTTCACTTTGCTCGTACCTTTCAGCCGTTTATAACTTCAAGACCCACAGTCTATAGTAGGTTAATCTATAAATTTATTTGATGTAAAACGATGTAACTTATTTCAATTCATGAAACAATTGCAATGTACTTACAATGGAATCTTAATTCAAAAAAAACTAATCACTGTTTAAAAAGTTAACTTTTTTAGAAACACTTTTTATTCACAATATTTTTTAGTGCACAATTTACAATTAATATTATTTGATTTTTCGTCACACGATTACTTTGATCCACAATTTGACACTAAGCAGTTAATCAACATTTGCACATGTGGCAAAATAATTTGGTATGTAAGTAAAGTAACGGTATTTTTAGACAAATCGCGAAACAATACAAAAGTAATACCAAATAAGTTGTTTACATGTTGAGAGTATCGAATAAAAGAAAGTATAATCAACAAAGTATATAGTTCCTATTGTCCGTTATCATGGAGAGTGCTTCTTCAATACCATAACTATTTTTCTTTACCTTAAAACCTTAGTCGTAATATCCGTATACAGTTAAACTTGAACATAAAATTAACCGACGATTTAATAAAAGTGGGCGTGGACAATTTTTCTTTCTGTACAAAACTTTTGTAGACTATTACGAACATTTTAAAAAAAGTTAGCCAAATCGGCGAAGGCGTTCTGCTTTTTTAGATATATATCTAAAAAGTGGGAGGAAAAGTGGGCGTGGTCAGTTTTTTTCAGTAAAAACTTAAAATAGATTAATACGAACATTAAAAAAAATTAGCCAAATCGGTGTAGCCGTTTTTCGATTTTAGATAAATTAAAAAAGTGGGCGTAAAAGTGGGCGTGGTCAATGTATCTTTCCGTAAATCGGCCCAGCCGTTCTAAACTGATGCAATTACCAACGAACGACATTTGATTTGTATTATATGTACATTTAAGTAAAGTTTGGACATTTGTCTTTCGAAATGATGACTCAAAGCCTTAGAAAATGTCTGTCATTGTCCAAAATATGCTTGAAATTCAAAAAAATCTCCGAAAACCTGATTGTTTAGGGAAAAACCGAGTAGCACGACCTGAAAAAATCTGAAAATATCTCAAAAATACTTTACTCCAGAAGCTTTCACACAAAGATTGAGCAACTATGGAATTCGAAAAAAAATTTTCTTTTGGGACATCCAATTTGTTATGATTCTCAGTTTAGATAGCTTAAAACTATTTTATTCTTCATTCTGAATAATAAAAAAAAAAAAATCATTATTTGGCACAGTTGAAATGTTGTTCAAATAAGGAAATTTTTCTGCTTCACATTTTTTTCTGCTATATTATTTTATTTTATTCGCAAGGTTTTAAGCAACTCTGTTGCAGCTCTCAACTCAACAAAGCTGTCGAAAACTGTTGTGATAAAATTAACCCATTCATTGAACCAATTAAACAGTCGGTCAATGCATGCTCAAGCTTTAATACTACTTTAAGCGTTCATGCTTTTTTTTTTTTGGTTGGCATCGTGACCCACTTATCAACGGTCAGCACACTTAAATTAACCCAAATTTTATTTTCAGTTTTAAACAAAACCTCAAAATTTGTTAAGCTTTTTGTTGCAAGTAAAAGAAAAGTTTTTTGAAAAAAAAAAACCAGGTACTACACGCTAGCAAAAAAAAAAAGGAGATAATAAACTTTATTTTCGATATCTTCTGAAAATGTTGCAAAATCCTCAGATCAGTCGGTGTGTGGCGCTTATTTGTCATGCCACGTATGCGAAGTTCATTCATATTGTCCAGTTGTTGCTGTTGTTGGATGTTGTTAGTGTGCTCAAATTTGTTTTTCGTGTACTTGCATACTTACAAAAATAAAAGAAAAAAAATCGTTTTATGTAGTTTTTGTTGTTGCTTGTAAAGCATATTCAAGTGCCAAAGTGTTGTCAGCACAACTCAAGGACAGACAGCTAGACAGACAGAGCGACGCCATATTCACCGCTGTGCACCTTCATCAACGTGCAGCATTTGAGCATGATGGGGATGCTGATAATGACGTTGTTGTTGATTATCATGTTGTTGATGACAATTGTTGCCATAGCCCATTGAGTACAGGATTCTTCGCAACGACGACAAGAACTACAGGAACAGCAACAACAACAACAACAACAGCGGCAGCAATTGCGAAAGGAATAAAACGAAATGTCGGATTACGAAGGACTTTTTGGCTTGAGCTCGTTTCGATTGGCATTCAATCCAGCAAAGTAGCAGAAGCAACAAAAAAAAATTTAACTATCCATTGAAACTTGATGCGCGTTCGTTGACGCTCAAAGAGTCAGCAGCAGCTCTCATGGCTTCATGGCAACACAGACTGGTGACTGAGCTGAAATACTGGTCGGAATCATCCGCTGACAACGTCCGACAAAACCTTATCCAATTGGTTATTAAGTGCGCTACCAGGTCAGTGGGGGCGTAAAGAGCAGCCATCAACAGTACTAGCAACAACAACAGCAACAACGGAAACGGCAACAATAACCAAGAACGAGCAGCAGTTGAATGAAGTTGAAGATGATTTTATGCGGTCAGGTTGCAACTTTTACTGTCATTCATTCAGTCAGTCAGTCAGTCACTCAGTCAGAGAGGGATCAAAGTAGCATCAAAACTGCAACAAATGAGATTGAGGCGCAGCCATGTGATGCATGTGAATATAACGGTTTCGTATGTAGTCCGCAACGAGACTTCATGGAAATCATTAAAATTGAATTTAAGGGAAAGCCAAATCCAGATCATAAAAAAAAGAGAACGTTTGAAAAGTGACAAAAACAAACACAACAACAACATTTGTGTGCGTCACATTCTTGGCCAGGCTGAGCTGTCAAATATTCCTCAAAAGCTGTGGCGAAATGCAAACAGTTGAAAGCTCTTGGCAGAAAATTAATCTTCTGAACGGATGTGGCGTGGTTGTCATGTTGCACACCATGCAACTTGTTTGGATGTGTGTGTGTGTGTGTGTGTGTGTCTTTCGATTGCAATGCAATTTTTTGCACTTACTGCTTTTCCTTTTGCTGCAAAGTGGTATTGTTTATCGAATTAAGTCCTGATCATCGCTGTAAGGGAATCTTTTTCTATCACGACTGTACAATTTATGCAAATACTACTTTGTCAGCCGTTTTAAGTTGTTGTTGTTTTTTTATTGCTTACAAAAATTTCAATGTAAGCTCGTTTGTGTTAATTGTTTTTATTATTTTTCTTTTACTTCATTGCACTGTTTTATCAATGCTTTTATTTTTTATTTGGACATATTTTTCTGTTAAAAATACAAACTCATGAAAGAAAGCTTTTAAATTTAAGCTGGTTGTTTCATTCGCAATAAGCTTAAGCCTGACAACGCTTTTGTGTATTTCAGCGTATTTCTCTTCTCTGAGTAAGAAAAATTTAATGACTCTGTTGAAATCACTTCGCGTGGGCAAGATTATAAACGATTATGTTCACTAACATTTTGTACAAAGAACTAGACTTGTGTAACGCAGCGCTGCGTTGCATTATTGAGTTGAAGCACTTAACTGCGTTATTGCGCTGATACACTTTCTTTATTCTATCTAACACAATAGCGCAGTAATGCAAACTCGTTTTAGATCGCTTTTTTTTTTCTTCGTTTATTTTAAAAATGTCTTACAGACAAAAACTGTGCATTTGTCTGCTTGATTATCAACCATGTATATCATCGTATTATTAAGTTCGTATCAACCATGTTCGAATTAGAGATTGACCGCCTTGTTTAAAATTAGGTTTGTTAATTTTTGGTCTACGCAGAGCTCTGCGCATTATTTAGATATGCTTCATTTCTATTATAGAGTGAATTTCTAATTGATTCAGTTTTTGAAGTAAATACATCTATAGGCGCTTTGAGCACTTTTTGGTAGAGAGCAAAACTATTAATTCGTGATATCATCACGCTGTTAGCGATATCATCACGCTTTTAGCTTATCATTTCTGTTGCATTGTACAACATTGCTTATGCCGTGGTTATGCTAGGCAAACATGTTTGGTGAGTTTTTTTTATTACCGAGGCGATTACCAACCGATTACCGAACCAACTATATATTAACGAAGCGGTTACGAACCGATTACGAAACCAATTGCCGAGAACCGAAGCGATTACCAACCAATTGCCGAACCAATTACCGATTACTGAAGCGATTACCGGGCCAATTACCAAGTCCGAAGCGATTACCAACCAATTACCAAACCAATTACCAATTACCGAACCAATTACCGACTACCGTGCGATTTCCAACCGATTACCGGAACAATTACCCATTACCGAAGAGATTACCAACCGATTGCCAAACGAATTACCGATTTCCGAAGCGATTACCCACCGATTACCAAACCCATTGCCGAGAACCGAAGCGATTACCAACCGATTGCCGAACCAATTACCGATTACTGAAGCGATTACCGGGCCAATTACCAAGTCCGAAGCAATTACCAACCAATTACCAAACCAATTACTGATTACCGAAGCGATTACTGACTAATTGCCGAAGCAATTACCAACCGACTACCAGAGCGATTACCAACCGACTACTGAAGCGATTACCAATCGATTACCGAACCAATTACCGATTACTGAAGTGATTACCGAACCAATTACAAATTACCGAAGTTATTACCAACCAATTACCAAACCAAATTACTGATTACCGAAGTGATTACCGAACCAATTACCTTTTACCGAAGAGATTACCAACCGATTACCGAAACGATTACCAACTAATAACCGATTGCCGAAGCTATTACTAACCTATTACCAAACCCATTGCCGAGAACCGAAGCGATTACCAACCGATTACCAAACCAATTACCGATTACCGAAGCGATTACTGACTAATTGCCGAAGCAATTGCCAACCGACTACCAGAGCGATTACCAACCGACTACCGAAGCGATTACCAATCGATTACCGAACCAATTACCGATTACTGAAGTGATTACCGAACCAATTACAAATTACCGAAGTTATTACCAACCAATTACCAAACCAAATTACCGATTACCGAACCAATTACCAATTACCGAAGCGATTACCAACCAATTATCAATCCAAATTACATTAGCGATTACCGAAGCAATTAAAAACCGATTACCAATTACCGAAGTGATTACAAACCGACTACCGAAGAGATAAACAACCGATTGCCGAAACGATTACCAACCGATTACCAACCCGTTACCGATTACCGAAGCAATTACCAACCGATTACGAATTACCGAAGTGATTACAAACCGATTACCGAAGCGATAACTAACCCATTACCGTTTACCGAAATTATTTTCAACCGATTACCGATTACCGAAGCGATTACCAACCAATTGTCGAAGCAATTACCAACCGATTACCGAAACGATTACCAACCGACTACCGAAGCGATTAAAAACCGATTACCAACCAATTACCAAACCAAATTACTGATTACCGAAGCGATTACCGAACCAATTACCGATTACCGAAGAGATAACCAACCGAAAACCGAAACGATTACCAACCAATTACCAATTACCGAAGCGATTACAAACCGATTAAATAGCCAATTACCGATTCCCCAACCAAAAGAGTTAAATAAGTAGAACGCGTCTGATTTTCCGACTCAAGCTACTTCGGAAATTCATAACAGCCATGTTATTTCACAGCTTTAAGTTTCCATTTTGGTCGGCAGTTCCCTTACTGCCTACTTTTTTTCATAATTTATGACTAATTTATTCTTTTTATATAATAAACTTTTTTAGATAAAACATATGGTTAAAAATTTGAAAAATTAAACCAGACGAAATTTTTTTTCGTTAATGTCGCAGCATTAAAGGTGTTTGGATCAATTGTTATTGTAAAGAACTATTAATCGATGGAGTACAAGTTTGAATCCCACGTCAGACCAAGTAATACTTTTTTGTTTTTTTTTTTTTTTTTGGTGATGTGAATGTGAATGCGTTTAGAGGACCAATGTCCAAACAAATCAATGTTTGTTGTATTTTTTTCAGTGCTTTCCGCCAAATAATTCGATACGCTACTCAACCCACTTTCAAACTTTCAGCCAACCCATTGCTGATATCTGTTCTCATAAGCATTCTGATATGAGTCACATAGGAATTTCAGTCGATCCACTTCAAAAGTTATTTTCATATTAAATTTTAAAAAATTACTTTATTAATTTTATGTACTTAAAAATTAATTCCTTCCTTTCGCAAACTCAAAAATCGTTGTTGAGTTAGAATATAAGCAAGCATTACTATCTTCACCACGAAGAGTCACACTATTCCGCATATCCGCAATTTTACAATCGATTTTCTTCTAGTCACACAGTCATATGTGATATGTGTGTATGTATAAATCTCTCTGTGTATTTTCATATGACTGTTTTTGGTAGATTTAGTGTGGTGTACACTATCAATGGTACCCTATAATGCGGTCAGTTGAAGAATTTGTACAATTTCAATGCACTGCCATAGGACTGAAACCATGTGCAAAGTTCTCAAGAAAACATTTATTATTGCTAATGTGGAGGAAGGGATGCTCTGAAGCAAACCGCTGACAAAAAAATAGTGAAAAACATTAAAACCACTGAATGACTCCCAGTTGCTGCATTTAAATAAATTATTTATATTGTCTCGCTTTGACCTGCTGCCAACATGTCCGCTGTCAAGTGCAACGCACACACAATGCATGTTTTGCTGTTACTTTGTTTCACACGCGAGTTATGTTTATGACGGAAGCACTTAAAATGCTATGAAGATGAAACTATTGTTAGATATGATTTTCACTGAAAATTACTATAAATGTCATTACGATTCAATATAATATTTGAATGAATTTAAAAAAAATGTAAAAATGTAATAAATTATATGCATGACTTATAGTTAAGTAAGTTCAATTTCTGGAAAATTTTCTGTCATTTTCAATTCGTGAAATTTTATCTACGGATCTGCTTTAAATTTTCTCACACTGTCAAAAGTTCATTAGTTACACAAAAACTGGCAACTATAAAATTGTAAATACAATACATTCAAAGGTTTCACTGGTCATCAAACAAATTGAGTTGGGAGCTTAAATGGAAGCCGGAAATGAATGCTTTAAAAAAAAAACAATCTATTTACGCTTTCAACAAAGCGAGGTAGTTCTAATAAATGTTGCCATTAACGGCGGCTAAAACTGAGCCAAACTGAGCCAACCAACCAACACAAAAATGTAACAAGCCAAAAATGTTCATAAGAGTGCAGCCAGAAAAGCCTTCGCCTTCCTGTTAGCTAAAAACTAAGAGCAGCAGGAGCAGCAGAACGACCTTAAATTTTAATTATGCGTCTGGGTGAGTGCGATGCAGTCGTTAGTATGTCGTCATTGTGGCGGCGATTTGAATCTGGAAACTGCAAAATTTTGTGCAAAACTTGCATGTTAGCAGTATGCAAACATATACAATTGTGAACGTATGTGTGTGTGTGTGACTACAACTACACATGTATGTGGCAGACCAATAACAAGCAGACTAAGTATGAACAATAGAAGAGCGCTCAAATAACAGCAACTGTTGTTGTAGAACGCTAAGGAAGGTTTGTCTGTAAATGTTGGCACGTTGAACTAGGCTGACTTTGCATGAGCAAAGTTTAAGTTGAAACTGTGCCAAGCTAAAATTGATTTCACTGCTTGGATTGTAATGATATTCCCAGGATGCTTCCGAAAAAAACTTGAAAGCAGCTCAGAATAATGTGAAAAGGAAGTTGAAATGAGCTGACTCGAGCAAATCGCAGTAAATTCAAAGAATAATAAAAAGCAAAATAAAAACAAAAAAAAAACATAAAGCAAAAACAAAACGCAAAATAAACATAATGGCAGATTTGCGCAGAGTTGCTGAGTTAGCAAATAAACAAGATTTAGCACTCAGAGTTTGCTCCAAGGTGAAAGTTCAAAGGTTGAATTGCTGAAAAGTGTTAAAGCTGAAAGTCAATGTTAAGCGTGGCATATGAAATGATTTTATCTTAAAGCTTTGAGAGACTCTGTTGCTGTAAGCAAGCAAAAGCTCTGGCAAAATATTTTTATTTTATACAAGTGAACAAAAATGTCAACTCCGGGCGACAAAGAGTTAAAACAACATTTTTTAAAAAAATGTGTTCAAAAAAGCTATACAGCTTTGTGAAAATAAACTATTTTGTAGAAAAACCAAAAGTCCTCAAATGTATTTTTTTGTAGCATGCTGTATTTTTTGTAGCATAAAAGCGACAGTGGATAAATCCAACCAACTTAATGAAGCTAAAAGAGTCAATCTGATCAATAACACCAATCGAGCAAATTCAACCAATCGAGCCAATTAAGCCAGTTGTTTCAATTAATCCGATTGAGTTAATCGATCAAAGCATGTAATTTGAGCCAATGGATCCAATCGAGCCAATTGAAGCATTAAAATTAATTAAGTCGTTTGAGTCAATTAATCCAATTGAGCCAATTGAGTTAATTAATCCAACGGGCGATCCAATCAAGTCAATAAGCTAATCGAACCAATAAATTAAATGGAGTTAATCAATCCCATTGATACAACTGAGTCAATTGATTCAATTGGTTCAAATAAGTTATTTGACACCACTCAGCGAATAGATCCAATCGAGTCAATTGAACCTCTAAAATTTATTAAGTCATTTGAATCAATTGATCTAATAGAGTCGATTCATTAAAAAAAAAATACTGGCATCAATCGGGTCAATTTAACCAATCAGGTCAATTGAGCCAATCGGGTCAATTGAGCCAATCGAGTCAATTGAGCCAATCGGGTCAATTGATTCAATCAAGTCTGGCGATCCATTCAAGTAAATTAGCAAATCGAACTAATTAAAATAAATAAATCGATGGAGCTAATCGATTGATACAACTGAATCAATTGACTCCATGGAGTTAATTGATACCATTCAGCCAACTGAGCCAATTGTTTAAATGGAGTCAACCGATTCAATCAAGCCGTTTCAAGAATTAAATAAAGTCGATTGATTGAATTAGATTCAATTACTTAGAAAAAAAAAATATTGAGCCAACAGATTCAAACTATTCAATCAAATCAATTGATGCAACCGAGTCAATTTAGCTGAGCAAACCAATTCAACCAATTGCTTTAATAGAACCAATCAATTCAATTAAACCAATTCATTAAGATCAAATTGAGTCAAACAATTTGATCAAGCCATTTTATACCATCCAGTCAATTTACATAATTGAGCCAATTGAAACAATGACTTCGATTGAGTCAATCGATCTAATTGAGCAAAATCAGCTAACCGAGTCAATTAATTTCATAAAGACTACTAATCCAATCTAGTCAGTTAAGCCAATCAAAACATTTGAACCAATTGCTCAAATGGAATCAATTGATGTAATTGACACAATTAAACCAATCGAGTCAACATATGGAATGAAGTCAATTTTGATTCCACCACGCCAATTAATCCAATCTTGTGAATTTAACTAAAAATCTGCTTCAAGAGGGTCAATCGATCTTAACTTAAGCCAATTGAGTTAACTAATCCAAAGCAGTTTATCGTTTTAATCAAGCCAATTGATCCAATCGTATCAATTTAGCTGATCAAACCAGTTGAATTGATTGCCTCAATAGAGTTAATCGCTTTAATTATGCCAATTGAGCCAACAGAGTGAACCGATCAAATATAGTCAATCATTTTAATAAAGTCAATCTAGTCAATTTGGCTAATCAAACCAAATAAATGAATTGATGCCATGGAGTCAACCGATTAATTAAAACCAATTGAGCCAGTCGAGTCAATTAATCCAATTATGTTAGATGAACCAATCAAGTATATTTAACCAACTGACCCAATTGAGCCAATTTAACTAGTCGAGGTAGCCAATTCAATTGATTAAATCAAGGCAGTCGAGGTATTCACAGACATTGAACCAATCAAGTAAATTTTTCTAATCGGGTCAATCAAGTGAATCGAGTCAGTTATGGCAATCAAGGTAAACGAGCAACAGAGCTAATAAGACTTAGTCAATAGAGTCCAATAAATCCAATTGAGCCAATTGAGTTATTTGAGCAGGTTGAAGCAATTGATTCAATCGAGTCACTTGACGAAAGTAGGCCAACTAAGCCATTATAACTATCGAGCCAATAAATTGCCAAACGAGCTAATTGAGCAATTAAGCAAATCGATACAGTTGATCGGATTGAGTCAATCGAGTCAATTAAATTTAATTGAGACAATTGAGTTATTTTGGGCAGGTTTAATAAAGTAACTCAATAGAGTCAATCGATCAAATAAAGTAAATTATGCCATAAACTATTGACCCAATTAATTACCAATTTATCTAATCGAGACAGCTGATCCCTTTGAGTCAATCGAGTCAATGAATTCTAATTGAGCCAATAAAATAACTCTTTTGGGTAGGTAGGTAAGTAGTAGGTTGACGCAAATGATTCAATGGAATGAATCGATCAAATCAATTAGCTTGATTTAAAGCCATTAAACCTTTTGAGTTAATTAATCTAATTGAACCAATCGAGCCAATTGAGTCAATCAAATGACAAATCGAATAAATTGATTCAATCCTATGACTGATAAACTAAGGCCCCTATTATGAATTACAACTCAACTAAGTTGACTAGATTTGAATAAAAAATTTTTTCGTATAACGAAAATTCTTAAAAGATTAAGGCAAACTACATCGTTCAACTGAAATGTATATAATACATTATACGAAAAAAGAATTTAGTTAAATCTAGTCAACTTATTTGAGTTGCAATTCATTATAGGGTCCTAAATTAATCTTATAAAGCCAATTGGTTAAACCTAACAATCAGCGAATTGGGTCAAACATGCCATTTGAGGCGATTGAATCTATTATTCTAGTGGAGCAAAGTCAATTCAATCGATCCCGAGAATTAAACCAATTGAGCCAATTGACGCGGTTGAGCCAATTGAGATTCTTGATGCAATTGAGCCAATTGAGCCACTTAAAAAAAAATTCTGAAAAACTTCGACGGCAAAAAAGAATATTTATGCTTTAATCTTAAGTAGATTTAAAATACACAAAGCTTCTTAAATTACATATTTATAAAAATGGCGACCGCATTCATGTTATAATTTCCAGCTTTAGCCAAGCGAGTGTTAAAACTTTTAAAACAATGTAGTTACATGTTTTTTCTTATATTTTTTGTATTCCATTAATAACTTACTTAACGGTCTTGTTTTTAGAGATAAGCTAATAAAATGTCACAAGCCAAAGAATAAAGAAATAAAATCCTTTATGTTGGCCAGTTGTTTTTGTTAAAAAAAAAAAAAAAAAATCACAGTCATGTTGAACAAAAAAACATTTTTTTCATTTTCCTTTATTTTTTTTTTCTTTTTTTATGGATATATTTTAATACTTTTTTTACAACTTCAAACAGTAAATTTTTGACAATAAGCAGAGGCAACGAAGCAGTATAAAAAAAAAATATATAAATAGAAAAACAAAAAAAAAATTAAAGTTACTGTAATAACAACAACAACTAAAACATGGAAAACTTTAAAAACAAAACAAAATTCGCACAAAAAATAAACAAAAACAATGAATGAACTTTTGCGACTTTTGTTTGACGCTGGTGTGGTGGCACAGCGACGCGAATTGAGTGCAAAGAATAAAAAGAAATAAATACAGAAACAAACAGAAAGAAAGCAAAAAAAAAAAAAAAGGCTGGAAAAAACAAAAACAACATCAACAAAAAACAACAAAATTCACGTAATCTCAACGAAATCCTTTAATGTCCTTTTATGCGCGTCGTATTTTTTCATTTCACTCCAGTTTTTGCATTTCAATGCTACAACTACAACAGCAATAACAAACCAACATAGTTGCAAAAAACACTCTTAGCACTGGCAAAGCAAAAAACTAAAGAAGAGTAGTAGCAAGAGCAGTGAGAAAAACCGTTTGCAAGGAATAAAAATATTTTTTTTTTTTTTAATATTTTAAACATTTTAAATCCTGTAATAATTTTCAAGTAAATTTTCTGCTGGATTTTAGGTCTTTATCGGCTTTTGTAGTTGATGTTGTTTTTGTTGTTGTTGCTGTTGTTTGTTTTTTTTTTTTGGTTTTTTGCTATTTTTTGTTTTTGCTGTTGCTTTGGTGTTTATCGCTATGTTGCTTTGTAAAAATTGAAAACGTTGTGAGGCAGACAAACTTTCGACTCGACTAGGCTCAACATTACCGTTCTTGTGCTCCCTTCGGCCCAGCTGTGGCGCCATTCATTTTGATGCGTCAGTAAAATTTAAGCAACGCGTACATTTGCAATAGCAGCGCTTCGGCCAAATGGCGGTGGCCATGTTTTGAGCTGAATGAAACACTGAGCAAAAAATTTGCTTCTCCTTAATTTAGAAGAGTAGAAAAACGATTAGATAAAAATTGTCCTTTGCACTTAGTGTAGCCCTTAAACTAGAACAGTTTGCATACCAGAGTTTTCTCAGAGATTTATATCAGAGTTTTCAACAACTTTTAAACAGTTAAATGAAAAAATATAAAAAGAGAAGACCTCAAAAATGTTAATTTAACATAGTTTTGCGAGCGAAGATGACGAGCCTGTAGCCTGTTTCACTGCTCGTTGGTTCACCATCTTCACGAGTGAAGGTCTTTTCTGTTTATATTTTTGTTACAATTATGCATTTTTACTCCGTTAATTTTTGAATTTATTTCTAGACCTGACATTATTTTACATCAGGTACGAGTATTAAATAAATATTTCTTATAAAATGATTGTTGTACTTGCTTTTATTTGCATTGAAACTCTTTAGTTTTTGCTAACCTTAAGGTCAATGTGTCCATTAATTGCTCAGTTTTGACGTAGAATATAGATTAGAATTTTTCAAGCACATGCAACGTTTTGGATCACTTTTTGGGGTATATCTACAACCTTTGGCATCCATCGTACAAAGATAAAATATATGTCGAAATATTAGTTACATGCTGGATGAAACGAATATTTTACTTTGGATTTGGTCACTTCTTTAATAGAGTCACCACTTTAATAAAAAGCCAAATCTAAGAAGAAAAAATATACATTCTCGTGTGCGAAGTAGCTGTTTATGTTCTTGTTATGGTTGATGGTTTAGTTCGTGTTAAAATCACGAACGCAACATTGTGGCGTTTGTTGAAACGAATCATTTTATGAATATTTCTTAGTAGCTGCTTGTGTTGTTGTTGTTGGTGTTATTAATATGGATATATTGATATATACAATCTGCGCCAACTATCGAGGTATCAGTCTTATTTCCATCGCATATAAGATTCTCTCAAGCGTACTGTGTGAAAGATTAAAGCCGATTACAAAAACACTGATTGGACCTTATCAGTGTGGCTTTCGACCTGATAAGTCCACCATAGACCAGATTTTCACTCTACGACAAATCCTGGAAAAAACCCACGAAAACCAAATTGACACACACCATCTCTTTGTCGATTTTAAAGCTGCGTGCGATAGCCCGAAAAGGGATTGCCTATACGCAACAATGTCTGAGTTCGGTACGCCTGCAAAGTTGATTAGACTTTGCGGAATGACGTTGAGCAACACACGCAGCTCCGTCAAGTTAGGAAATGACCTCTCCGAAACCTTTAATACCGAAAGAGGGTTCAAACAAGACGATCCACTGTCTTGCGATCTCTTCAACATTATCATGGAGGTGATCGTACGAAAGGCCGGTGTGCATCTTAATGGCACCATTTTCTACAAAGCTCTCCAACTTCTTGTGTACACTGATGATATTGATATTGCCGGCAGAACCAAGAGAGATGTTACTGCTGCTTTCACCGCTATCGAAAAGGAATCAGCCAAAGTGGGTTTGACGATAAATGAGGGCAAAACAAAGTATATGCTGTCTAATAACAAGGGAGCGTGGCGTCTAGACTCCCACGCCTCATCTGGCAGCTATAACTTTGAAGTAGTCAAGGAGTTCGAATACCTTGGCACCGCCATTAATACCAACAACGAAGTCAGTCTGGAGATAAGGCTACTACGGGCTCAGTAAGCAACTAAGTACCAGAGCCCTCTCTCGATCGACAAAACTAACACTCTACAAGACGCTTGTTCTACCTGTGCTGCTTTATGGCGCTGAGGCATGGGTAGTTTCGCAAAGTGGTGCAGCCGCTCTAGGGGTGTTCGAGAAAAAATTTCTTCGCAAAATCTTCGGTCCTGTTCGAGTCAACGATGACTATCGCATCCGAATGAAACACGAGCTGTATGAGCTCTACGAAGACATGGACGTAGCTCGGCGTATAGCTGTGCAGTGACTACACTGGCTGGGTCATATCCATCATATGGACGATGAAGCTACAGCGAAGAAGATGCTCGAGGCGAGGGTCGCTAGTCAACGCCGACGAGGTAGACCATGCCTCCGATGGATGGACCAGGAAGCCCTAACCACACTTGTTGTATCCGATTGGAGAAGGCACGCGCAAAGCAGAGGCGCCTGGCGAGAGCTGATGAGGTCGGCCGAAACCCGAACACGTGTTGTTACGGCCACCTAAGTAAGTAAGTAAGTAAGTAATTAAGCAAAAGCTTGAAATATAAGCTCGGAGATGCCCATAAGGCTTTATAAATATAGTGCGAAATTTAAGAAATATTGATGAACAACAAGTTATAATATTTATTTTATAGGAAGAGAACCCACTTTTAATAAATTGGGCTATCTCTCTGATTCGATTACGCACATTTTGGGATTGTTTCCTGACAGCGAAAACGTTGTTGCCGGCGATTTCAATGTCAACAACTCGGCTTGGTTATGTCACTCGAGCCACACCACACCTGAAGGACAATATGTTGAGCTTTTTGCTGAATCAAACCAATTGATTCAACTAGTGAAGGAACCAACATTTTTCAACAATATGATGTGAGTGTCAATGCACCTCTTGGTAACTCGGACCATTGTACCATCTCCGCTGTTTTTTCATATTCTGACCTTCGCACCTTTACGCCTAAAGCCCCGAAAAGGACTGCATGGTTTTATGAAAGAGCAAACTGGAATGCGTTAAATAATTTTTATCACAACTACAATTGGAAATTATGTTTCGCTGATAGAAATGTGAATGCCGCGGCTGTAATGGTACAAGAAATTATCTTATTGGGTATGCGGTCTTTTATCCCCAATGAGAAGAAAAGCATTAAATCAAAAGACCACTCATGGTTTAATGAGACTTGCAGTATTGCAGTCAGGTCCAAAGAGGAAGACTATTAGAATTGGCGATCTGATAAGAATGCTGACACTAATAGACTTCGCATCGAGGCTAGGAATCGCTGTAACGCAATTTTAAAACGCGAAAAGTTTCTTCACAAAACTCGCATTAGAGAACAGGTTCTTCTCTGCCCTAAAGGGAGCAAAAACTTTTGGTAATTTGTTAAAAGAGTTAAAAATCAAACGTCTTCGTCGATTCCAACTCTTTTAAAAGACGACCAAATCTTCACTGACTCGGTTGATAAAGCGAACCTGTTGGCTGGATTGTTTGCACACAATTCCACAATCTCGGATAGCAGTCAGCCACTGCCCTTTGTCGGTACTAGTTCTTCTTCAATGAAGGAGATATATTTTCGAACGAGAGCAGTCAAAAGAGTCCTTGCAAATCTTAACATAAATAAAGCCTCTGGTCCTGATGGCATACCACCAATTGTGCTTAAAACGTGTGCTTCTACACTGGCTCGGCCTTTGCGCAACCTTTTCAACATCTCATACAGGACACGAGTATTTCCATCTTGTTGGAGGTCGCAAATGTCCAGCCGATACCTAAAAAGGGCGATGCCACGAACCCTATGCTCTACGCTTTCCAAAGTTATGGAGAGCGTAATAAACTTCCACCTAATGAACTATCTGGAGCACAACGAATTGCTAAGTGACCGTCAATATGGTTTTCGTAGGGCTCGGTCTACTGGTGACCTTATGGCGTTCCTTACAGAAAAATGGAACCAATGCGTTCACCTGTTCGGTGAGAGCAGGGTTGTTGCTCTGGATATTTCAAAGGCGTTTGACAGAGTGTGGCATAAAGCACTCGTCTCTAAGCTAATTGCATACGGTGTCGGTGGTATCTTTGCTCGGTGGATCACGTGCTTTCTTAAGGACAGAACTATCCGTGTCGTAATCGACGGCATTTCGTCCAGTGAGCACGCCATCAACGCAGGAGTACCGCAGGGTTCAGTTCTATCGCCAACTTTGTTTTTGGTTTTTATCAACGACCTTCTGTCGTTGACTCATAACCCAATTCATTCGTTTGCGGACGACAGCAGCATTTGTCATTCATATTTTTTCAAAAAACGTCCGGGTTCTTTGGAGATTGAGAGTAAGAGGCAAAATATGAATGACACACTTCTTAATGACTTAAAAAAAATCTCCGAGTGGGGTCTTGCTAATAGAGTAGAGTTTAATGCAAACAAGACCCAGTGTTGCCTGTTAACCCACAAGCGGAGGAACTGCCCCTTAGCTCCCTTGAATATGAATGGTGTAGATCTTTTGGAGTCAGATGCTCTTGACGTTCTGGGCATATCGATACAATCAGACCTTCGTTGGAATGAACATATTTTTCATGTGTCGAAAGAAGCGACCAAGTGCCTAGGTTTCTTAAAACGGTGCAAGCGATACTTCACCCCATCTGATCTTCGAGTGATCTATACCTCATATATAAGGCCTAAAATGGAGTACAATTCGCACATTTGGGCAGGAGCTTCGAGATCTTATTTGGAGCTTCTGGACCGAATTCAACGCCGTGCGATATATATGCCTAATATATATATGCTAAGCCTTTTGTATAGGTTCTACCATGGGAAGTGTTCAAGGGAGGTACATGGCCTGACGCCACCAGCTCGTGTATTTCCTAGGTCTACTCGGGCAGCTTTTCAAGCCCATCCCTTTACCATTGCAACGGTGCCCAATAGAAACTCGCATTACCGAGATAATTCGTTTTTTAGTCGCTCGGTACGATTGTGGAATAATCTCCCTGTGAGCGTATTCCCCGGCAGTTTTGATCTGTGTAAGTTTAAAACCAATCTTCACCATCACTACTCCATCTTTCATAAGCAGTTTCTTAACTAGCAGACGCAATTGTTTTGTTTATGTTAAGCATTTCAAAAAAACTAAGAAAAATATTATCAAAATACCATTTGCTTGAAAATTAGGCAATGACTTGAAGAAAAGGCAACTGCTATGGAGTTACTTAACTGAGTTTATTAAGATATTATTAAAGTTAATAAATATAGATGTAAATTAAGTTATAATAGTTATCTACAAAAATTTCTATTACTTTTAACCACTTATAACCCATGGTCATGAGTTTTAAAATAAATAATATTTATAAACTTGTTTTTAAGTTTAATAAAATACGTATTTTTTAGAAAATCAATATTTATACTATAGATTTACTTATTACAGAATAAAGGGGGTGTGACAGATCTGTGACATTGAGCTAATATTATATATTTTTCAATGTTTTGTGTGCAAACCTAATATGTATTTTAGGAACTTACCCAAAATTTTTGGGACAACTAACTGATTTAACAATGAGTTAAAAGGGAATCAATACAGTCCCAATGTACTTTGTAGGATATTTTATAATTTGTAACAGAAATGTTAAGGATGGGCTAAACAGGGGCTATAAGGGGCTTAAGTCGTCCCTAGGCAATGCCGTAACTAGCAAAAGCAGTTGCTTTACAATAACAATAAATACAACAAATATAAACACAAATTCTGATATTTATTTTCAAAAATTTTTAGTAATTTTGAAGTCGATCATAAGCAATTGCTTAACAAGCAAAAACAATTCATTGATTTATGCATTCGCTTTTAAGCAATGGCTTCAGGCAATAAAAAAAAGATAATCAAAATAGCCTTTGCTTGATAAGCAAGCAGAGGCTATGCTAAGCTTCTCTGTATCCTTCCAATTTTAGTATATTTTCTGCCAAAGCAAGAACCGTGTCGCAGTGGGTAGAGTGCGTGGCCCATACGCCAGAGAATCCTGTTACAATTCCCACCTGACACAGAATTGAATTAATTTTCTGTTCGGCCATCAGCTCTCTGCAGAGAATGACAAACCTCAGAGAGTAAAAACTGTCATGAAAAGCTTCTTGAGAACATAAGCCGTTCGGAGTCGACATAAGACTTGTAGGTCCAGTTCAACTCATAAGGAGCTCGGTCAAAGTCCTTTCAAGGGCTGAAATGGCCACTTCGTTTTTTTTTTTTATAAACAATCACTTTTCAGTGATGAAAGAGCAATTGCCTGAGTTTTCTTTCATACTTTCATTAAACAATTTCTCGGAAATATCAAGCAAATCAATTGCTTACGAGGTACTCATCAGGCTTTATAAAGAAAATACTAAAGACAAAAAATATAGATGAAAAACTTGTTATGATATTTATTGCAAAAAATTTATAGTAGCAATACCTTGGAGCAAAATTTATGATAAACAATAACTTGGAAATATTTTTATAAATAAACTTAATAAGCTTTATAAATATAATATTAAAGATAATTAAAATTAAAATAAAAAATTTAAATTTAAGAAAAAGTTCATTAAAATACCCTTGGCTTTAGGTATAAACATTTGAAAAAAAAGTTAAAGAAAAATAATTAAGTATTTTTTCATGTTATATTTAAGCAATGCCTTGAAAATATCCAGCAAAAATAATTGTTTTTGAAAAATTTAAGGAAGAGTTTAATTCGAGGTTTTTCAAAAATTAAAAAAATTTGGTTTTTTATTTAAGAAAGTTATGTTTTTGATACAAAATGTAATTTTTAATGCTTAAAGGAAGTTTACTCTGTATTAAGTCTGCAAATTTCTTGTGTTAAAACTAGATACAAGTTAGTAATTTATACACAATATAAAAAAAAATGCGCCAGATTGTGAATACCCCTTTTATATATCATAGTATTTTTTTTTTTGTCTTAGTTTCATAAATTTAAACATTTTGGATAATATTTTTCGCGGTGTAGTTAAGTATTTATCGCACTTTTACCGCTTGGCGCATTAAATGTCCAAAGTTTAAACATTTTAAGCTTCTTTAAGCATTTTTGTTTCAGTCCAAAAAAAAAAAAAGAAAATGCTAATAAAAAACAAGCCACTTCCACGGCGCTTCGTTTGGTTTTGGCTAAAAAGCCAAATTCTACACGTTAAAATCGCCTCCACATAGTTACACACAGTCCAAGCGGCCAACAAAAATTTAATAATGTGATTTATTATCATAGCATAAAAAGCCGCACAAAAAACTTATTCAAATCCTCTGCGTGATCCACTCTGGGCCAAAAATCCTTCTCATAATAATAAATAATATGAACAAAAAAATTTAACAGTCCAAATAAAAAAAAAAATTCATTGTGTGCACATTTTGACAAACAAATTATTAAAATTTAAAAAAACAAAAAATTCACCCCCAAAATAATGTTTTCTACAAAATTTGCTTAATTTGTGAAATTCTAAGCATAAAAAACTTTTACAAAACTAGCGTTAAAACTGAAAACACTTTGTAACAATTTATGAATATAATATTGGTAACATAATGAAAAGTTGGCTCAATGATTGGCGTAGATAAGGCGCAGTAATGACAAAGTTTTAAGTGCTAGATAGGAAAAGAAAAACAACAAATATAGAACCGTGAAAGATCTCATGGGAGCGACACTTAACGGCACAGAACTTGATGTGTAACGTAGAGCAGAAAGAACCGAAAAGTTTCGTGTACAGTAAATAGCTAGTGGCAACAAAAAGCCGTTAATGACAACATATGGTGGCAACAGGAAAGTTTGCGGAAAGTGTACTCAGCTGTGCTTTAATGTAAGTTGTAGCTTATAGTCGAGACATGAAAGTGGTGTAAATTTCAAAAAGCGACTTTAATGTTATTGTAGGCGTTTAAGCTGTTCTTACGCAGTTTCAAGGTTGGGAAGTAAAAAGAAAGGTTTTTAAAATCACAAAAAATTTCGAAAAAAATTAAGAGATTTTAAATCAGTATCCCCAATTCGAATTGTAGCAAAAACATATTCTTTCTTAAGATCGTACTAATTTTATTGTTATAAAACAACAAAATTCAATTTGTATTTCAATGTTAATGTGAAAATTTTGTCTTATTTCATGTGTTCCCAAATAGTTACATTGCTATTACTTGCCATCATTCCTCGCAACTAATCGAATTTCGGCAATGAGCCAAATAATACGGTTACCCAGCTTTGCATTTCTACAGACCACACTTGGCATGCAAACCGCTACTACCACATTGAAGATGATGATGATGATGATAATAATGATGATGATGATGATTTCAGTGATGACTCGAATGACTGACATTGTGGAGTGCATCTGACATGCATTTAGAGTAGCATTTTGGGATAATATGAAAAATAGATTAAATTCTATGTTTGTTGCCAAAAAATAAATTTCTCCACACAACAAATAAGTCAGCAGCAGCATTCAGTATTTAGTTATTTTTTGTGGTACTTTTTTTTTCTCTTGTTTTGCTGCATATTTCCACTCATTCATCCAATCAGCCATGTATTGGCTTGTTTGCTGCAGCAATGATAAAACGCTATCTACAGCCGCTCGAAAAAATGCTTGTGTACACAGAGAAAAAAAAACCATTGTAAAATCATACAAGTTAATTTTTGTAAACAAAAAGATGTGCTGAATTGAAGAACTTATGTGTTATCGCAAAAGTTTTGTGCTAGCTAAGCTTAGTTTTCAAATGAAAACATCAGTATTTTATATCCAAAAATGTTTCAATTAGAAAAGACAAATCGGACACTGTTAAACAAATTATTGTATAAAGCATACAAAGATTTGTGTTACGTAATCTGTTTTGAGACTTTAGTATTTGGTTGTTCACATTTATATTTATATTCATATTCATATTCATATTCATATTCATATTCATATTCATATTCATATTCATATTCATATTCATATTCATATTCATATTCATATTCATATTCATATTCATATTCATATTCATATTCATATTCATATTCATATTCATATTCATATTCATATTCATATTCATATTCATATTCATATTCATATTCATATTCATATTCATATTCATATTCATATTCATATTCATATTCATATTCATATTCATATTCATATTCATATTCATATTCATATTCATATTCATATTCATATTCATATTCATATTCATATTCATATTCATATTCATATTCATATTCATATTCATATTCATATTCATATTCATATTCATATTCATATTCATATTCATATTCATATTCATATTCATATTCATATTCATATTCATATTCATATTCATATTCATATTCACATTCATATTCATATTCATATTCATATTCATATTCATATTCATATTCATATTCATATTCATATTCATATTCTATATTCATTTCTCCACATCTCTACCGTTTTTGACCAATTTTACAAACCTTATAAGCGGGTTTTTTAAATTTTCAATTCCGGGGACTTTTTTAACAGAATGTATCCAAAAATACTGATACTGTGAGCCACTTGAATGCTTCAGAGTAGTTTAAAATTAATTTTAGTAAAATTCTTATTTATTTACATTTTCACTTCGGTGCTTAAACTTACGTGACTTTCTTGCAACTTTGTACGTTGAGTGTTTTTATTGATTTAATGTCTTCGCTTGACTTGTTGACATTTTTTGCCCCGCAAATAAATTATTTCGCTTGTATTGGAGTTTATTTGAATGCACGTAGCTTATTTCATTGTTGTTGTTGTTGTTGCTGTTATTTTTATATACTTGTAATTTTAAATGTATGCGCACAATTTTTCGCTACAAAATTTGAAGCACAATAATTTGATGAACGCCAAAATTGATTGCTTTGCCAGCGGAAACCAAAATACATATGTTTTAATTTAATTTGTACCTTTTTCCGCCATGTTGAAAATTTTTTTTTAATATATTTACCGTTAAACCAACCCCTTTGGCATTAAAGTTATTTACGCCTCTTACGGCGGCACATCGCACAGTGCGTTGAATACAAAATTAAAACAGGTTGAAATATCAAAGAATAATAGGTAAGCAGAATAAAAGTCCACAATTCAATTGCCACAATTCAGAAAACATATTTATACCCCAACGCGTACTGCGTAAGGGGTATATTAACTTTGTCATTCCGTTTGTAATCGTTAGTTTGCGGCTGTAATCGTGTCGGCAGACGGACAGACGGACAGACAGACGGACACACGGAAATCGACTCAGGAGATGATGCATTTAAAAAATATATATATTTTTCTATACCTGCCACGCCTCCTTCTTGGCGTTACAAACGGAATGACAAAGTTAATATACCCCTTACGCAGTAAGCATTGGGGTATAAAAATTATTAAGCCAAATATTGAAAATACCGCCCAGCTGGCGATAAATCACCTAATTTGGCGAGATTGGCAATCGCATTGTTTTGAATGATAAATTGATTTTTGAACGCAAATTGTAATTTTTGTTTTCTGTACCAGGTATTTACCTAAAAAAAAAAAATATAGGCAAGTTCGGGAGAAAAGGGAAAGCCTTCTGCCCTGCTTATGTCGAATTCGAGTCACTATTATTAAAAAAGGCACCGGAAAACTTCCCCGGTTACATGTGATACAACAACAGTTCACAATTTTGAGGTGAACTTACGTCCACAGTCAGTGCTGGCACTTTACCACGAGTGTGGAAAGTCTACCATTTTTTTACTTCTAACACTTTAAAGCAGTGATGGGCAAACTAACACATAAACATGCATACTTGTGTGTGTGCCCGAGACAGCGTGGCAGCTCTGCTACAATTTTTGTTTTTTTGTGTAAAACATTTTCGTGAAAAAGTTGGGCATCGAGGTCTTGAATGCTTATCGTCAACTGACATGCTTTGTGCTGAGAGAATCGAATTTAATATTGCCAGCAAGGTTGATTTATAAGGTTGTCGCAAGGGAGAGAGCGAGTACCCATAATTGTCAAATCGAAGTTGACAGCTCATAGAAAATCTGCAAGTCATCCTTTTTCTTTCATAGTCAATCGCAAAATTGGCTGGTTTTGACAATTATGGGTACTGAGAAGAGAGTGCGATCAGCCCTGCGACAACCTTATAAATCAACCTTGGATGGCAGCAGAATGCCATTGTTCGTTCATTGTTCGTACATTTCACGAAGTTGATTATGATCAGCTATGGGCACGGAGCAAGCTACGGAGCATTGAGAGTAAACGCTTACGTATTGAGAGTAAACGCTTACGTAGCAACACAAGAAGCAACAACAATGAAAAGAAACGAAAATCAGTTCAGTGTCGAAAAAGACTGCAAGCGAGTAAAATCTATGGCGGACGAAGACAAAAGAGAACAGCGAAAAAAATTAAAAAGCTACACTCAAAAAACAAACAAGCGAGCAAATCTTAATGCCTGCATGTTAATATGAATAAAATTTTAAAAAATTTCTAATGTGTTTTGCAAAGGGCGCAGAGCACATATTTTGCATTAAATTAAAAATAAATATTAAAACTTATTTTGTTGATATTATGCGATATTATGCTTAATTGAAATAGCTTGATTTTATTTGAAGTTTTATTTCAAAAATGGAGAACCTTTACTCGAGTTCACTTTTCTCATTAATTTCTTTCTCTCAACTCAATATATAAACATCAATTGGTCAATCTTTCTTCTGTCATATTCTACTTTTTATTTTCTATCTTGCAGCTAACTAAACATATGTTTATAATTTACCGCAATTTTGTGCCAACTGTGGTAAATTTTTATCAATTATACCAAAAAGAATTCAGTTTTAATTTTTTTATTTTTAATATGAATAAAAATTTGTCTCAGTGCAAAGAGCACAAAACAACACGAATCTTTAAATGTAGTGGTGCCCATACCTGATTATGATACAATAATAAGGTAGGGTAAGGAGATTCACCACACCAACCTGGAATGTCAAAATCATGATACAATAATAAGGAATGGTTAGGAGATTCACCACACCGAACTGGAATGTGAAAATTATAAAATACTATGCTGTCGTATCTTATAAAATATTTACGAAAAATCCGTGATTGTTCTTTGCATTTTTGATGAAGGTCTTAAATGTGGCGGCATGTTATAACTTCCTTTACTTCGATTTTCGGCAATTCGTTACAAATTGGAATATGTAACACATTCGACGCGATAATTTTGATAAAATATCGCTTTCTTTTCTTATTCAAACAATTTTTTTATATTTTTTTTTTTTTTTTAATGCTCTATATACTTTAATATTGATATTTTGCTTCGACGTTCGCTTCGAAAGTGAGGTTATTAACTGCTTTATTTTGCAAATCGAAAACGCAATACTCTTTTATACACAAAATTCTATTGCTTTTCGTGTTTTGCTTGTCGTTGATTAGCATTTTTGATATACAAAATAAGGCGGTAAATGTAGCCACTGGCAATCGGGAAAAAGTTTTGAAGTTTTTTTGAGGTTTTTCCGTTCACCATTTGCCCATAGGCCATTCGCTATAAAATCATTCTGATACAGCAGTGAACTTCAGTTCTTGTAATTTGTGAATGTATTAAGTAAATATATATTTATAGTTAATTTAAACATTTTTAGTAATGTCAAAAAGAAGTTCTGCCATCTTTCATACAACGTCATCTTCTCCGTCATCTTTCAACAACCAGCAAATTAAATAAAAAGATTAAAAAGATGAAATAAAAGCAATGTGTCGATTTTCAAACTCTAATTTTTGATTTATGTTCAACAGTTTCTCCGTCAAACGGCAATAAAAAATTATGTATTACATTTATAGTGGACATTAGAGTAAAAATTTTAAATAATAAATAAATCACACAAAAACTAAACTAAAACTAATATGCAATAATTTACTGAAAACAAATTTTTAAAATCACAAAACAGCGATTTATTTCATTGTAAATACATTTGTCCGAATTTATCCTATTTATCCTACAAATAATTTCCTTTCTTATTATTTGTTCCACATTTGTCAATAATACAGCAAAGTGGCAATGCTAAGACACATTTTGACATTCGAGGTCGTTGGGGTGAATCTGAATTTTTTTTTATTTAGTTACCAGCCCATCTGGAATTCTCCAGACTCAACAGTATGTGGCCCCTCCGCCACTGTATTAGTCTATGGAACAGTGGAATTGTTTTTATTGTTTAACAAAATAAAAGAGTATTTATCTAGAAACACAAAACATTAGTCATCTATAAAATGTAAACGTAATGAATCTTAACAATCTCTGAAAAATAACGAAAAATTTATTTTTCAACGTAGTTTGTGAAATAAATATAAATAAAAGGAATTCATAAAATGTGTTTATATTTTTGAAATCAGAGATCTTAAATTAACTAATGTGAAAAGTTTTATAAAAATCAAACAATTACTTTACTTTTTGTTCCTTATTTATATAAGCTCAACGTACTGTGCATCGTAGCGCACACCACAGACATAAAACCGCTACATGTTTTTAAGGTTGTTTTTGTTGTTGTTATTGTTGTTTCGGTTAAAATTTCTTTTGTACTTGCTCTGCCAAATTCAACAAGTGGCAACGCCGTGCATTATACGCTGCTTACAGGAAGTTTATGAATGTATGTATGCGTGTGTGTGTGTGTGTAAATGTTTGCCAGTGTGTATGCGCTATTTTAAGTTATTTTAATGCATGTTTCTCTTTGTATTTTTTATATATTTTTTTTTTATTTTTATTCAATCAGCAATTTATGATAATTTCAATAATTTTTTGCATAAATTTATCGATGCGTTTTGTGTGTGTGTGTGTGTGCTCAGAGCATGTTTTTCTTGGTTTCATTCAATAAAAAACTTTTCCTGCAGCTATTTATTTAAGCTTCACGCATATCACAACCGATATTTTATTAAAATATCATTTAATTAATTTAAATATTAAGGCATATAACTACATTAATTGAACTTCAATTAACGCCGTTCCTATCCGTGATACGTACTCGTATAAGTTGAACATGTTGTTAAAAAAAAAAAAAAAAATACATAAATTAATTGCTTTTTATGCTAGCAGGTGGCAATACTTTTGGTGGACGTGGCCTGTAAAAGTTGTGTTAAAACAGTTTTTAATTGATTTAAAGACTGATTTTTTTTTTGCCATGTTTTTTTAATTATTTCACAAACATCAAGAAATTCTCATAATTTTTAGGTAGAAACTTTTAAATAATCTTAAAATTATATGTTTATATAACTCCAATAATTTTTCAATTATTAAAGGTTATATTTTTTCGAGCTCAAGGTCAATGCTGCTTTCTGAAGAAAACAACTGAAATAACAAAAAGATAAAAAAAAAAAATCTAAGTTTTAAAAACAAATCTTCATCAATATCAGTTAACTGCTGAAACTAAGATCGACTGTGAAAAATAGAAGAGCAACTACAACTAGCACAACAAAATCTTTGAGTAGTTAGAAAGCTTTGATCTATCTTCGAATAAAAGAGCTTACTTTCACTGAAAGTTTCCTCCAAAAGTTAGAAGAACTTTAAGCTGCTTTCATATCATTTGTATTCGTGCATGCAATTCAGGGTAATTTACTAATTGCATTCGTGAAAAAAGTAGAAAATTAAGAGCTTAGTGGATCACAGCAAGAATCACGAAAAAATTCTACTGATGAGTTGGTGTAGCGGCCAACAAAACAGTCTGTCTAGTCTGCTATGTGTTTAATACTCTATATAGGGTATTGTTGTTGTTGGTTGTTTTTCTTCACTTGTTTTCTTCGGAAAGCAGCATTGACTTTAAGCTCGAAAAAATATAACCTTTTATAATTGGAAAATTATTGGAGTTATATAAACACATAACTTAAAACTTATGAAAGAAGGTCGAAATTAATCTACAAATAAGTTATTTTAAAATTTTTACAGCATATGTATATCACGTGTAGTAAAAAGTAATACAATTTTTTCCCAAAGGTGGCGTTAGTAATCTCTATTTTGACAAATGTTCAAATGTTTTATAAGTTTTACAAATATTTTTATAACAATATAATAGACATAAATAAACATAACATAAATATCTTCGCGTCAATGAGGAGTTATCACGTAAAAACCAATAAAAACGTACATATCTTAATGTTCGGTGTTATAAGCAAAAAACTAATGCAGCGAAATCCCCACTTCAAAATTTTTTTATTGCATCAATTTATATTTAGCTCCAAAATTGTTTTTCCAGGATTTATACTTTTGGTAATACCGTTGATTTTTTTTTTTTTTTCTGGTAATTATATTATGTTTTTATCAGTTTTTGCTCGATAATTTCTTAAAAGAAATTCTAAATATATTCTTAAATAAAAAAAAAAAAGAAACATTGTAGAGCGATCAAAATTTGTTCATTTCTGAACGCGTGCTTAGGATTTTTTAGTTGAAGTTTTTGTGCTCTATATCTCTCCACACTCATTCAAAGAGTAACAAAAACGTATTAACGCTCTTTATTGATAAAAGAAAACGTTCGTGGCGAAGCCGCGAACCAATGTGGTCTGCTAGTAATCAGTGACGGACGGGGATTAAAAATTTGATCTGAAAAATAATGACTTGACCGACCCGGTCCTATCAACTCGAGGCATTATTCTGAATTCTTTAGGCCAAAACTTGTGATTTTTGGAATTTTTTTTTTTTTTTTACGGGGAACCTTTATTATGTTTGAGAATGTTTCAAGATACTTTAAGAGTTCGAATAAAAAAATTCTTTCCCAACATAAATAAAGGTGCAGCATGTTCTGAAGGAGATCAACTTGAAAACAAAAAGGCAAACGGTTACAGCGATAGCTCCGCCCCCTTGCTCTGAAACACAAAAATAGTCTGCGTCAATATTACTTAAAATTTCTAAATAAAAAATTTCAAGCATATTTTAGTAAAATATACACGACAAATGACATTTTACCGGACAAAAATGGCAAAAAAGTGTGGATAAAATTTAAACGCATGTTTATGTTATACGAAATGAGCTCGTTCGTTCGTGAAAAAACGAGCAACATTACTTTTTGTTATGAAAAAATGTATTGCTTATTGTGTCCCACACGAACGAGAGTGCTGCTTTCGGAATACATAAACATGCGATAAATAATGTGCTTTTAAAAAAGGCATTACTCAGAAGAACTCGCCAATGTATTCTTCAACAATTTGCTGAAAGATTGAAGTCAACATGTTTTATCGTTTTTTTTCGTAACCGTTTTGGAAAAATGAAATTTTGAAAAGAGCCTTTTGTATCGTATATATATGTCGGATCTTCCATGGTATAATATGTAGCTTGTTTTTTTTTTAAAAAACTTTTCCTTTTTTCCCAAAAACACAATTTTTGTTTCATCGCCTACTATTTACATTTATTTTTTCATAGCTTGATATATTTTTACTTTTCATAACTGAGCAAATACTTTTCTAAACAAGTGTACCACCATTGTTTCGCTCAAGCATTATTGTCTGACATATCCTTAACCGTTCCGACATATAAGTATTTCTTTTTAAAGTAGAGGAATTTCGTCAAAATATTTTTAAATAATCTATTCTAGAAGTTTGTCCTATAAGAGAGTAAAGTAGTTAGTATAATAACAATATATCACTCCTATCCCTTTTGCTCGTCTTCAAATATTATATAGCTAACAGTCGGTCATGAAGACGTTCTGATAAAAAGCTAATTATAATCGACAGTATTTCTGATGTTATAGCCTGTCTTGAGTATGATATGAATTGAAATTATAGAGGTATTGGTTATCTCTTTACTTATTCTTTTCTGAATCATGCTGCGAATATTATCGGTAATAATACATATTCAATGTTGACTTTGACAACCATATAATTAAGAATCCCCTTCCTTTATAATTTGCTTAAAGCTCACTTTCCAAAGCTTGACTCTGGAGTTTTTAACATAATTTTTGAGACAAACATCATATTTACTTACACAGTGTGTAATTTGTTAAGTCATGGCAAAATAACCATATACGGACACCACTACGTGATAAAACGCCAAAAAAAAAAAAAGACCACTGTCTCCCAGTTTTGCCTAAAGTCCTCCAGTTTTTTTTTTTTATGGGCCCCCAAAGAAGTGGGGCCTCGGTGTCATTTTTGGAAAAAAGTGATAATTTTCTGAAGCTCATATCTTGCAAACCGTTCGGAATTTTGATTTACTCTCTGAGGAAAAGTTGTAGCTCTTGTTATAAAGAACAAAAAATGTTAACATATAAAATCAAAAAAACTTCATCTTCAAGGTCAAAATCGCAAAAAACTTTAAAAAATTCCATTTTTTTTTACCTTTTTTCCTCTTTTCAGGTCCATAGGTAGCAAACCGTTCCAAATTCAAGGAAACAATCAACTACAAAAATGAACCTAAGATATCAAAAAACAACTTTCTACAACATACGAGCTTCCTAGGAATGATTCTTAACACCGTTTAGGTAGCGCTTAGGTAGTCGCAAAAGTGAAAGATTTCCCGAAAATTTTTTAATTTCATTTGTTTTTTCTTTACTTCAACATTGAGATACTATAAAGCCTTCTCCCGTAAGTGAAAAGGCATGTTGCAGGTGTCATTGTTATACTATTACTGATTTTATTGATGTTAGTTCTTAGGTGGTATGGGTTGACATTTAGAGTTAGGGTTGTAACAAAGAGTAGTAGCATGGATGTTTAGTAATAATGATTCAGTGTTGTAGGGATTAGTAGTCTCAGCAGGGATGGCACTACAATACTATGCTTTCTATTACAAAAATTATAAAAAAACAAATTCGTATTATGTTTATAATGTTGATGGACCTGGACTTGTAAATCGCACTCTCTTAAGTTGTGGATCCAAATCGTCGTCCGAATCGTCCGAATCTGACTCTGATTCAGAACTTATGGTGTCCACAGGCACGTTACTTCCAGACCGCCCTCCATCATCAGCTTTTTCTTCTTCAGATACTTCATTAACATCATACAGGGTGATCTTGTGACTCCACCAACATACCTGAAATGAATTAGAAAAGAAATCAAAAAAGGAATGCAAAACAATGCATCAATAAAATTGATATTACCTCTGCAAGCAATGCGTCGAGTTTTTTGCCTTTGCACCGTTTTTCCATGGGCATTGTTGATTGGTGAAACCGTTCTCCTTGCTCATCGGATTCGGTAGGGAGTTATTTCAATGCAGAGTGAATTCAATGCAGATGTTTGCTTCCAAAAAGTTGTTTGATAGTTTGGGCACGGGAACTTACCCACCAGCTTGAGAATTTTTATTAGAATGCACTTACTATCAGTGAAGGTACAGTGCACTCACATACTCGACCTCCTGACTGACAATTATTTACGTTCAAAGTTTTTGAAATCAACATTTTTTTTAAGAAATCGCTTATTTTCTAACACTTCAATTGTTTTTAAGCGAAATTTTGGCTCCAGGTCACTATCTCACTATCTCCGGTCTTAGAAGGGTTAATGCGGAGTAGTATACCTTAAAAAAAAAGCTTGAAGTGTTGGCTTTTACTGAGTCTGGGAAGAAATAAGATTACTAGGGTTTTAAATAGGGGAAATAAGTTTTTTGAGAAAACCAGATTTTTATTAAAAAAGTGAGGTTAAAAACTCTTTTTTTTTTTTAATGTGCCCCAATGAGTTAATAAAAATTAGCATATTTATATACAGATTTATAGCGTTTTCAAAGGTCTTCTCAATGATACCCATCTCAACCAGATCGGATAAGAAATGGGTGAGATATAAGCGACTATATACTCAAGCTATAAAGGCCTATACTCTAAGTATACTAAGAAGTTGGATCGGCCTACTTAAAAAAACTTTGGGGTTTTAATCAGCGCTGTAAGCCCTACCAGGCCAAAGAAAATTGGCGCATTTTTCATTAAGTAAATTTGTACGTAAAAGTGGAATATAAAAAAAACGCTTTTTGGGCCATTTTTCGCTCATTTTTTAATGTTTTTTGCGGTTTTAACCTTGAAGATGAAGTTTTTTTGATTTTATACATATGTTAACAATTAAATTAAATGACAAGAGCTACAACGTTGCCTCAGAGAGTAAATCAAAATTCCGAACGGTTTGCAAGATATGAGCTTGAGAAAATGATCACTTTTTTCCAAAAATGACACCGAGGCCTCACTTCTTTGGGGGCCCATAAAAAAAAACCTGGAGGACTTTGGGCAAAACTGCGAGACAGGGGTCTTTGTTTTTGGTCTTTTATCACGTAGTGGTGTCCGTATATGGTTATTTTTGTTTGTGTTGCACTGTGTTATTAAACGAACGAACGCTACACTAATAAGGAATGGAGCTTCGACAGGGTACCGAAGCTTAAATACCCCCCCGCGACCGCGTATTGAAGTATATTCGAAGTCTTTAGCCGTCAATAAAATGTTTATGAATAATCTGCAAAAATATTTGTGTAACACGTACTTACTTACTTACTCACTTAGGTGGCCGTAACAACCCGTGTTCTGGTTTCGGCCGACCTCATCAGCTCTCGCCAGGTGCCTCTGCTTTGCGCGCACCATTTCCAATCGGACACACCAAGTGTGGTTAGGGCTTCCTCGGACTGGCCCATCTATTGAAGGCATGATCGTCTCCATCGTCGTCGTTGACCAACGACCCTCGCCTCGAGCACGTTTTTCGCTGTAGCTTCGTCGTCCATACGATGGACATGACCCAGCCAGCCGCTGCACAGTTATACGCCGAACTACGTCAACGTCTTCGTAGAGCTCATACAGCTCGTGGTTCTTTCGGATGCGATAGTATCGCCGACTCGAACAGGACCGAAGATTTTGCGAAAAACATTTCTCTTAACCCCCAGAGCAGCTGCATCAGTTTATGAAACTACCCATGCCTCAGCGCCATAAAGCAGCACAGGTAGACAGGTTCAACACGAGCGTCTTGTAGAGTGTTAGTTTTGTCGATCGAGAGAGTGCTCTGGAACTTCTTCGCTTTGTTCTTCGCTTTGTGTCCACGCTGACATCGTTGTTGTTGTTAATGGCGGTGCCAAGCTATACAAACTCCTTCACCACTTCAAAGTTATAGCTGCCGGATGAATGAGCATATACTTTGTTTTACCCTCATTTATCGTCAAACCCTCTCATTTCGTCATTTGTGTCATACGCTTAATTTTATTTTACCCTTAGCTGCCACATTGAGTAATTTCTAGACTGCTCATTATGCTAAAGAATATATCGCACACTTAAAATTTTTAAATTTCTAGGAGAAGCAAAAAACTATTTTATTTTCGGGGGAACTCCATACAAAACAATGAGACAAAACTTTTTTTTTAAAGTATAGAGAAGGAGATGTGTACAAAATGTTGGCAGTCAAAGGAATCATCTCCTTTTTAAAACTAGGAATAGTTTTACATAACAAAGTAAAAATTTGTAAATTTTGAGTTGTGACTGTCTTGTAGTTAGTGTGCGATATGCGCCAAATTTAATTTGTACCATAAATTCATGCCAACGGTTTAAAATAATTTTGTTCGCTTTATTTAAATAATAATAAAACAATAAATTTAAAATACGCTTATCATTTTTGAAATTAATATAAATTTTGGCCTTCTACCAGAGCTTTTCTGACTGAAGTTTTTTAAATTTTTAACAGATATATTTTAAAGAAAATGTCGCCCATATTTGCAGCCAACTAACTAATTTGAGTCATTTAAATCAATAATCAATATCAAAAGGACAGTTTTTGCAGAATTAAATATGTTTTAATTCCGAGGCGTATGAGTGATTTTATTTCATATCTCTTATTTATGTTATAGGTTTATGTATTTTGTTAAATTATTTTGTTTATTGTGTTTAATTTTAAGCAAAGATAGTTTTAATGACGATTTTTGATCTAAGCTATCTAAAAGTATTAGGAAAAAAGTTCGCAAGCAGACAGAACTTTAATAGAATTGCTGTATACCTCTGCTATTGTGTGGAAAGGCAGTACAAATAAAAAAAGTTGTAGTCATAATTATTCTGGTAGAGGGCCAAAAGTTATTTGGAATTTAAATATGGGTAGCTTATTATGAAACTACGTAAAAATACGCAACTTTTAATTCCTATTGTGTTTCGAAAAAACCAAAAAATAAAATTTTTGCATATAGCATCTGCCCATCCTAATGTACATAATAACGTTTTTCGATAAATAGACCAATTTTCAAAAAAAAAAAGATTAAAGTACTGCTTTTTTTATCAATTTAGAAAGTAAAACCTACCTAATACAATGTTAAGTCAGAAAAATATCATAGCTTTCTAGTAGATGAAAAGGCAAGTCATTTCATTCCAGAATTGTTCGCATTGCTTCGATAAAATTTTTTTCAATTTCATTTATAATAAATTAAATACTTCATATTATTATATATGATAGTACAAGTTTCTTATATATATATATATATATATATATATATGTATACATAATTTTATTGATCTCAATAAATTGTTTTACAATTCAGATTGTAAATTGGGAGCAAGTCTAGTTTAATGAAACCGCTTAAATTTA
Organism: Coremacera marginata; assembly: GCA_914767935.1. NCBI lineage: Eukaryota > Metazoa > Arthropoda > Insecta > Diptera > Sciomyzidae > Coremacera > Coremacera marginata. The sequence continues at coordinate 29,274,672 of OU612043.1, read as the reverse complement.
AGAAAGTTGTTTGATACAACGCATGGCAGAATTGAAATTGTATCATGCGTAGCATTTTTTCTGATTTTTAGATTATAATGGTATTGATAAAAGGCCACTATCCTCCCTGTAGCACAAGCAACCCCTTGAAATTCAGTGGGTTCATTAAAGTAGACTTAAGCCAAAATTTGTTTTGTTGCGTTAATAAATAAACTTTTACACTTTAATGTAAAATGTTTCTGATGATTATTTATTTTCATAAATTGGATAAAAAAACTTAATTGGTATAATTATTTTGGTGAGATAAACAGGTCTAAGTAGGGATGCGATCGGGATTTTTTACTAAATCAGAATCACATCACTGGCCTGAACAGTTTAACAGTTTCTTTGACGCTGACGCGTTGGCAAATTTATTTTGTTCAGAGAGAAATTAAGAGAAAGCACCAAATACAATAATGACGCACACCTCTTTTGAAGTGTCTGCGACTCTATCGCATTCTACTCTAGCTCATGTATGCTACAGCAACGATGTTTAATACAGCTGTGCCGCTATGTATTTTGTTGTTGCTTTCTCATTGTCCCATTGGGAAAAAAAGGATTTTACATATCCTTAGTTTCACCTATTTTAATGACAATATATTCGAATAAAAATTATATTGTGTACATCTACTCGAAAATACCTTTCCATCGATGTAAGTTTTTATATGTTGAAGTTAACACAGGTATAAAGGGATCACAAACTTGTTTGTTTGCGTAATTAATAATGTGCTTTTAAACATGATTATCTAGTTGATTGGTATGAAGTAAATGCAAATGTAGAATAAAGACTTCATTTTGATAATTTTTCCCCAAATTGCACCGGCCCTTCTGGAATTTTCTAAATGCTCTATTATGGACACTAATATTACACTAATATTATTTTTGTCATAAGATGGGTTGGTTTCTATACAAAATAAGATTTAGATATTAGAGAAATATAAATATCTAATTTTAATATCAATTTATATTGCGATAAATTCAAAATTTAAAAAACAAAGTGAATCAATCGGAAAAACCATTGCGAGTGTAAACCTTAATCTTTGAAAAAATTCTCGACATGTTGTTAATTTTGATATTCAACTATCAAAAGTGATGGAAATTTTATTTTCACATCCAATATTTACTATTTTTTTTTTAGTATATTCTATTAATTTCTTTGGCAAAAAATACTTTATTTAAGTACACTCAAAGTTCCCTGACTTATCAGAGCACTCGTAAATTTTAACGAATGATTTTCTCTTAACTACATCCACTATTCTCGGCATGACTAAAGTTTTAATAGCTGCTTTCTTTTTATAGAAAATTCACAAATGCATGAGTTGAACAAACTATAAATTTTTGATCATATTCTGTGAGCAATAATTTTATTTTTTTTTTTTCTTTTAACATCGTTTTTCAATGCTAAACGTTTTAATATTGCGGCTGTTTGATTTTTAATTTTTTATTTTTTTTTTTTTTTTTTTTTTTTGTTTTAAGCGTGCTTTCAGTTTATGTTACATTTTATTTTATTAACATTTTTATATTTCTCGCTCGATATTTTGTGACCATTACTAAAAGTCCAGCGTTAAAATCTATGTTGATGGCTTGGTTTTTTTCTGCCTCATTTGCAGGATTTTCTAGTGTTTTCTTGTGTTTTTTTTTTGTTATTTTTGTTTTTTTTTCAAATTTTTTTTTTATCTCAACACAAGCAAGAAAATAAAAAAAGGAAGACTTAGGAAAGAAATCATTTCATTGGATTAAATCATTAGACAGAAATTTATTTTTATTGTTGCGTTTAAGTTTATGAGCGCCAAAAAGAAAACCGACGATAAACAATTTTGTATACAGCAACAACAACAACAACAACTACAACAACATCATGTCCGCCATCGCCACCATTAAAGCCCATTGGGAACGCATTAAGGAAATTGAATTTTTGCTTTGAATGCTTTTTACAAACACAAGCGTTGAATTTTCGATACACAAACTAAATATTTTCTCTAAAAAAAAAACATAAACACAAAAATTTGTGTGGGGTACAGGACCTTGAGTCTGTAAAAGACCTTGAGTTTGTAAAGGTCCTTCTTACTGTTGTTGCTGTTGCTATCGTTATCATTGATTTAAGACTACTTTTGTGTTAGCGATTTATTATATGTGGCCAATTTAAATAAAACTTATTTTAGAAGGGTCTAAAATATTTATACCCACTTTTGGGGCATTCATTATACTATATATTAATAGTAATGTCTCCTATAGTTAAACATGTTGCATGTTTTAAGTAAAAAGTTTTTCCCACTGTCTCCATTATTAGTGAGGAGATGTTGTTGAAATTTTGCTTGCAGTTTTTGTTTATGAAGGTCAGAACTACGCCCACCTCCTATATAAAGATATTTTTTGTACATCACTTGTACAAAGCTCTTAAAGCAAAACTTTAATAACACTGGCTTACAGCCAAACTGTACCTAACAGGTCATTCAATAAGTCCGTAGGATAAGTAAGAAAAAAACAAAATTTGGATAAAACTCAATTATATATTTTTCAACATAGTTGCCTTCGAGAGCGATACAACGAGTATAGCGATTTTCCAACTTTTCGATACCACTTTTATAGTACAATTTTTCTTTTTCTTCAAAATAGGCCTCAGTTTCAGCGATTACTTCATCATTGGACTTGAATTTCTTTCCAGCAAGCATTCTCTTGAGATTTGAAAACAGGAAAAAGTTGCTGGGGGCTGAGTCTGGAGAATACGGTGGTTGAGTAAGCAATTCGAAGCCCAATTCATTCAATTTTGCCATCGTTTCCATCGATTTGTGACACGGTGCATTGTCTTGATGAAACAACACTGTTTTCTTTTGCAAATGTGGCTGTTTCTTGGCGATTTCAGCCTTCAATCGATCCAAAAGTGCACAGTAATAGTCGCTGTTGATGGTGGTTCCTTTTTGGAGATAGTCGATGAATATTATTCCCTTCGCATTCCAAAATACAGACGCCATCACCTTACAAGCCGACTGTTGGGTTTTTGCTCGCTTTGGATTCGGTTCGTCGATTGTTGTCCCCACTCAGCTAAGTGTCTTTTGGATTCTGGTGTGTAATAGTGAAGCCATGTTTCATCCATTGTCACATATCGACGATAGAATCCGACGTATTATTGCGATTTAACAGCGCCAAACACTCCTCTGAAGCATCCATTCGTTGTGTTTTTGGTCGACTGTGAGCTCACGCGGCACCCACTTTGCACAGAGCTTTCGCATACCCAAATGTTCGTGGAAAATGGTAAAAACACTACCATCTGATATCTTTACAATGTCAGCTAGCTCGTGCACCTTCAATTTGCGATCGTTCATAACAAATTTGTGGATTTTTTTATTATGTTTTGTGAAATAACAGTCTGATTTGGGCGTCCACCGCGCTCTGCATCATTTGTGCTGGTACGACCACGTTTAAATTCAGCAATCCACTTTTCGAATATTGTTTATCAGGCCATTGTTTGCTTTCCACTGTATTTGTTTTTTTTTCATCAAAAAGCAATGCTTTATCAAAACTCGAAATTCACTTTTTCCCAATATTATTTTTTCACTAACAATAGTTGGACATAAAATGCTATGACTCACGAATCAATTGTCAGATTGTTGTCAAATTTTTAAACATAACGTTTGAAGATTGGTACTAAATAAAAATCATATGGAAAAAATCCATTAACGCCATCTATGTGTCATCCTATGGACTTTTTGAACGTACTGTTAAATGTTTGAAAATGATCAACAGAACACATTGGAGATCGATCCTCAACTCTGACTCTGCACGAGGAGACAAGATACGAAATGATCATCGACTTTATTAATAAAATAAATTCCAATTATTTAAATAAAAATTCATATTCATCTTATGCCTTGATAAGAGAATGCTTTAATGTATCTCAGTAGCTTTAAACAAATAGATAATTACCAAACAAGAGAATTTTTTATTTATGTTATTCTACGGAATAATCATATAATAGCTGCATTCCCGTGGCACTTATTATTATTACTTATTTATTGCAATTTGGCACCACTGGCGATGAAGTGCCAAAATACAAATGCGAGCAGTGAGACGAAAACTCGAATAAGAGTAATTCAGATTTGCCAACTATGTTCGTTTTGAAAAAAAGTACTTTAAGCTTGGCAGCATTTTAGGATCAGAAATAGAGCCAGGAAAAGACTTGGTTCTAATTTTTGTTTTTGCATTGGGAATTAAATAGAGCCACGCTCTAGATCAACGACCACGGGAATGCAGCTAATATTCAAATATTTTCTACTAATGTTTGAAATTCTTTTAAATTATATCACATAGAGGATTGCCTCTTTATACCTCTAAATTTTCTATTATTATGTATTATAATTAATCGCACCTTTAGGAAAAAAATATGTAATTATATGCTGAAATATCTTGATTGATAAAAACTCATTATAATGTTATTTCTTATTTACTTTTGTATTAGAGGAAATTATGGATGAATAAAATTGAATTGAATTGAATTGAATTGAATTGAATTGAATTGAATTGCATTGAATTGAATTGAATTGAATTGAATTGAATTGAATTGAATTGAATTGAATTGAATTGAATTGAATTGAATTGAATTGAATTGAATTGAATTGAATTGAATTGAATTGAATTGAATTGAATTGAATTGAATTGAATTGAATTGAATTGAATTGAATTGAATTGAATTGAATTGAATTGAATTGAATTGAATTGAATTGAATTGAATTGAATTGAATTGAATTGAATTGAATTGAATTGAATTGAATTGAATTGAATTGAATTGAATTGAATTGAATTGAATTGAATTGAATTGAACTGAATTGAATTGAATTGAATTGAATTGAATTGAATTGAATTGAATTGAATTGAATTGAATTGAATTGAATTGAATTGAATTGAATTGAATTGAATTGAATTGAATTGAATTGAATTGAATTGAATTGAATTGAATTGAATTGAATTGAATTGAATTGAATTGAATTGAATTGAATTTAATTGAATTGAATTGAATTGAATTGAATTGAATTGAATTGAATTGAATTGAATTGAATTGAATTGAATTGAATTGAATTGAATTGAATTGAATTGAATTGAATTGAATTGAATTGAATTTAATTTAATTGAATTGAATTGAATTGAATTGAATTGAATTGAATTGAATTGAATTGAATTGAATTGAATTGAATTGAATTGAATTGAATTGAATTGAATTGAATTGAATTGAATTGAATTGAATTGAATTGAATTGAATTGAATTGAATTGAATTGAATTGAATTGAATTGAATTGAATTGAATTGAATTGAATTGAATTGAATTGAATTGAATTGAATTGAATTGAATTGAATTGAATTGAATTGAATTGAATTGAATTGAATTGAATTGAATTGAATTGATTTGAATTGAATTGAATTGAATTGAATTGAATTGAATTGAATTGAATTGAATTGAATTGAATTGAATTGAATTGAATTGAATTGAATTGAATTGAATTGAATTGAATTGAATTGAATTGAATTGAATTGAATTGAATTGAATTGAATTGAATTGAATTGAATTGAATTGAATTGAATTGAATTGAATTGAATTGAATTGAATTGAATTGAATTGAATTGAATTGAATTGAATTGAATTGAATTGAATTGAATTGAATTGAATTGAATTGAATTGAATTGAATTGAATTGAATTGAATTGAATTGAATTGAATTGAATTGAATTGAATTGAATTGAATTGAATTGAATTGAATTGAATTGAATTGAATTGAATTGAATTGAATTGAATTGAATTGAATTGAATTGAATTGAATTGAATTGAATTGAATTGAATTGAATTGAATTGAATTGAATTGAATTGAATTGAATTGAATTGAATTGAATTGAATTGAATTGAATTGAATTGAATTGAATTGAATTGAATTGAATTGAATTGAATTGAATTGAATTGAATTGAATTGAATTGAATTGAATTGAATTGAATTGAATTGAATTGAATTGAATTGAATTGAATTGAATTGAATTGAATTGAATTGAATTGAATTGAATTGAATTGAATTGAATTGAATTGAATTGAATTGAATTGAATTGAATTGAATTGAATTGAATTGAATTGAATTGAGTTGAATTGAATTGAATTGAATTGAATTGAATTGAATTGAATTGAATTGAATTGAATTGAATTGAATTGAATTGAATTGAATTGAATTGAATTGAATTGAATTGAATTGAATTGAATTAAATTGAATTGAATTGAATTGAATTGAACTGAATTGATCCCCAGAATCAACAACAAAAATATATCAAATTAAAGCTAATAAAATTCCCTACAAACAATGCCTACTTAATTTTTTGATTGAGCTGTTAGTTTCGGCGGAATCAATTCAATTTTCGAAGAGTTTCCGTGTGTTTCAGAAAAACAAAAAAAAATTTACAAAAAACAAAAAAAAATAACTGCAAATTTTGTTCAGAAATCAATATATTTAGTTAATTTTGTTTTGTTATTTTTTGCTTTTCCAAAAAAACAAAATAAGCTATTGTTGAAGAAAATCCATTGATAAATGAAAAAGTTGTGTTTAATTGAACAAAAGCACCCAAAATTTGTGATTGTCTATTTATGCGTTTCGACTTATTTTATTATTATATAAATAATAACTAAATGACAAAAATAATTTGTAACATTTTTTAATTGTTACTTAGTTTTTAGCAATTCTTAAAAATATTAATTTTCAAGAATTACATTTGTGAGCTTTATGCCAAGTACTTTCATGAAGCAACAGATTGCCACAACAACAATGTTCTTTACAGCACAATCACCAGCAGACACCAACTCATCAGTAATCTCCTGTGGGTTATGCAGTCCATTAACTTTGAACAGCTTATAAGCACATCTTCTGCTAAAACCTAAGCGGAATTACAGTTGGGTGCATTTCATTTTAAAAAGCAATATTTTTCTACTTCTTAGCACAAAACAAAGGTTAAAAAAATTGGGTACATTAATTCTGCAAAGACATGATATTGCGCTCTTTGTTTTCTTCTCTTCACGATTCCATTCTTTGGCAACAATTATTTATATTTTTGTTCTTTTAATCACATGCATTATTTTTTACATTGTTCATTGTATATAGTTTTTGTTGTCAATTTTTATTATTCTTTTAATCATTAACATTGTATTTTTTATTGTTTACATTGTTTAAAATTCTTTTATTTTTCATTTTTATTGTTCTTTTAATGATTTAAAAGGTTTTTACATTGCTTACATTGTATTCAAAATGTTTGTGATTCTTGGTTTGTTGTTTATTCAATTGGGGATCGGTTTTTCTTATGAGAAACCTACAATAGTTGCCCATCATTCTTTCGTCCCAAAATTCTTGGTACCGATTCTTAATTGCCTTCATCTGCTGGTGAAATCTTTCCCCATGTTCGTCACTATCGTCGCCGAAATTTTTCGGAAAAAATGGGAGTGTATTCAAATGGGAGTTGAACTCTTTTAGGATGACTGTTTCTAGCTTTCTCGGGAACAATAAAAGTGAATCTTACCAGAAAAAAGTTAACGATTTGCTCAGAAACTATAAAAAAATGGGCGTTAATATGTGTTTGAAAATTCACTGTTTGCACTCCCATTTGAATTTTTTTCCAAAGAAGCTTAGCGATTAATCAATCAAAGCTGTTTCTGGAGATATATGTGGAAGCAACTTTTTTTTTTAGAAAAAACTACAGTGGGCATTATCTCGAAAACGGTGTGAGAAAAAAAAAGAATGAAACTTTCGGAATAAGCTACCGATTTTACATTACAAATGGATAGTGGCGTTTGTTGTACAATCGACTTTCCGAAATTTGTAAACCAGTGTTGAGCTAGAATAACTTCAAAATATTTATGTGAAATTGTTATCTGGTATCCAGAGAGTTATTGATGTTGATTGCACCAAACACCATATTTAAATTTTAAATCAATCTCTTGCTCTGATGTTAAATAAATATCAGTTAACTAATTTCATAATTCAGAAAACGACTCCTTTTTAGCATTTACTTAAAACCTTCTACCAACATATGTTGAAGTGTTTCGTCAACTAAGGGTTAACATGCATGTCTACCAGCAAACTTGCAGCTCTTATCAGTAAAGAAACAACCGGCAAAGTAAACCGGTTAGAATCACAGCAGCCCGCAAAGCATTCCTCCAACATAGTGGCTTAAGATGCAGTCATGCCAGATCCTTTGTCGCTGATCGACTTGTATGCGCTCTCAGTCAAGACGGCTCTGAGCCAAGACGTCCAAGACAGAAGCAACCGCAAAACTGTAAAGTAGTCACACATTCATTGAGAATCATCGTTATGCGTTTCAAGATTCAGAACGTGGTCATGAGCGTGATGTGATCATTATATAACCAAAAAAAAATGTAAAAAAAAACAACTAAAAAGAGCGCAATATTTAAGACACTCTAGCTGGGCGACCAATTAAACTAACGAGCATGGATCGTGTGCTGAAGTTTTGCTGTTAAAGCATGTGAGTATGCGTTTATGTGTGTGTGAGTGTGTATGTGTGTGTGTGTGTGGATGTTACAATGGAAGTCGCTTGGAGTGCGCTGGTCTCGATACATGCGATCGATCAGTAAAAATTGTGTGACGATCGAGAACAGACAAGTTTCATATTCAAGTGCCAGATCAATTAAAATATCAAGCAAATAAAAAATAATATTTAAAGACAGGAAAAAAGCTGATCACTAGAACTGTGAGATCAGTGCAAAATATTAAAAAAAAGAATAAGTGAAGATCAATTCAGACGACTTGCCACAAACAGTTAATTTAAACAAAATTATTTTTTTTAGTTTTCTTCTAGCCTTGATCGCTAATTTCAAATAACATTATCATCTCTGGTTTCTTCTTCAAGATCATCATTGAACATTGGCGGAACAATAGCTATAGCATCGAAACTACGACGAGGTCAAAAATCAATTAAATTAATTTAACTGCAATCGATATCAAAACTTAACGTCTTGTGCGACATATTTTTAATTACGATCAATCGCAGTTTAAGCTAGATAGAAGAAGTTATGATGCCTTGGCGCGTTCAAATAACTTGGTACATCTTTATCTTATGTTGTTGTCTGCAACTCCCACACCCGGTGTATACTGATCAAATCTGTAAATCCATAGAGATTCGTTCAGTGCAAGATTTTGCACTACTGCGCAATTGCACCATCATCGTTGGACACGTGAGCATCACTAATGTCCAGCTGCCTCCACTAACAGAGATTCACGATGGCTTTAGCTCTGCGATTGTCGAAATCTCCGATTATCTCCTGGTTTATCGAGCACATGGCCTGACATCACTGCAGCAAATCTTTCCTCACTTGGTAATCATTCGTGGCAAAGAGCTGCTCTTTGAAAAGTACTCGCTGGTTGTTCATGAAAACCGTGATCTTGTGGATTTAGGACTGACCTCCTTATTGCGCATACAGTTGGGTGGCATACGCATCGAAGCAAATCCCGTACTGTGCTTTGTAGATACCGTCAACTGGGTTCAACTCCTGGGCAACAGCACGAGTCAACATTTTTCGCTAAAGGTATTATTTGCTAGTTATCCTCAAGAGTCAATTTTTACAGTGAACTCTGCTCTGCACCTAATAGCGCTCAAACTGTAATTATGTTTTGCCATTATTCCAGTGTTTTTCCAACATATACTGTTCTGAAAAATGTTCAGCCTGAAAGTATGTAGAGAAATTAAATTTGATACTTACCAGTGGTAATACTGGCAAAAAATAATTGCAGTTTGAGCGTAAATGCTTCCACCTAGTAAAATCTATAATAATAAAGTTATCGGGTTCTTTTAGAACAACAAATCGCCGAACTATTGTCCTTTGTGCATGTCGGAAAATGACGCCACCAGCATTCGACACTGTTGGAATCAACATACAGCTCAGCGACAGCTTTACGAAGAACTTTCAACAGCTCATTGTCCGCGTAGCTGTGGAGCTCTCGGCTGCGATACGTACGGTGGTTGCTGTACCGCCTCCTGTCTGACCGGCTGCTCCTATAAAGGTTGCAGGGTGTGTGCAAATTATAGAAGTGCTGTGAAGTGCATGGATGCCTGCAATTTTCCATACTTTGAGGTAATCTATATTCAATAAAAGCTTTCTTTTTAACACTTAGTTCAAATGGTTGTTCATATGATATCTTATATCTTATATCTTATATCTTATATCTTATATCTTATATCTTATATCTTATATCTTATATCTTATATCTTATATCTTATATCTTATATCTTATATCTTATATCTTATATCTTATATCTTATATCTTATATTTTATATCTTATATCTTATATCTTATATCTTATATCTTATATCTTATATCTTATATCTTATATCTTATATCTTATATCTTATATCTTATATCTTATATCTTATATCTTATATCTTATATCTTATATCTTATATCTTATATCTTATATCTTATATCTTATATCTTATATCTTATATCTTATATCTTATATCTTATATCTTATATCTTATATCTTATATCTTATATCTTATATCTTATATCTTATATCTTATATCTTATATCTTATATCTTATATCTTATATCTTATATCTTATATCTTATATCTTATATCTTATATCTTATATCTTATATCTTATATCTTATATCTTATATCTTATATCTTATATCTTATATCTTATATCTTATATCTTATATCTTATATCTTATATCTTATATCTTATATCTTATATCTTATATCTTATATCTTATATCTTATATCTTATATCTTATATCTTATATCTTATATCTTATATCTTATATCTTATATCTTATATCTTATATCTTATATCTTATATCTTATATCTTATATCTTATATCTTATATCTTATATCTTATATCTTATATCTTATATCTTATATCTTATATCTTATATCTTATATCTTATATCTTATATCTTATATCTTATATCTTATATCTTATATCTTATATCTTATATCTTATATCTTATATCTTATATCTTATATCTTATATCTTATATCTTATATCTTATATCTTATATCTTATATCTTATATCTTATATCTTATATCTTATATCTTATATCTTATATCTTATATCTTATATCTTATATCTTATATCTTATATCTTATATCTTATATCTTATATCTTATATCTTATATCTTATATCTTATATCTTATATCTTATATCTTATATCTTATATCTTATATCTTATATCTTATATCTTATATCTTATATCTTATATCTTATATCTTATATCTTATATCTTATATCTTATATCTTATATCTTATATCTTATATCTTATATCTTATATCTTATATCTTATATCTTATATCTTATATCTTATATCTTATATCTTATATCTTATATCTTATATCTTATATCTTATATCTTATATCTTATATCTTATATCTTATATCTTATATCTTATATCTTATATCTTATATCTTATATCTTATATCTTATATCTTATATCTTATATCTTATATCTTATATCTTATATCTTATATCTTATATCTTATATCTTATATCTTATATCTTATATCTTATATCTTATATCTTATATCTTATATCTTATATCTTATATCTTATATCTTATATCTTATATCTTATATCTTATATCTTATATCTTATATCTTATATCTTATATCTTATATCTTATATCTTATATCTTATATCTTATATCTTATATCTTATATCTTATATCTTATATCTTATATCTTATATCTTATATCTTATATCTTATATCTTATATCTTATATCTTATATCTTATATCTTATATCTTATATCTTATATCTTATATCTTATATCTTATATCTTATATCTTATATCTTATATCTTATATCTTATATCTTATATCTTATATCTTATATCTTATATCTTATATCTTATATCTTATATCTTATATCTTATATCTTATATCTTATATCTTATATCTTATATCTTATATCTTATATCTTATATCTTATATCTTATATCTTATATCTTATATCTTATATCTTATATCTTATATCTTATATCTTATATCTTATATCTTATATCTTATATCTTATATCTTATATCTTATATCTTATATCTTATATCTTATATCTTATATCTTATATCTTATATCTTATATCTTATATCTTATATCTTATATCTTATATCTTATATCTTATATCTTATATCTTATATCTTATATCTTATATCTTATATCTTATATCTTATATCTTATATCTTATATCTTATATCTTATATCTTATATCTTATATCTTATATCTTATATCTTATATCTTATATCTTATATCTTATATCTTATATCTTATATCTTATATCTTATATCTTATATCTTATATCTTATATCTTATATCTTATATCTTATATCTTATATCTTATATCTTATATCTTATATCTTATATCTTATATCTTATATCTTATATCTTATATCTTATATCTTATATCTTATATCTTATATCTTATATCTTATATCTTATATCTTATATCTTATATCTTATATCTTATATCTTATATCTTATATCTTATATCTTATATCTTATATCTTATATCTTATATCTTATATCTTATATCTTATATCTTATATCTTATATCTTATATCTTATATCTTATATCTTATATCTTATATCTTATATCTTATATCTTATATCTTATATCTTATATCTTATATCTTATATCTTATATCTTATATCTTATATCTTATATCTTATATCTTATATCTTATATCTTATATCTTATATCTTATATCTTATATCTTATATCTTATATCTTATATCTTATATCTTATATCTTATATCTTATATCTTATATCTTATATCTTATATCTTATATCTTATATCTTATATCTTATATCTTATATCTTATATCTTATATCTTATATCTTATATCTTATATCTTATATCTTATATCTTATATCTTATATCTTATATCTTATATCTTATATCTTATATCTTATATTCTTATATCTTATATCTTATATCTTATATCTTATATCTTATATCTTATATCTTATATCTTATATCTTATATCTTATATCTTATATCTTATATCTTATATCTTATATCTTATATCTTATATCTTATATCTTATATCTTATATCTTATATCTTATATCTTATATCTTATATCTTATATCTTATATCTTATATCTTATATCTTATATCTTATATCTTATATCTTATATCTTATATCTTATATCTTATATCTTATATCTTATATCTTATATCTTATATCTTATATCTTATATCTTATATCTTATATCTTATATCTTATATCTTATATCTTATATCTTATATCTTATATCTTATATCTTATATCTTATATCTTATATCTTATATCTTATATCTTATATCTTATATCTTATATCTTATATCTTATATCTTATATCTTATATCTTATATCTTATATCTTATATCTTATATCTTATATCTTATATCTTATATCTTATATCTTATATCTTATATCTTATATCTTATATCTTATATCTTATATCTTATATCTTATATCTTATATCTTATATCTTATATCTTATATCTTATATCTTATATCTTATATCTTATATCTTATATCTTATATCTTATATCTTATATCTTATATCTTATATCTTATATCTTATATCTTATATCTTATATCTTATATCTTATATCTTATATCTTATTTCTTATATCTTATATCTTATATCTTATATCTTATATCTTATATCTTATATCTTATATCTTATATCTTATATCTTATATCTTATATCTTATATCTTATATCTTATATCTTATATCTTATATCTTATATCTTATATCTTATATCTTATATCTTATATCTTATATCTTATATCTTATATCTTATATCTTATATCTTATATCTTATATCTTATATCTTATATCTTATATCTTATATCTTATATCTTATATCTTATATCTTATATCTTATATCTTATATCTTATATCTTATATCTTATATCTTATATCTTATATCTTATATCTTATATCTTATATCTTATATCTTATATCTTATATCTTTATATCTTATATCTTATATCTTATATCTTATATCTTATATCTTATCTTATATCTTATATCTTATATCTTATATCTTATATCTTATATCTTATATCTTATATCTTATATCTTATATCTTATATCTTATATCTTATATCTTATATCTTATATCTTATATCTTATATCTTATATCTTATATCTTATATCTTATATCTTATATCTTATATCTTATATCTTATATCTTATATCTTATATCTTATATCTTATATCTTATATCTTATATCTTATATCTTATATCTTATATCTTATATCTTATATCTTATATCTTATATCTTATATCTTATATCTATATCTTATATCTTATATCTTATATCTTATATCTTATATCTTATATCTTATATCTTATATCTTATATCTTATATCTTATATCTTATATCTTATATCTTATATCTTATATCTTATATCTTATATCTTATATCTTATATCTTATATCTTATATCTTATATCTTATATCTTATATCTTATATCTTATATCTTATATCTTATATCTTATATCTTATATCTTATATCTTATATCTTATATCTTATATCTTATATCTTATATCTTATATCTTATATCTTATATCTTATATCTTATATCTTATATCTTATATCTTATATCTTATATCTTATATCTTATATCTTATATCTTATATCTTATATCTTATATCTTATATCTTATATCTTATATCTTATATCTTATATCTTATATCTTATATCTTATATCTTATATCTTATATCTTATATCTTATATCTTATATCTTATATCTTATATCTTATATCTTATATCTTATATCTTATATCTTATATCTTATATCTTATATCTTATATCTTATATCTTATATCTTATATCTTATATCTTATATCTTATATCTTATATCTTATATCTTATATCTTATATCTTATATCTTATATCTTATATCTTATCTATATCTTATATCTTATATCTTATATCTTATATCTTATATCTTATATCTTATTATCTTATATCTTATATCTTATATCTTATATCTTATATCTATATCTTATATCTTATATCTTATATCTTATATCTTATATCTTATATCTTATATCTTATATCTTATATCTTATATCTTATATCTTATATCTTATATCTTATATCTTATATCTTATATCTTATATCTTATCTTATATCTTATATCTTATATCTTATATCTTATATCTTATATCTTATATCTTATATCTTATATCTTATATCTTATATCTTATATCTTATATCTTATATCTTATATCTTATATCTTATCTTATATCTTATATCTTATATCTTATATCTTATATCTTATATCTTATATCTTATATCTTATATCTTATATCTTATATCTTATATCTTATATCTTATATCTTATATCTTATATCTTATATCTTATATCTTATATCTTATATCTTATATCTTATATCTTATATCTTATATCTTATATCTTATATCTTATATCTTATATCTTATATCTTATATCTTATATCTTATATCTTATATCTTATATCTTATATCTTATATCTTATATCTTATATCTTATATCTTATATCTTATATCTTATATCTTATATCTTATATCTTATATCTTATATCTTATATCTTATATCTTATATCTTATATCTTATATCTTATATCTTATATCTTATATCTTATATCTTATATCTTATATCTTATATCTTATATCTTATATCTTATATCTTATATCTTATATCTTATATCTTATATCTTATATCTTATATCTTATATCTTATATCTTATATCTTATATCTTATATCTTATATCTTATATCTTATATCTTATATCTTATATCTTATATCTTATATCTTATATCTTATATCTTATATCTTATATCTTATATCTTATATCTTATATCTTATATCTTATATCTTATATCTTATATCTTATATCTTATATCTTATATCTTATATCTTATATCTTATATCTTATATCTTATATCTTATATCTTATATCTTATATCTTATATCTTATATCTTATATCTTATATCTTATATCTTATATCTTATATCTTATATCTTATATCTTATATCTTATATCTTATATCTTATATCTTATATCTTATATCTTATATCTTATATCTTATATCTTATATCTTATATCTTATATCTTATATCTTATATCTTATATCTTATATCTTATATCTTATATCTTATATCTTATATCTTATATCTTATATCTTATATCTTATATCTTATATCTTATATCTTATATCTTATATCTTATATCTTATATCTTATATCTTATATCTTATATCTTATATCTTATATCTTATATCTTATATCTTATATCTTATATCTTATATCTTATATCTTATATCTTATATCTTATATCTTATATCTTATATCTTATATCTTATATCTTATATCTTATATCTTATATCTTATATCTTATATCTTATATCTTATATCTTATATCTTATATCTTATATCTTATATCTTATATCTTATATCTTATATCTTATATCTTATATCTTATATCTTATATCTTATATCTTATATCTTATATCTTATATCTTATATCTTATATCTTATATCTTATATCTTATATCTTATATCTTATATCTTATATCTTATATCTTATATCTTATATCTTATATCTTATATCTTATATCTTATATCTTATATCTTATATCTTATATCTTATATCTTATATCTTATATCTTATATCTTATATCTTATATCTTATATCTTATATCTTATATCTTATATCTTATATCTTATATCTTATATCTTATATCTTATATCTTATATCTTATATCTTATATCTTATATCTTATATCTTATATCTTATATCTTATATCTTATATCTTATATCTTATATCTTATATCTTATATCTTATATCTTATATCTTATATCTTATATCTTATATCTTATATCTTATATCTTATATCTTATATCTTATATCTTATATCTTATATCTTATATCTTATATCTTATATCTTATATCTTATATCTTATATCTTATATCTTATATCTTATATCTTATATCTTATATCTTATATCTTATATCTTATATCTTATATCTTATATCTTATATCTTATATCTTATATCTTATATCTTATATCTTATATCTTATATCTTATATCTTATATCTTATATCTTATATCTTATATCTTATATCTTATATCTTATATCTTATATCTTATATCTTATATCTTATATCTTATATCTTATATCTTATATCTTATATCTTATATCTTATATCTTATATCTTATATCTTATATCTTATATCTTATATCTTATATCTTATATCTTATATCTTATATCTTATATCTTATATCTTATATCTTATATCTTATATCTTATATCTTATATCTTATATCTTATATCTTATATCTTATATCTTATATCTTATATCTTATATCTTATATCTTATATCTTATATCTTATATCTTATATCTTATATCTTATATCTTATATCTTATATCTTATATCTTATATCTTATATCTTATATCTTATATCTTATATCTTATATCTTATATCTTATATCTTATATCTTATATCTTATATCTTATATCTTATATCTTATATCTTATATCTTATATCTTATATCTTATATCTTATATCTTATATCTTATATCTTATATCTTATATCTTATATCTTATATCTTATATCTTATATCTTATATCTTATATCTTATATCTTATATCTTATATCTTATATCTTATATCTTATATCTTATATCTTATATCTTATATCTTATATCTTATATCTTATATCTTATATCTTATATCTTATGTCTCAAATTTTAAATTTCTAGCTTAACACGATCGAGTGCGTGCCTTATGACTTCTGTCGCCAGCGCCGTTTCATTCCCTATGCGGGGGTCTGTGCAGAGCGCTGTCCAACGAACTATCAAATGGTTTATGATACAAACGGCTTGCCCACTTGTACCCCACTTTGTAGCGGTAGATTCATCATAAATACTGCTCAAGATCTGAATAGTCTAAAAGATTGCACTTCTATCCGCGGATCCTTGATTATTGAATTAAAAGAATTTAAAAGTAGGCATTCATAAATTTTTTAATCACAAAATTTTTCTGAATTTCATTTTTATTTTACTTTAGCTCACATTATAACGGATTTGGAACGTATGCTAACTGGCCTTAAGGAAATCACAGGTTACCTGCAAATTATGCGTTCGCCGCAATTGGTTTCATTGACTTTTCTGCACAGTCTGGATACCATAGGAGGCGATGAGCTTATCGATAACAAGTAAGTAACTCTTGACTTTGAAGTGAGTGGGTTGCGTGCACTGCATGGATAGATAGATTTGGGTTTCCTAGGTAATCCGAGACCTTACACTGAGAAAAATGCTAAAGGAAAATTAACAAGAAACTTATTCTTACCTATACACCTTCGGCCGTTTTGAGCCTGTTAAGTTCCTTGGTTAAAACAACAAAGTTTTTTATTATTTATTCATCGCATTTTATGTGGATGACGAATATGCAATACATTAACAGATTCATACAAGTAACTCGTATAATTTATCCCATCAAATTTAAAAAAAAAAACTATAAAAAATTTTTATATATCTTGGATATAAATTTTCTTTGAATTTGAATGAAGCAGCTGTTTAATTTTTTAAATTATAAATAACACTCAGAAAACTTGCGATTGCACGACAGTACTTTGGTTTTTTATTTTTCCTTTTGTGATGCATATCGGTGATAATTTCGCTGCCTAGAATTATTTTTCTTATATGAAAAGGTCATTCAGTGAAAATATACTTAAGTTATTTTCGTCATAACACGAAGATTTTCAACATAAAAAAAAAAAAAAAAAAAACGAAGTGGCCATTTCAGCCCTTGAAATGACTTTGACCGAGCTTCTTATGATCAATTGTGTTTGGTGTGATGTGAAATGTTTGCACACAAATGATCGAGAACTGGACCTACATGTTTTACGCCGACTCCGAACGGCTTATGTTCTCAAGAAGCTTTTCATAGCAGTTTTTACTCTCTGAGGTTTGCCATTGTCTGCAGAGAGATGACGGCCGAACAGAAAAATTAATTCAATCGAAAAAAATTTCTGTGTCGGATGTAGGATTCGAACCTGGGTTCTCTGGCGTAAGAGTCACACACTCTACCCACTACGCCACGGCCGCCACATTTTCAACAAACGGTGTCCATTTATAACTTTCATTGTCCTGAGATCAAAGTACTGAGATCAAAGTATATTTACATACATGGAATTTTGAATTGTTACCCAAACTCCCAGCAAAAATGTCTGAAATTAATAAGGGGACTATTTTTAAAGGCTATTTTAAAGGGGATCTATCAACAACTCAGAACGCTTTCGATTCTAGAAGTAGCAATCAAATCTACAATTAGGATGATTTAGTAGTTCTGAGAACGGCTAAAATGAGATACTAAGGGTGTTCAGTAATTTTAGACGTCCCTGTAGAGACATTGAATTCGAAACAATATAGAGACATTGAATTCAATACCATAGTAATGGAAAAGCCTATTCAGTCTAGGTCAGCCCTTCTTCTTGATATGAATGATGAGTAGAGCTATCCACAAAATGACATTGAGTACTATATTTTAAGTAGATTTAATGGAAATGGATATAATTAGGTCCTAAGAAACACTTAGCAGATAAATGGGTCAAGATAGGTCAGACGATTAGAGTGTACAGTCTATATATCATTGCTCGCACGTTCCACAGGAAGGCTGAGGTTCTTTTCACAAAGTAGACTCTTTGCAGATTCCAGGACATTTTACTGTTTAGTAAAACTCCAAGGTGTTTGGCAAATTTGGATACCCAATTGTATCCCAAAAGAAGTTAGGGAAGGCTAGACTTAGCTAATTCTACTTAGTAAAAGGTCTGAGGAACCCTTGAATTTGATGCATGTTTGATCCTTTTTCACACACACATTTTAATAGGATTGATTTTATCTTTAATGTTGATTCAAGTCATAATATTGTTTTAAAATATTCATTTTTAATTCTTTCAGATACGC
The DNA here is from genome assembly GCA_914767935.1 of Coremacera marginata. Lineage (NCBI taxonomy): Eukaryota > Metazoa > Arthropoda > Insecta > Diptera > Sciomyzidae > Coremacera > Coremacera marginata. The sequence goes on along the minus strand of OU612043.1, from coordinate 29,254,653 downwards.
TCTGTATATTGTGGATAATCATCATTTGGAGCATATGTGGGCCGCCAATCAAAAGGTAGCCATACTCAAGGGTCGCGTATATTTCCATCTCAATCCACGTCTCTGTCATGACAAAATTATGCAGCTGGAATCGTCATTGAAGAATGCCACGAAAATATCCATTGTAGATGCTTCGCCAAACTCGAATGGTGAACGTGTAATATGTAAGTGTCGCACGAATGGCTTTTCCCGTATATATCCAGAAATTAGTAAATCTCTCTCGACTTCATTCTCCAAACAGGCGGCAGCTCTGTGCGTCAACTCAATGCAACAGTCGAGGAATTCAATGCAACGGCAGCGCTCATTAAAGTTGATCCCATGTCGGCCGATGATCTGGACGTGCTCATCGGCTATTTGCATCATTATAAAGAGGCACCACTGCGCAATGTCACGATGTATGATGGCCGCCATGGTTGTGGTCATGACAAGTAGGTGTAATATCTGCTCACCCGCTGGTTTCAATCTATTCATTAAATTTTTATATTTTACAGCTGGCGCATGGATATTACACCCAATAAGAATGTGCGCCATATTATATCGAATTTGAAGCCCTATACGCAGTACGCCTATTTTGTTAAAACTCTGACTCGCACGGACTATCATATGCAGATTGATGCTTACTCCAAGATACAGTATTTCCGGACTTTACCAAGCAAACCGGGTCCGGTGACCAAGATTTACTTTAATTCGGTATCGGCAACGGAAATTGTAAGTTTCTAAACAAAGCTTTCGAGTGGGATATTATATAGAACCATTACAATGGTATTTTTTCTTCCTGCAGATATTACATTGGTGGCCACCCAAAAATCCCAATGGTCAGATTAAGCAATATTTAATCTCCTACGAAGTCGCAACGCCACAACAACAGAGTAAGAACGTTGGCTTTGGTCAAAACGAAAGATATGATCAAATCTCTGATTTCATAGATGTGCGAGTCACATTCATGTGTTTTTAGAGCGAGCAATGTGTAAATGTATTTCCGCAGTATTCTCCATATCTCGGGGAGATTACTACCCGATTTCACTATGAATTTGAAAAGAAAAGAAGTCTTAATGAAAATAGGATTTACCAAAGAAAAAGTTCCTATATCAAATTGTTTTTGAGATATATTTTTGAAGTTCAAAGCTTCATTGAAAATTCGGAAAACATCAACTCAAATTCAGAAATTCCATTTGAATTTCAAAAAAGACCAATTTTTATTCAGAAAATACAATTTAAGGCTCAGAAATTCTATTTTATATTCTGAAAGATCAATTGAAATTCAGTTAACTATTTGAAATTCAAAAAAGATCAATTGAAATTCAAAAACTTCATTTAACATTTAGAAATCTGACTTAAAATTCAGAAAACATCAATTGAAATTCAGAGAAGATTAATTCAAAAGCACAAAATTTAAATAAATATTTTGAATATTGTAATGACACGAAGCCGTTTGATAATTCAGTGAAAAATGATATTAGGAATGATTTTTAAGGCAAAAAAAACGTTTTATTTCTCAATATAGTCTCCTTTTAGCTCGATACACTTCATCCAACGTTCCTCCAATATTTTGATCCCATCCGAATAATATGTTTTCGGAAGGTCCTCAAAATAGGCCCATGTTTCGGTGATGAGCTCCTTTATGGAGGTCTCTCTTTCCGTGGAGTCATTTTTTCAGGTTTGGAAACAGAAAATAGTTGCTGGGGGCCAAATCTGGAAAATATGCTGGATAAAGAAGCAATTCGTACTTCAATTCATGGAATTTTGCCATGGCAACTGGGCATGTATGAACGCGCGCATTGCCTTGATGGAAGAGCACTTTTTTTCTCGCCAAATGGGGACGTTTCTCTTTCAAAGCGTCATTGAAACGGTTCAAATAATGGTATGGTAATGGTATGGTAATGGTATGGTAATGATATGGTAATGGTATGGTAATGGTATGGTAATGGTATGGTAATGGTATGGTAATGGTATGGTAATGGTATGGCAATGGTATGGTAATGGTATGGTAATGGTATGGTAATGGTATGGTAATGGTATGGTAATGGTATGGTAATGGTATGGTAATGGTATGGTAATGGTATGGTAATGGTATGGTAATGGTATGGTAATGGTATGGTAATGGTATGGTAATGGTATGGTAATGGTATGGTAATGGTATGGTAATGGTATGGTAATGGTATGGTAATGGTATGGTAATGGTATGGTAATGGTATGGTAATGGTATGGTAATGGTATGGTAATGGTATGGTAATGGTATGGTAATGGTATGGTAATGGTATGGTAATGGTATGGTAATGGTATGGTAATGGTATGGTAATGGTATGGTAATGGTATGGTAATGGTATGGTAATGGTATGGTAATGGTATGGTAATGGTATGGTAATGGTATGGTAATGGTATGGTAATGGTATGGTAATGGTATGGTAATGGTATGGTAATGGTATGGTAATGGTATGGTAATGGTATGGTAATGGTATGGTAATGGTGTGGTAATGGTATGGTAATGGTATGGTAATGGTATGGTAATGGTATGGTAATGGTATGGTAATGGTATGGTAATGGTATGGTAATGGTATGGTAATGGTATGGTAATGGTATGGTAATGGTATGGTAATGGTATGGTAATGGTATGGTAATGGTATGGTAATGGTATGGTAATGGTATGGTAATGGTATGGTAATGGTATGGTAATGGTATGGTAATGGTATGGTAATGGTATGGTAATGGTATGGTAATGGTATGGTAATGGTATGGTAATGGTATGGTAATGGTATGGTAATGGTATGGTAATGGTATGGTAATGGTATGGTAATGGTATGGTAATGGTATGGTAATGGTATGGTAATGGTATGGTAATGGTATGGTAATGGTATGGTAATGGTATGGTAATGGTATGGTAATGGTATGGTAATGGTATGGTAATGGTATGGTAATGGTATGGTAATGGTATGGTAATGGTATGGTAATGGTATGGTAATGGTATGGTAATGGTATGGTAATGGTATGGTAATGGTATGGTAATGGTATGGTAATGGTATGGTAATGGTATGGTAATGGTATGGTAATGGTATGGTAATGGTATGGTAATGGTATGGTAATGGTATGGTAATGGTATGGTAATGGTATGGTAATGGTATGGTAATGGTATGGTAAGGTATGGTAATGGTATGGTAATGGTATGGTAATGGTATGGTAATGGTATGGTAATGGTATGGTAATGGTATGGTAATGGTATGGTAATGGTATGGTAATGGTATGGTAATGGTATGGTAATGGTATGGTAATGGTATGGTAATGGTATGGTAATGGTATGGTAATGGTATGGTAATGGTATGGTAATGGTATGGTAATGGTATGGTAATGGTATGGTAATGGTATGGTAATGGTATGGTAATGGTATGGTAATGGTATGGTAATGGTATGGTAATGGTATGGTAATGGTATGGTAATGGTATGGTAATGGTATGGTAATGGTATGGTAATGGTATGGTAATGGTATGGTAATGGTATGGTAATGGTATGGTAATGGTATGGTAATGGTATGGTAATGGTATGGTAATGGTATGGTAATGGTATGGTAATGGTATGGTAATGGTATGGTTATGATATCGAATCATTAGTTATGAAGTTGGAAAGTAAATTTAAATTTTTTAATATCGATTTATTTTCTTTGAGTTTTCATTGACGTTTTCTGAATTTCGTTTCTGAATATCATCTAATCTTTTCTGAATTTCAGTTTATCTATTCTGAATTTTGTATAGAATTATGAATTTCATTTTATCTTTACTGAATCTCAATTGATTTTTCTAAATTTTAAAAGCACCTCTGAATTTCAGTTGATTTTTTCTGAACTTCAGATGAGCTTTTTGAACTTTATTTGATCATTTCTTAATTTGATCAGATATTTTTCTGGATTTCAATTGATTTTTTCTGAATTATAAATAGTTTTATGAATTCCAATTTTTTCTTCCGAATTTTAAGTGGAATTTCGGAATTTCAATAGATATTTCCGAATTTTAAATGGGAATTCCAATTTCCATTCTTATTTTCTGTATATGGTTTTATGTATTCCCAATAAGAATTGGAAATTTTGTAGTAGTATAAAGTAAACGATTATTCCTTATCATACTTTAACGTGAACGAATTTTAAAATTTTTTTTTATAGAATAGTATATAAGATCTACTGAAATTACTACTAAATTTTCCAAAGAAACCCATCGCAGGCTTGTTCCATGAATATTAAAGAAATTTTTGTATTCTTTTGGTCCAAGGTGCTGACAATTTCGATATATTTCGGGTTTTTTTTTAAAGGAACAAAAAATTTAAGTTTAATAACTAAACTAAGCTTTATCTGTCCTCGTCTTACAGATGACATCAAGCTTTCTAAAAACTATGCAACTCAGACAAAAGCAAAGAATACGTTGGATGTTTGTCAATGCAGTCAAGCCGAGCCTGTCACAAGTGGTCCCATGCCTGAGGATGAAAACTACTACAACAAAGAACAGATCACGTATGATGAAGCCTTGCCAAATCTTATTTATGTGCCGTAAGTTATTTCAACCTTCAAGATCAATGAATGCACCTATACACTGTATCTCTCCACCCTTGTTAGACGCATTACTGAGTTGCCGAAAAACCATGTCTATAAAAAGAAAGCAGATAATACCACAAACGCAGATACGGACACTGACATCAACATTTCACGTTTAAAACGCAAAAGCGATAATATTGGACAAGAAGCAAATCAAATTGACAAGTCGTCTAAGGATCAAAGCTCCACCGACCACACTAAGAAACTGAGCGATAATGAAATCGAAGATAACGATACCAAAGCTCAACGCATCTACAGCAGATACCGCCAGGAAATGGAGCATAAAGCACTATTGCATCAGGACAACGGCAAAAAGAATTTTCCCATTCTTAAACCACAGCCAACCTGTTCGGTGACAAACCCTTCGGTACAGTATCAGTTGGAAAATCTTTGCAAGCCATTGGAACAGTACGATGGCATCGCCGTCTCCGGCCAGCAACACTCATATTTGCTGCAAAATCTAGCACCCGAGCAAACTTATCTTATTTCAGTGCGTGCCTGCGTAGATGGCCTTGAAAACGGTTGCGGCTGTGAATCGAAGATTTTAGCACAAACCGTGAACAAGCGCATGGAAACATTCCTCAAGGAGTTCCATGCATTTAATTAGTTCTCATAGAAAGATGAGCATTAGTGTGAAATGTCGTCCTATATAGTTTAATAAAGTAAAACAATGATAGCAACTATGACAGGTTTTCATTAATTAATGGAAATTAGTTTGTAAATTAATTACGACCTTTTTTCATAAGTTTGAAGTTATGTGTTTATAAATTAGTTTTTTGTGTATTGATTTCGTTTGTTTTAAACAACATCTGAAGGCATTCTAATTTTGGTTAGTTTTACTTACAAAACTACGTATAACTAAACGAAAAAATCCACTAACCGGAAGTTAACTTGAAATGATTTTATTATGTTGCTTCCAGCCTGTTATGCTATTAAACTCTATTTTCACTGTAACTAATGCTGTTTTGGTTCTTGTCTACACTTTTCTCATTTCCGAATTAGTATTCAAACCCAAAATTTGTGCTAGTTTTGGCAGCACTGTCTGTTAATTGACAACTGTTCTTACGAGTTGCCAACTAATTCTTAAATTACTTATATATGAAAGATGATTGCTCACACGAAACAAAAATTTGTAAATTTTCTATCGGGTAAGATTTGAAGTTTTGATTTTTTATATATTATTATATTTAGACGAAATATATCATGTCTTTTAGGCCTTGAGTCAACTGGAAGCCAACGCAACAGCTTATTAAGTTGAAAGCAAATGCATTGATATACTAAATAACAACCTATACTCTCAAATGAAAAATTCAAGCCGTGTTTCTCTCAACATCCAAATCAAATTTCGACTAGATGGCAATATGAATATAGCAAGAGCTGGACTTTATTTTGTATAAAACAACACAAATTTCAGACACTATACCAAACAGATATAAAAAATAAAATTAATTGCGGTGAATCCAACATGAAAGAAGATTCTTAATTCACCCATACATCAAAAATAATAATAATAAAATAATTTGTGGCAGTAGATGCAAAATTGTTGGTGTTCTACAGAATATCCAGGAAGTTGTATTTAAATTTATTAGCTATTATTTCTCCCAAAAAAAATATGTATTTTTCCACATCTTATGAATTAGTATTTATAAATTGTTATTTTATATTATTTTTGGTGCGAGTTGCTTCAGATTTAAGACAGATTAGCCCTGCAGTAGTTGCGCGGTCTACATATGTAATTCACTCATGTTAAGTTACGTCCACTCATGTTAAAAAAGTTATACCTTTTATTTATTTTTGTAAGAACAGTAAGTGGCGGCCGTGGCGTAGTGGGTAGAGTGTGTGACTCTTACGCCAGAGAACCCAGGTTCGAATCCTCCATCCGACACAGAAAGTTTTTTCAATTGAATTAATTTTTCTGTTCGGCCGTCACCTCTCTGCAGACAATGGCAAACGTCATAGAGTAAAAACTGCCATGAAAAGCTTCTTGAGAACATAAGCCATTCGGAGTCGGCGTAAAACATGTAGGTCCAGTTCTCGATCATTTGTGTGCAAACATTTCACATCACACACAACACAATTGATCATTAGAAGCTCGGTCAAAGTCCTTTCAAGGGCTGAAATGGCCATTTCGTTTTTTTTTTTTAAGAATAGTAAGTTTATTAATGTTCTTAATGATTTATATTAGACAATAAAATACTGATAATAGAATTTAAAAATCAATGAGCATAAATGAAATTTTTATCTTTTATTTTTTCGTTTTAAAATGGCATATATATGTAAACCTTAAGGGTAAAACTTTGCAAGCATCTGTCAGTTGGCAACATGATAGATAAAAAAAGGTAGTATCCTGGCTGATCTTTACAACTAACTTGAACTTTTTCAACTAACAAAATTTTCAAAATCAGCTGTTTTGCAAAAGAAAACAAAAGATAACAAAATTTTTCGCTTGGATATTTTTTTATGTTGTATTTTTTGTGAATCAATGATTCAAATTTAATGAAAATTAAGTGAGTGTTGTGCAATAATTACACAGGTGAAGAAGGTATAAATAAAGGCAAAATAATGGACTCGTATTCGGGCTGAGTATCACAAGAGCGTATGGCTTATACGATAAATGCCAGCCTTCAACGCAAAACTTGTACTTTCCACAAAATTTTTATATGCTATAACAAAAACATTATCAAAATATTACTGCGATTAAAAACAAATTGTTTATAATTTTGAGATGAAAGCTTTTTCTCATAGTTCGAGAACTTTTAAAAATTTTCTAAATTTTGAACAAGAATAAATCAGTCTTTTGTCTAAGCTAAGAATTAATATCTCAATTATTTATAGAGTTATCGATTTTTATAAGTGAAGTTCTTACTACAATGTTAGTTTCAAAAAATGCCTCTATCTTTGATACTATACTACCAATCTGAAAAAATTAAATGTTGTTTGAAAGCTAATTTAATGGTCTCTTATGAAATAACAAGAAATTGTATTTAACTAAATTTACAAGGTCTGTTCAAAAAAAATCTATACCTTTGCCAATATCCAATGAATCTTCAATATTGTCACGTTATTTGAAAGGTAATTAAATTTTCTTTCAGAAAAAAATGCAAATCTAATATATTTAAGCAATGTATTGAATTTTATAAGCGTTTTAATATTATATTTACTTTTTATTGCTGATAAAACCGTTATTTTCTCAAAAATTTGCAGCATTAAATTGCTTAAAATCTATTTTATTTTTAAAGCCTAAGACTTTATCTATTAATTGATATACAAAAACTTACACTTTTTTTTAAATCAACACTACATGTGATTTATTTGTTACATATACCTAATAAATACAAAGTTATTTCTCAAATAATTACACTTAAGGTGGCAAGCCCCAACATTTTTTTTATTTTTATTATATTAACTTCAACTTCCTAAGCCAAAATATATGTTATACCAAAAAAAACCCGTTCACAATTGGTTTAGGAGATAAAATTCATGAAAATTTGTAAAACTACCATTTCAAGCTTGTTTTTAACATTTCGTACAAAGGCAAATCACATTTATCTGGATAAAAAAAAAAAAAAACGAAATGACCACTATAGCCCTTGAAAGGACTTTGACCAAGCTTCTTATGATCAATTCTGTGTTGTGAAAATATTTGGACACAAATGATCGAGAACTGTACCTACAAGCCTTATGCCGACTCCGAACAGCTTTTGTTCTCAAAAAGCTTTTAAGGGCAGTTTTTACTCCCTGAGTTTTGCCGTTGTCTGCAGAGAGGTGGCTGGACAGAAAAATTAATTCAATTGAAAAATCTTTCTGTTTCAGGTGGGACTCGAACCAGGGTTCTCTGGCATATGGGCCACACACTCTTCCCACTGCGCCACGGCAGCAGGATTATCTGAATATAATTATCCTTTTAATAGAATTTCATATTTTATAATCCACTTTTTATGGGGACATAAACAGTTGTTAATTGTAATGGTGATATAAGAAAATATGCAGTAAGAAAGGAGAATAACGAAGGTAAACATGCTTGAAACTAGAACATTCCGAACAAGGAAAAATTATTTCATCTTAAAGAAAACACAATAAAAAATTAAAAAAGTCATATATTTTATATATCAAATGAAAGATAAATTTTCAGTATATAATGGTTGTGTATATTCAAAAATTTTACTTTTGCATACAAGCAGCTATAAAATTTTAAATACTAAATCGATTTGCATTGAATGAATAATTTCTGAAAGCTTATTCTATTATCATTAAAATTGTCCTATAACCGTAAATATCGATTGTATACAAAGAAAAATATAAGTTATTTTTTTTTAAAGATCTTATAAAAAGGAAATTATCTTAAAAAATCGATAGCTTGGAAACAAATCGATAAATCTATTTTTCCTTCGGCCATTCTTATTTATTTTGAAAGTACTTCACGGATCATTGCAAATAGGGGCGTTCACATTATCAAATTCATCATCAAATCATTGGTGAAACGTTTGACGAGTGTTCACACGTCAAATTTTTCATCAAATCGTTGGTCAAACAACCGAAAAATCAAAATATTTTGATTTTCGTCAAACGATTTGACCAACAATTTGATGAGTGTTCACATGTCAAATTTTTCGTCAAATTCCATATATATTTCTGTTTGTCAAATTTTTTGATGACTTGTTGGATGAAAAATTTGATAATGTGACCGGCCCTAATCGCGACGCCCTGGAAATCGTAATCTTCCCAATTTTAGTGTTACTTTTATCCTCCAATAATAAAATGGAATTATGAATGGCCCATAATACACTGCAGTGCTCAGTCTACGTGAGCAGTCCGATATTCAAAAACACACTATAGTGATCAGTCTGCGTGAAACCAGTGGCGACATGTTATAACTTCACTATCGAAGCGATAATCGAAGCGAAGTTTTCGCTCTGGCAGTATGTTGTAACATTTTCATTCGACAGGCGATTTGGTTGATTTCGAAGTTATGTTCGAACGTTTGACAGCTGCTGCACACATATTTTTTATGTTAGTTAGTTAGTTCCACCTCCCGTTTTTCTACTCTCTGTGTATGACTTCCTCATTTTTTTAAAAATTTTATTCTTTAAATCAGCCCACACATGCAAGAAAAAAATTAGGCTTTAAAATGTTATCTAAGTCTTCAAAATATTTATTTACTTTTTTTCAACTATCTTCATCTCTTGTAGGCGGCCCTTCAGCATTCAATGTAAGCGTAATCTCCTGCCATAAGCTATGAATTGTTTGGTTGTTGTTGGTACGCATGAACGCCCCACTGACCATATCGGGGTGCCGCTCCAAAAATTCCTCCAACAGCTCAGACTGCTTTGAAGTAGTAATTTTTTTTGTAGAACTCCTGAAAGTAAGGTTAAGTGTAGTTAGTTAAGTTTAACTTGAAACATATATTGTTATTAAAGCATATACATTTATTTTTTCAATAACTTTATGTCATTAATTAACAATTCTTTGATATTTAATTAACAAAATCATTTTCATTTTCTCTTGCTTCACAGCCGCCAAATTCAAGTGATATTTTATCGTAATTATCGCCTGTCGAAAGTGCTATAACATACCGACTTTCGATAATTTCGACAACTTCGAAACTTTCGAAGTTACAACATGTCGCCACAGATTTGATTTTGTGTACATGAACTGTGTTTGATTGTATTGGTAAGGTAAATTTTGCGAACCCCTAAATGAAATATGACGACTTGGCTTTTGTGTGCGTGTCAGTCACTCATCACTACAGCTTTGTCGTTGCGTTAAATTTCACGCACATCACGTTGCCTCCCTCACCTCTCTTGCCTAAGAAAACCCTTTTCACGCAAACTGAGCACTACAGTGTATTTTGGGCCAATAAGACTCACATGAGTTCAATATTTTGCTTCGTCTAAATACAAATAGACAAGCATGGTTGGCAACGCGACCACGAAACGTCAGAACAAATTTGACATTTACAACAGCGACGACGACGTTAGTCATATTAGAAAATTTGAAGTCAAAGTGAGTGGTTGTGTTTTTCAAGTGCTATCAAATATATGTACATACATAAATTAAAGGAATTAAGTTTAATTAAGGAATATAAACGTTGATCTAACAATTAACAGAAAGCGTTTAAGTGAAAATCAAACAAGGTTTTGAAGAATAATGGTTGCAATAAGCGTGTGTGTGTGTCTTCCTCGGGATAGCAAAGCGAAAAAAATCTTACAAGATGTAATTCTATGCCTGCACTTAACTGCTTTACGTCAGCAGTTAGATATAACTGCAAATAGCAACAACAATATGATAAATTGAAATGTGCCCAGTGCACGGAATACCGTTCATCATCGGTTTGTCCAACTGTCTGTTCGTCTGTCCAGTCACTAGCTTCATCAGTATTGCCACTTTTTCACTGCCTCATTCGTAGAGAAGAAATTAAACGTACTAAAAATAGATTTTACACAAAAAGTACAAAGCGAAACATTAAAAGCTTTTATTGCTGCAGTTTACATATTATTTTTTTTTTTTTTATTAATATTAATTTATTTAATAAATGAATTCGTTAAGGTTGTTTTTGTAGTTTAATCAATTGCCAACGAGAACTACTTACGTAGGCCAGGACTACGTGCTGATGTTTTAAAATGAAACGCATGCGGGATGAGTTGGTCGTGCAGTCACGCTTTCGTGGCGCCGTTGTAAGTGTCCGCCAAATGCTGACCTAACTATTGGAAATAAATTTATATGGGTAAAGCCTTGTAACAATAACAAAAATACTCTTAATATATTGAAGCACTAAATGAGAAAAAAAAAAATTTAAAAGCACCGTAAAAACAAACAGTGCGTCATGGTTTCGCTACTCTAGCCGGTGTGTGCAAACAGTGGCCCCCTTTAAGTGCGCCCACTGGGAGATTAAATGTTTATTTTATATCTCATAATGTTTGTTTGTGCCGCCAAACGGGTTTACAATAAAAATGAGAAAAAAATTAAAGAAAATTTCTGTTCTTTTCATTGCGTGGGTGTTGTTGTTTTGAATGCTATTTTTAAATAATTTTCTAATATAATTTTGGCCTTTTCAAAACTTTGGTGGGAATTGCTTGCTTACCTCTTGTGTGGCTAAAATGGAAAATATTTATTTTGAGCAGATGATATGATTGAATAATTTGCTGCAAAGTGTGCTTATAAGGAGAGTTTTAAACAAGCTGAGATTTTTTCTAGTTTTTAACAATGATGAATGAATTTGGAATTAATTTTAAACTCAAGGTGTTTACGTTCACAATTGACCCTGCTTTGATAACCTTTTTGGAAGAGACATAGCAAAACATTTAAAAAAAAGCATATGTCTCGCCGACACAGGTTATCAATGTAGGGTTAAACAGTACTTTTTTATATATCTATTTTAGTTATACAGTGGATTAATTTCGTTAAATGTGGTATATATGTTACTTTTTATGCTATTGCATGAAGCTGGTTTCATATGAAAAATTACCCAAATAGTATTGGGCAATTTTGCATTTTTGTTGGGTGAAATTTAGTTTTTTATTTTAAAGACACGAGTTTATAACGTACATATCAACAAGATAGTGGAAAATATCATTTCCTGCTTTTCATGCAAATGTGACATCTACCTATGAAGCTGCCCATTAGGTCCAAGCCACCCATATGTGTATTGTAGCACATAGAATATTGACTTCCTTTTTTTCGGCTTTGTCAAATCTTTCTATTTGAGACACTGACTTTGCCCCAACACAAGATGAAAGTATACTCGCAATATTGTCTTTTCAAGTAACATCTACTAATTCGACACCTACGGAGCCGACTACATGTTCTTCTTTGGCTTTTTTGTCCGGTGGCAAAATTTGCCAAACTTTTTGATTGAACAGTACCCAGACAAAAAAAAAATCACTTGTTTGGTAAAATTGGTGACCAATAAAATTGTATAAAAATTGTCAAATTACAAAATATGGTTCACATTTCTATAAACACCGCGACATAGCTGAAAAACAATGTTTCCCACTGGTTCAAAATCTGGCTCATCATTTTGATGTGTGTGTGTGCTTATTTCCCGGGTGTGTGTGTGCTTATGTGTTTCCCTGGTGTCATCATTTCAAAAATAAAAGTGTTATGTTGCATCGCATTAGGTGTCTAAAATTGGCCAAAAACATGTGACGTAATTTATGAACAGCCCCTAACAGAGATCAAATCTTACAGACTACTTGAAAAGATAGACAAATCCAAAATTTATTATAATTATTCAAACCTTGTAAGCAAGTTAATATTTCAAATTAACAAAATTTATATAATTCAAAATAATCAATAAAAGTGTAAAGAATTTACGAGGAGTTCAGAATAAACGGTTTTTAAATTTTTTTCGCAGAATTTTTCTACGAACGAACAAATTAAAATATTATGTTCGTGCATGGCTCTGCCTTTATGGCGCTTGTAAAATGGAACTTGACGTTTTTTCAAGAACTCGTGGTAAATCTCAGCACTTATTGGGCCTTTTGTAAAAAAGTTGATGTTTTAAGGTCACAACTGAAAATAACCTGCCAGACCAGACCTTTCTGGCCAAATTTGTCCAGTTCAATTTTGCTCACTGAGCCCTTGACATTTCGCCCTTTAAAAGTTTTGTGCGATGGGGCAAAGCTTTGGGAAGTTTAAACTTTACAAATTTAACCTCATTTCGATTCAAAAGCTCTATATTTTACTTCGCGTAATGTTGCTTAGTTAGGCCAAAATATTCTGGAATCTTTATGGCGGTTTTAAAAAGGAACTAGTCTTTTTTTTCAGTGCCTTTTGGAAAAATAAAAGTTAATGTTTTAAGGCCGCAACTGTAAATACCTTGCCAGACCAGAACTATCTGGCCAAATTTTTCAATTTGAATTTTGTTGACTAAAACTACGTTCACACTGAGAGCTAAATGTGCATTTAACGAAATGTGACATGTGTGTTGCAATTTAGAATGCTTGGCCGTATGCTCCTTGTAGGAGTAAAATTGACAAGGGTCCGCCATCTAACATTTTTTTTTCAACTAGTGCTTATTTCGTGAATGGTAACACTTAGCACATGTCGGATTTGACAGATAATTAGTTTTATCCTTCCGCTGAACGAATATGGTTGTGTATACGCTTGAACAACGCTGGGAAATATTGCGACATTACTTTGAAAATCATGGTAACTTACGGATTTTGAAAGAACAGAAGCACCGTCAGCTCCGTATGTTCGTTATCTTGTGAAAAAAGTGAAAGAAACTGGCATCCTCATCGATAAACCAAAGCGTGAAAAGCCAAAAACAGTGCGTACACCCGAGAATATTGCTGCTGTGGCAGAAAGTGTGCATCAACATCAATTCACAGTCGTTCTCAACAATTGAACATTTCGGAGACATCATTGAGACGTATTTTGCATAAAGACCTTGGTATGACGCCATACAAAGTCCAATTGGTTTAGACCATCCAATGCGTTTTCGCTTCGCTGAGTGGGCCTGCGATCGACTTACAGAAGATGCCGATTTTGTCAAAAAAATAATTTTTTCAGATGAAGCTCATTTCGCTCTTGGCGGGTATGTAAACAAGCAAAATTTTCGCATTTGGGGCACAGAAAACCAGCACGCATACATTGAAAAGCCGATGCACCCAAAACGAGTCACTGTTTGGTGCGGATTTTAGTCCAGAGGCATAATTGGGCCATTTTTCTTCGAAAATTAGCAAGGAGTGGCCGTTACAGTCAATGGCCATCGTTATCGGGCCATGTTGAACGAAGTTTTGTTCACAAAAATTAAAGAGGAGGATATTGGCAACATTTGATTTCAACAGGACGGTGCTACGTGCCACACAACCGAAGCTACACTCGATGTTTTGAGCCCTGTTTTTGAAAATCGCATTATCAGCCGCAGAGCTGATGTCGTTTGGCCACCTCGGAGCTGCGATTTGACACCGTTAGACTATTATTTGTGGGGTGCCCTCAAAGATAAGTGTTACGCCGACAAGCCAGAGACAATTGACGCTTTAAAGGACAATATTCGTGAAGCCATTGTTGAAATACAGCTGCACACAATCGATAATGTTCTTAAAAATTGGACCGATCGTGTAGGCTACTGCATGGCCAGCCTAGGCAGCCATTTGAATGAAATTATTTTCCATTATTAACCGGAAGGCTTGTACATTCAAATAAAAAAAGAAATTTGAGAAAATATTCAGTAGTTTTTTTTTTTTTTTCATTTTCAAAAAAAAAAAGTTATTTGGCGGACCCTTTATATATTGCATTTCGTAAATGCACATTTAGCTCTCAGTGTGAACGTAGTATAAGTCTTAAAAATTTCGCACTTTAAGTTTTGTGTAGAATTGTGGACCTGGCAAGGTGTAGAGTCGTCCTCGGCGTCCATTCCAATGAAGTCGAATTTTTCTTTCACAAGACGCTCGTACGCCTTATGTAGCCTGTTTTTGCGCGTGACTATTTGTGTTTCAAACTTTTTCAATCATTTGCTAGACTTGTGTTCGCGTATTTTTTTTTGCCAAATCGCGAATGGATAAGCTTGGATTCTTTTTTATCAAGCATACAATTTTTTTCAAGTTATCTGTCTCTTGCATCCTTTTTGCGGCCCAATTTTGATAAATCCCTGATAGTACAGTCATTTCCAAACTTAAGAACAATATTTATTTCCGAAACCTCTGACTACTTTTAAGAGATGGCGTGATGGTAAAAATCTTTTAGGCTTGAGAGAATGAAGTGAGAGAATGAATCTTGTTTTGAATAATTTTATTTGTTTACTCTATTTGTAATTAAAAATGATATAATTATTTTCATAGAATAGCATATTTCATTATGAAATAATGTCCCCATTTTAAAAAATATGCAATAAAGCCCCAAAATCCTAATATATAAAAGGCAAGAACATGG
This sequence comes from Coremacera marginata, assembly GCA_914767935.1. Taxonomy (NCBI): domain Eukaryota; kingdom Metazoa; phylum Arthropoda; class Insecta; order Diptera; family Sciomyzidae; genus Coremacera; species Coremacera marginata. The sequence continues at coordinate 29,239,166 of OU612043.1, read as the reverse complement.
TTCCGTGCCCAATATCGCTCAAACTGTAATTATTTTTTGCGATCAGTCTGAAAGTATGCACATAAAGTTTTTTTATACTTACCAGTGACATGCTTGCCTTTTATGTATGTATATACTTTCAGGCTGAGCATTTTTAAGAACAGTTGTAAAAGCACTGTAATAATGGCAAAAAATAATTATAGCTTAGCGTTAATGCTTCCAACTCGTCGTAGGGGTCGACGGGCTTTTGTACTAGTAGGAAATAATATCCAGTTATTTGTGTTGTTGTTTTGTTTAGAAATGCTTGGGGCCTTATTTCATTTGTAGTTTGCGGCTTTATTTCCTGGGGCTTTATTTCATAGAGACAATTTTTGAGGGCCTTACTCAATTTTACTTTTTACTTTTTAAAAAAATGCAATAAAGCCCCAAAATAGGAAATAATACTCCAATTATTCGTGTTGTTGTTTTGTATAGAAATGCTTAGGGCCTTATTTAATTTGTAGCTTGGGGCCTTATTTCATAGAGCCAATGAGAGATAATAAAAGTTTACGACCTTTAGGTTCAGTTTAAGTTTGAAAACTTACTTACTTACTTAGGTGGAAATAACAACCCGTGTTCGGGTTTCGTCCGACCTCATCAGCTCCCGCCAGGCGCTTCTGCTTTGCGCGCGCCTTCTCCAATCGGATACACCAAGTGCAGTTAGGGCTTCCTCAGCCTGGTCCATCCATCGGAGGCATGGTCTCCCTCGTCGTCGTTGACCAGCGACCCTCGCCTCGAGCACCTTTTTCGCTGGAGCTTCGTCGTCCATACGATGCACATGACCCAGCCAGCGTAGTCGCTGCACAGTTATAAGCCGAACTACGTCAATGTCTTCGTAGTGTTTGAAAACTTAGTTCTTAGTAAAAATTTACTTTTTCAATAAAATCTGTGAATAGGAAATAAAAATTATATATTCTGTCAGACAGATTGATAGATAATTCAAAAACAATCATTAAAAAAAGTTGTTTTCTTAGCTCAAATTTAACAGTTGACCTTTGTGCCACTGTGCAGCACCTTGGCGGATAATAAAACAGACGGTTAACCGAATTTATGGCAAAATTTTGTTTTGATTCTATATTACGTCGCCAAAATTCACTAATATAATTCGTGAATTTGTCACAATACATAGACCCAAAACAAAATGAAAAAAAAATTAGCTGCCTGTGAGTGTAAACAAAATCAAAACAAAACGAAAAAAATTATTTAGCTGATTGAAGTATGGCGGTTAACCGGAGTGATAGCCTAAACACATTGACGACGGCTGCAGCCGTGCAGCATCTGTCAAAATTGTTTACATGTTATGGTCTGATTATGCAAACTTGACGTAACATAGGTTAACATGACGCAACGTACTATGACTTTTTGTTGATTATGCCACCAACGTAGCAAACACAGCAAGTGTCAAATAGATCTCTAGATAAATTAGTTTTTCATCTGTTTACCTTCTGAAACATATTTAAATTATTAATAAAAAATCAATTTAAATTAAAATACTTAGATTCCACTTCAATAAATTAACGCAAACAAAGAAATATTACTCAAAAATAAAAGTGTGATGCTAACAACATTACAAAAAGCTCAAAGTATACTGAAATGTCAGTCGACGTAACACAGAAATCAAAATTCAACTGACTTCTACGTCGCGTTACGTTTCGGATAATTAAATACACGAAAAACTCGTTCGGTAGATTTGTATGTGACAAAAGCAACGGCTGTGTTGCATAGATCTATGTTTGGCTAATTAGGCCATTACATGCTGCAGCTGGCCGCAGCGTCTTTGTCGTCGATATAGAATTATTCCTAATTTGACAGCATATCGTTGCAGCCGCAGTCAATGTGTTCAAGCCGTGACAGTTAATCTACGGATCAGTGTACTGACTGATAATTGAAGTTGCACTGTATTTTGGAATTTCGCATCAGTGCGAACCTTTGTCAAATCTTATATTGATATCTATTATCAAGCATGTTCTGAAATTCTCGCGATTTTAAATCGAAACCGGAATAATAAATCATACGATTTGTTATTGGCTGTTCCGAAAACCATACGATTTGGTTCAATTCGAAATTACCCTTCGAAACATCTGTTTGACACTATTGTGAATAGCTGTTTAAAATGTTTACAATTTCTCAAAAATTAAATTAATTAAATTCGTTAAAATGGACTTTTTTTCGTATCTGCTTATTTATTAAGTGAACAAGTACGTTAAAGGAAAAAAAAATAAGAGGTGCGTGCTAAGGAACTACTCAGAGCCACTTGCCATTCCTGAATCAATGTGAGTGTTATGTGTGTAGCTAATTTTACATCTAGTAAAATTAATATTCTACAGTTTTAGCTTTTATAGCAGTAATTTTACAGTAGCTTTTTATAACACAGGTCTACAAATACCGGGGTCATGTGAGTTGTTGGAAAGCGAAGGTTCATTTCCAAAGTAATTTGCTGCGTAGAATCCGAATCCGACGTCAGAACTGGCCCATCACGTCATAATTTTGAGATATTTGAGGTTATGTACCCGAAAAACGGCGTTTTTTCCTACTTTTGAGGTTATGTACAGGGCAAGAGATCAATTGCGATTTTTTTTCGCTATTCGAATTTACGAAATATATCCCTTCGACGACATTAGCATTTGCATTAAGCCTTTGAGATATATTTCGTAACATCGAATAGCCATAACTTTGCGAAAAAAAAATCGTAATTGATCTCTTGAACTCTTTAATTAAAAGGTAAGAGTTGTACTAAATGATGTAATTGAAGAGACAGACCAAATTTTTTGCGCCCTGTACAGAACCTCAAAAGTAGGAAAAATGCCGCTTTTCGGGTACGTAACCTCAAATATATCAAATTCCTGACGTGATGGGCCATTTATGACGTCGGATTCGGATTCTACGCAGCAAATTACTTCGGAAATGACCCTCAGCTTTCCAACAACTAATCCATGTTGACCTGTGTAATCAATGCGTGTTATGCTTGTTGTTAAATGTTGTCCGTGTTGTGAAATGTTTGAACCCACATGATCGAGAACTGGACCTTCAAGTTTTATGCCGACTCCGAACGGTTTATGTTCTCAAGAAGCTTTTCATGGCAATTTTTACTCTCTGAGATTTTGTCATTGTCTGCACAGAGGGCACGGCCGAACAGAAAAATTAATTCAATTGAAAAAACTTTATGTGCCGGGTGGGAATTGAACCAGGGTTCTCTGGCGTATGGGCCACGCACTCTACCCACTGCGCCACGGCCACCACTTAGGATATAAAACACTTGTTGAAACTTACTGCCACACTTAGGTGTTCGAGGGAAGGAAATTACCAACGCTTAATTGAAAAAGATGCAGACCCTACTCTAGCAAGACATACTGTATCTATAAATTTCACGACAGTTTTAAATATTCTTGAAAGGATTTTGTGTCCAAAGTAGATAAAATTGAGTATGAGCCAAGAGAAGGTGCTCTTGTTCGAAATGCTGTTGTTGTAATCAAAGATTTTATTGTTTTTTTTTTTTATACTGCTCATACTGTAAATCATACATGAAAATCATACTTTTCATACTGTCGATTTTGTTTCTCAGTTCATCGGTTTTACTGCCCATGTAATTTATTGTATTGTTGCTTACACGGCTAAGGAAATTTCACTTAAAAAAAATAAATTAAAATTTATTATCAATATCAGTGCATTCTATGAGGGCTTCGACATAATTTTTGCTTATCAATTCTTTTAAGAGCATATGTATCTTATATTTGTAAATATATTAACAATGGTATCAGTGCCGTTTAAAACAGGCAAACAACATTTTCTGCTAAAATTCATTGTTATCTTAAGATAAGTATCAGCCGGAAAATAACATTATTCTTTGTTGTTCATGCTAATAAAATGCGAACTTGTGTCGTTTAGTATCAACACGCTATACACGCTATACACGCATGAAAATCCAGCAGCCACCAACAACGGAGCTCTTTTGATAATAGCCAAAACACATTAAATATATTAGCTGATAATTCGTTATAATAACATTTGCTGATTGCAAACATCAACAGCTAACAAGTATAAGTCGATAGAAAATTATCGACTAAAACAATGCAGAGTATAGAGTGTCAAGATATAAAATTTTCAAAATGTTAGATTTTAAAATTTCAAGTTATGTCAATCTAATAATAAGTGAGTGCTATATACTGCACATTTTAAAATTTTCCTATCGTCTTGCCTTATTTAACAGCAACAATAACTAATTTACACGTTTTTTATTCTTCCAGCAGCATTCTAAGCGAGAACTTTTTTTTGCTATAAAACTCGCTTCAAATCACAGTTTGTTTCCCTCTCCCCCTCCCCCACCCCCCCCCCCCTTCCACCCTACTGTTACTTGTAAATGCAGTCGAAAGATAACAATATTTACATCGCTATTTTATAAATAAGTTGAACAACACACACAGTCTATAAAAATGTTTAATCTATTGTCTGAAAAAAAAACAAAGATTAAAAGACAGTGGCATTTAGGCAAAACGTTTTGTTGCATTATGAAAAAAACCAAAAAGTGACTATAATTTAATTCCTGTTCAAATATATCGTGTGACGCACAGACTCCTCGGATGTCGCTGCATGTCAGTTAATTAATTTACAAGCACTTAAATAAGGTTTCTTTGCTCTCAAATAAATTTTAGTTTTCTCAGTAATTTCTCTGCTAGTTCTATTTACTTAATAATTCAGAATGTTTGCTTTTTGATTAAATGTTGCTGAGAAATAAAATAATTTTATGGGTTGTTGTATTCAAAGTTCACTCCACATCTTTGTCAACAACATAAAAAACCAAATCAAATCGTTTTAAAGCGCTTAACTAGCAGCCTGCTGCAACAGCGCACAAATCACAAATTGTGATTGGTACGTATTTGTTTTTATACATAAGAAAAAACTGCATTATTTGCTATATGTTTGTATGCATGACGGATATAAAAAAAGATAAATTTTTAAAATAGCTACAATTAGGAAAATTTACACAAGTTTATAAATATTGATTGATTTCGGTGAACAAGAATGCCATTATCCAATTCTTATGTAAGATCCAGTCGCTTGTTTAGAAAATCAACTTCATTTCCAATTCTGTCTGTCACGTAGTTTTCAAAATATTGAGTGATGGGTTTTTTTAGTCGAATTAAAAAAGTAAGTTTCAGCGTAAAACAAATGTCTTAAGAACTTCTCATCTGATAAAAACAAACGATACATCAAATCGAAGTTATTAAAATGATATATAATCTGTTCACACAAACTATCTCAATCGAATAATTAATGTATTATGCAATTTTCAAAACCTTCGCAGAAATTCGGATTTTTATCGAACAAAAAGTTTCAAAAAGAAAATATATTGGAAATAATTTAAGAAAATTAATGAATTTTTTTCATTTAACGCGTACTGCGTAAGGGGTAGATTAACTTTTTCATTCCGTTTGTAACGCCAATAAGGAGGCGTGGTAGTTATGGAAAAGTGTATATATATGTTTAATGAGTGATCACGTGATCACTGTGATCACGATTGCAGCAGTAATTTCAAAGTTGTCGCTGTGAAATTCAAAATATAAGCTTTTTCTAAAAAATGGAGATCAAGTTCGAGAATGAGCCAAATACTATGAAAACCACGCTTACCTTCCATACAATTTGACTTTATTTTAACAGTAAAATGTCTTAAAAATCCACATAAATGAGTGACATGCCTTCAAATTTAAGCTACGTAAGCTTTGATCTTCAATATAAATACTGACTATGAAATTTGAGAAAATCGAATGAAAACCACGCCTACCTCCCATACAAAGTGGCTGCATATTAACCGTAAAATCTCTTAAAAATCTGCACAAATTACAGAAATGTGTTGGATTTTTGCACATAAACTTTGATATATATCTATATCTATGTATATAGCATCTCCATGATATTTGGCATAATCGAATAAAAACCACGTAAATCTTTATTAAATATACAGGGTGTCCCGCAATTGAGTGCAACTATTTACGAAGCTGAAAGGTTATGTCGAGCTGAGCAAAAAATCGCATGGGAGGGGGAAGGGGGTGGGGGGTATATTTTCACATTCTTAAGAGCTACAGCGATAATTAATATTTCACGACTTTGATTCACGTTATTGTTTCTAGCAGGAAAACTAACTTACATAAAACTTATTTTTATAGCTCATTTTAAAGGCAATAAAATCACCTTTCCAACGGTATATCAACATACCCCACCAACGTAACCGTTATCGAGCTGTGATCGTCTGAAGAATAAATCAATCGGTTGAAATTACCAAATTTCAACTTTGAGTGCAAATTTCTCAGAATTTTGCGTTAGTTTATAAAAGGGGGCGGTACTAGATGGGGTCGTGGCACTTTATTTTTAGTCTCTTTCCATCTACACCGATTCTCCGATTTCAACCAAATTTCGCACATATATTCTTTAGTATAATGAGAAGTTTTAAGACTGCAAAAGTGGGTGGGATTGGACAAGGGGCGTGTCAATTTAGTTGTAATCGAACTCCCTTTATACCATTTGTCCGATTTAAACCAAATTTTGCAAATATATTCTTTACCATAAGGAGCAGTCAGCAGATGTGATACTTTAATTTTAATGAAACTCCGTCTACACCGTTTTTTTTTTTTTTTTTTTTTTTTTTGGACTTAAACCAAAGTTTGCATATACAGTGAATCAAAAAAGTTTAGGCACAGAGCTATTCTCAAAGTTTGTAACTAAATAACTTTATCCACCTAACGAAAAAAAAAAATATTATGGCACCATTTGAAAATTTAAAGTTTTTTTTTATTATTCACTGCAAAAATATTTCATTTTTCATTTTTGTTTTATGTATTATGTTATTAAAAAACAAAAAAGTCACAATTTTATATAAAAAAAGTTTAGGCACATGTGTGTAAAAAAATTTTTTTAATTTATTTATGGTTTTCATACATTTAATATTTTGTTAGGCCTCATTTGGCTTGCATAACTACCTGTAAGCGCCTTTGCATACTCCCAACTAGGTTTGATGTCTGTTCGGCTGTTATATTTTCCCATTCTTGGCGAAGGGCCTCCTTTAGTGAATCTTTTGATGATATGCGATGGCTCCGAATTTTTTTCTCCAATAATTGCCAAATATGTTCAATAGCACTCATATCTGGCGACTGTGGAGATGTTTTGAGCTGTTGGCAATGGCAAATAAGCCATTCCTGCACAAGGTACGACGCATGTTTCGGGTCGTTATCTTGCTGGAACAAAAATGGCTTCTCATTCATGCCCAACTTTTCAACACTAGGAAACAAATTGTCTTTCAAAATATTCAAATAAGAGCACTTATTCATTTTTTCTTCTATAAAGACAAAGATTTCCCACTCCCCACCCCCACACCATGACATTATCACCGCCGTGTTTGACTGTTTTAATTACATTTTATTTGTTGGAGCTCATTGTTTGGCTTCCGCCAAACTTTTTGTGCATCATCTGATCCAAAAAGGTTGAACTTCGATTCATCACTAAATATTACACTGTTCCAGAATGATTCAAATTGATGTACATGAAGCTTTGCAAACTCCAGCCTCTTTTTCTTATTAATAGCCGAAATAAATGGTTTGCGTCGAGGAACTCTTCCATGAAAACCAGCTCTATGTAGAGCAATGCGTGTTGTTTGGGGATCGAAGTTTTTATTGAAACTTTGCTGCATTCCATTGCATAATTTTACGGCCGAAATCTTAGGACTTTGCGCTCCTGGCGTGGTGTTAATATTTTTGGGCGTCCAGATCTGCTTTCACGCTCTAATTTTCCCGTATTTATGTAATGTTTTATAATGTTTCGCACACTTGTATAGGGCCTCTGCACTATATCACCAATTTCGCGATAAGATTTTTGCTGCACATAAAGGTTTATAATAACTTTTCGAACATCTACCGAAATTTCTGTATGACTGCTCATGTTGCTCATTCAATCACGACATCAAGATCAACACTAACTTAAATCAATTGACAATTGGATGGCTGCACAATAATTATGTGCAAAAAACGGAATAGATCAAAGAGAACTATAGATTACCGTTATTTGTGCAAAAATAAGTTACACTACAGCCTGTACCTAAACTTTTTTTATATGCATTTTTTCTTCTTCCGCTTATATTTCGAATAGTGTATAAAGTAAAGGAATTTTTTTATGTATTTCAATTAAAATTCATCTAATGATACTTACTGCATCAAAAAGTTGGACAAATTAGTTGCTTTTAAATATTCAAGCAAAGTTCTTCTCAGAAAAATTGGCTGCGCCTAAACTTTTTGATTCACTGTATATTCTTTGAAATAATGAGCAGCGATTAGTCTTAAAAAATTGGGTAGAATTAGACAGGGCTGTTCCACTTTAATTTTAAGCGAACTCCTTCCATAGCCTTTTTCCGACTTTTAACAAATTTTCCACGCAAATTCCTTGGAATAATGAGCATACAACAGTTGTACCAATATCCAAACAACATACGATTGTACAGCTGTTGCATCGTGTAGAGCCCATTTTATATTTGTTTTATATGAATTACAAAAGCATCATTATCTTTTTTATTTATGGAAATATTCTTAAATATGACTGAAAACAAATTTACACTAGTTGGATATTATCATATATTGGTGACTTCCAAAATGCAGTAAATCCATTTCCGCCAATAGTGCACTTAAGGGCCTCTGGGAGTTTTTCGAAGAAAAAAAAAGACACCATTTTAAAGCTTTTTTTTTTTTGTTTGTTATCGTTTGAAGCTGTTTTATTTGAAGCTGTTTTATTTTAGAACAACATTTTGGAGACTGGTTGACCTAAAAAAAATAAATTTTTTTTCGGTTTGTTAAAGAGTTCTGGGACGTTTAATAGTCGATTTTTGAAAAATATTAATTTTTGGCAAAATGGCGGGCTTAAAACTAAAATTTTCATTCATTTGTGCACAAAATTGAGGTTGTTTTAGGTTATAAATCAAAAAATATACATCCAAAAAAAAAAAAAAAATCGAACGATTAAACGCCCAAGAAATCATTACTAAACCGAAAAAAAATTTGTTTTTTTTTAGATGAACCTGCAGATATTTTGCGCACCGCAAATTTTTAAGGTCTTTTGCGCCATTGCTCTTTTCTTCCTTATCAGTGAATATTTTTTGACCAAAATTTCAGAAATAAATTTTCAATAGATATACGTTAATAATGTATAAAAACGGTGGTCTAATATGAAAAACAGCTTCAAAAAATTTTTTTAAAACGGTGTCTTTGTTTTCTTTCTATAACATTACATAACATTAATGTTAATAATGGTATAACATTACATTACTTTCTATATAAGTATCCCTCAACATGGAACTCCTGCCTTTGCATTTGAAACTTTCCCCGAAAATCTTGGTGGCGAAACTGATGAACGTGGGGAGTGTTTGATTGCATCAACAAATGCAGTCCTTAGAGAGACGATACTAAGATTCCTGGGGCAAAGGAATGATGAGCGACTACTGTTGGTTCCCCTTTAGAGATGCAAATACACCCAATGCTTTTCTAATACTTTAACAAATATGAGAGGCGGAATAAAACAAAAAAGAAAATTTACAAAAAACAAAAAGAAATTAATTGTTGGTAGTTTTACTGAAATTGTTATAATTTTCCGTTATTTATTTTCCTTAAGAAAAACAATTTGTGAGAAAATTAATTTTATTTAATTTTTTAATTGAATTTATTTATTTTATTTTTTTCAACTTAATTGCCATTATAATTTTTGTTTTTTTTTTTTTGTCCGAACTTCTTCGACAGTTTTAAGAGTGACATAAAAACTAGAGCCCTGCATGAATATACGCATCAAGTGAATATACCCTGATTCTCTGCTGTAGCAGTCACTGCAAGCAAAGCTGCAAGCGAATAAATGTAAACAACAGATCGTGTAGCAACAGGTCGTGTAGCGCGTGAGAATAACTTTTTATTTCTTCTCTGTTCTCTTTTCATACACTTTTGCACTGAGGTGAGCTTGCGATCTACGCGTTGTTTCAGTTATTTCTCTGAGTACTTAATAAACTACACGAATACTCAGGTATCTGCTGCAGTAACCTGAATAAGAGTTAAGAGTTCTTAAGGCGGTCTTCTCATTCAAAACCCGTTTTTTGGACCCTTTTTAAAAAAATTCTTATTTGAAAACGCAAAGAATAATTGAAAACTTTTTTTATTTATTGTATTACAAAAGGTTCAAAGTAAATAAAAAATTTTTTTTTGCCTCGATACGTGGGCTGTTCAAAAAGTAATGAGACTTCAAAGTTGGTGGTGAAAAAAAAGGTGTCGTCACGATTCCGGGTCTCCGGAGCGTCTGGAATGAAAAAAAAAAACGGGGTTATAATCAGTATAGATGTAATTCTCGGGTGAACCTCAAGCTTAATTTTGTGATTTTTTTTGACAAAATGGCGGCCATTCAAAAAAAAAATTTCAATTTCGGGTTTTTTTTTTGTAGTTTAGTGTAAAAAAAAAATAGTAAAAAATTTTTTAAAATTATGGTCGAGGTTCACCCAAGAATGGTGACAATTCTGCGTCGATTCCATTTTGTTTCATGAAAATCGGTTCAGTTGAACTGGAGATATCATGGCCGCCAGTTCGAAAAACGTGGGTTCGAGATAAACGCGTTTAAAGTTTGAAGTAATTTTTTTGGGAAAAAAAAAAAAAAATCAAAAATGTTTAAATGCAGTTTTAAAGAGCTGACAATTTTTACTTACAAATATTAGTCGGCGATGCCAGCTCCATACAGGCCACCTTCCTCTTTTTCGTAGAAACTGCTTTCTGCTGCCCTCTCTGCTCTGCGAGCCGTTCTGCCAGCTTTTGATGATGCCGCAGCTCGAGTCTCTGATCGGTTCAATCTGTCTTCATTGCGAGATAGTGCGTATTCGTATGCGTTTTTGCCCATCGCAATACCCATCAAACCCATAATTTTAAGTATGAGTATAAAACCGTCGTTGAAGAAGCACGTTGCAATGAAATTGGCCACTTCGATGGTGCGTGCGCCTGAGTTGATGTGTTTGGGCGAAAGTGACCAAAGAACAGAATTGTAGGACTCATTGGAATTCTGAGTTTCAGATCCAAGGCATCTTTCAAGCAAATTATCTGCCGACAGCGCTTCGTAAGCTGGTTTTACTACCTCCATCACCTTCTTGTCCATCAGACCTTGCTTCACAAAAAAGGCTGTATCTTCTAAAGTATTTCGAATTTCTAAAAATCCTTTTAGGGGCATATTCACAACTACCCAAGCTATAAATAAATGCAAAAAAAAAGTTGAAAAAAAAGTTCCTCAATGAGAAGACCCCCTTAATGCATATTTGTGCTATTTTTTGTTGCTCTATTCGCTACCTTCCATACAAAAAACACAAACACTGTCGAAAATAGCTTATATCGGCCGTAGCTGAACTCCTAGAGGGGTCAAATATATTAGTTGGCCCTATTATTTTTTGCCCCTAAACATTTCTTCGCAACACACCTACCCCCTATCTGCCATCCTTCTTTGGGTCCCCATACAAAAAACACAAAAGCTGTCGAAAATAGCTTATAACGGCCGTAGCTGAACTCCTAGAGGGATCAAATATATGAGTTGGTCCTATTATTTTTTCCCCCTCAACATTTCTTCCGAGCACATCTACCCCCCTATCTACCACCCTTCTTTGGGTCACAATAAAAAAAACATCTATTTTCTACGAACGAACGAATAAAAATATATTCGCTAAATATTCAGGGTATGAACACTGATATTTTTGCTATTTTTTATTGCTTTATTTGCTACCTGCTGGCTAAAGTTAGTAAAGCACCGTGTTCTTATTCTCTTTGTTTCTTTTATCTGAATAAAACAAAAAGAGTGTATGAGCAGGTATGAGCAAAGCAGAAACGGTATAGAGGAAATTTTTTATTCTATAGCAAGAGAATATATTCAGGGAGGCGAAAAATCATACTCATGCAGGGCTCTAATAAAAACTAATGATTCAATCGAGATGGTTTCTATGAACGGATTATAGAAAATTTAATTCTTCGATTTGATTTTCCGATTTCACAGAGAAAAACTGACATTCTTGGACAAAAATTTTGTATTCAAGTGCTATCTAACATGTGTTGAAGCAGCTTGTTCATTGATTTCTTTAATCTGCAATGTTTTTAATGAACTTTTAATCAAATTTTATTTAAGTTAATTTCAATTCAATCAAGTTTCTGCTAAATTTATCTTTCTTTGATGTGAAAATGACGTCAACTTAAGTAAAAATGTTGTAAAATCGAATTGATTTAAAATTTTATTGCTGTTTAACATTTTAGGCAACAAAAATGCTGCTTAAACCGGTCGTGGCTTAATTATTTCGCATGTTCTTGACCATTTGTAACGCGTCAATGACCAGCTACAGCTGCATGTTTGCATTACTGCTCGAACTTATGTCTTTTTAATTAGCTCTCAATACTTCTAAAATCGATATTTGTTATTTTTGCTTAAATTTATTTTGCGCTGCCAGTGTTAATTTAATATTAATTGGTTACCTTAAACAAGTTGTAAAAAAAAAGTTGTTCAATAATTTTCTACTGAGCTTGTTCAAAAACTCTGAGAAATATTTTTAATGTTTAAATAATACAGGCTGTGCCACAACTGAGCGCAACTATTTACGGCGGTGAAAGGTTATGTTGAGCTGAGCAAAAAATCGTATTGGTGGTGGGGAGGGGGAGGGGGGGAAGAAGAGTCTATTGTCACATTCTTAGGAGATACAGAATTAATTAATACTAGTGATAACGCCCCGAAAATCGGGTGTACTTCCCTACTTCGCTTTGGAAATCACATTTCTCATTTGAATTGGATCGAGTTCATGTCCCTTTTTACTGTTTTTTCAAATTATTAAACGCTCATATCTACACGCTAAAAAATAATAGGCCTTCCCAAACATAATTTGCAGAAAGTATATGTTTCTGCATGTTTCTTGGAAACTAGTAATCATAATTGGTTCCACATATAATATGATTAATTAATGCAATTTTTCTTTATATATATATTTGCATCTTAACATTATTTAATTGTGCCTTAGCACTTGTTGTTTGAATTTAAAAACAATATAATTTGTTTTAAAGAAAATATGTTTTCATATAAATATATTGTAATTATAAATGGACTGAGAACACTTTTAGTCTATTACTATTTGTTTGCTTGGAAATATAATTTAGTCAAGAATAAAATTAAATATTCACGAACAAATATATATTAACAGCAGAATATATAATTTAAATGCAGTCAAGCAATTATTTTCAAAACGATAATTAAGACCAACATAATATGTTTACCGATGATTACACTATATTTACTTGGAAACATATTTTAACAAAAGAAATGCCAAAAGTTTTTGACTGTGATTACAAACTATTTGCTTAGAAGTAATTGTTGGTTTGAAGCAAGCAAAATATGTTTACAAAACAGTAAATAAGTTTTTCTCGGATTTAATTATGTTGAGAAGAAACCATATTATGTTTATCCGACATTAGAATAATTTTTATAAGCACACATTTTCTAGTTGGAGAAAACATAACATGGTTACCCACTTTGCCAGCGACGCACCCGCTTTGTCAGCAAAGTTGCTTCAAAACTCAACTTTTTTTTTCTGCTGAACCGCCTTATTTTTCTTTTATTTTGTTTTTTATTTTATTAATTTGAAAACAAACACTTTTAATTTAAACAACACTTTTAATTTTCAACACATTTGGCGCGGCTGCTTAAAACTTAAACTGACGCCAAGACTTGGCAACTGTTAAAAGCAAGCGCATAAAGCAATAAGGTTTCCGCTATTTTTCGTGCAAGTGCAAAAGAAACAGATATATGTATGTCTAGGCGAAACACGTAAAAGAAAGGAGTTCTGTTTGTTTTAAATTTGCAGAGTTCTGTTCCTTTTGAGTTTAACAGTGATGCAAATATATTTTTACTGTGTAGAAACACACAATTCTATTTTGTCACAAGCATATTAATGTAGACGTTAGTTTTTTAGCTAAAGCAATTATATGAATGTTGGACACAACTAATATCTTCTTATATCGAAAAATATTGCTATTGAAGGAAAGTTCTTAATTATTAGGTGGTTCCCTCTGAATATTTTGTTTTTGAAACCAAATATATATAAACATATTTTTTCTCTGCGTGTACTAAACGCTATCACTTTTCAAAAATTTAATAATTTTGTACTTACCTACAGCTCAAGACCTTTCTAATGATATATCAAGTGTTGCTGTGGATTTGCTGGAATAGGGGGACCCTTGCAGGAATAAATATATAGATTTCACTACTTTGATTCACATTTTGTTTTTATCAGAAAAACCAACTTGCAAAAAACTTATTTTGATAGCTCATTGCAAAGGCAATGAAATCACAATTCTAACGGCATATCAACCCCAGCGACTTAACCCTTACCGAGCTAAGCTCGTGCGAAGATGAAAACATTGGGATGAAAAAACTACAGTGCCTCACAGCTTATTTCGTATATTGTATGTATATTAAAAAATTAAATGAAATAATATTGTATAAATAAAATTAAAATGTCTGCAACCGTGAAACTGGGAAACTTATCGATAAATTTTAACTGCAAATGTGTAGGCTGATCTTCAGCAAACGTAATTAAAAAAAAGCATTCCCAAAAAATGTTCTGTTATGTGATGCCGTAAGTGAAAAGAGATACCCAGCTGAAATTCAGCTCACAGCTTATTTCATACAGACACTTCTTTGCGAATACAGTCAATTTTGTCGTAACGCTAATAATTTTTTTTTATTCTATGAGTTTTTTTAATTGTTTTTAGCTATTATACCACGTAACTTTTTAAGTGATTTATCAAGTTAAAGTGCTGTAAATTTACCTACTTTGCAATATGGGTCGTCGTACAAGCATTGAACAGCGTGAACTGGTAATTAATCATTTTACGAAAGGACAAAGTGTTCGGAAAATTGCTGTAATGGTCAACTTGAGCGCTTCTACGCTCCAGTACATAATTCAGCGCTTCAAACATGAGAATCGGGTGCAAAACAGGGACAGAAATGCATCGAATAAAATTTTCAAAGCCTCAGGCGAGGACTATATTGTAAAAAAAACCACGGCAAATCCTAAGTTATACGCTCCAAAGTTGGCTGCTGAGGTTCACCGTGAATTAGGAAAGTCCTGCAGTGCTGAAACCGTCCGACGTGTGCTTCGTAGTCATGGTTTCAACGGCAGAGTAGCACGAAAAAAGACATTTATCTCCCAGAAAAACATTCAAAGCCAATTTGCTTTTGCCAAAGAGCATTTTGCTAAGACTTGCGACTTTTGGAATGCTGTTATTTATGCAGACGAGTCAAAGATCAATATTTTTGGCTCCGACGGTATGTCATATGTCTGGCGCAAGGCAAATACCGAGCTAAAAAAGGAGAACCTCAAACCAACTGTGAAACATGGTGTTGGCAGTGTGATGGTTTGGGCCTGTATATCCGCAGCTGGAGTGGGAAATTTGGTATTCATTGAGGGAATAATGGATAAAACAAATTACCTCGATATACTCAAAAACAGTTTGCTCCAAAGTGTTGACAAACTTGGTTTGCGCGAACAATTCCGATTCTACTAAGATAACGATCCGAAGCATAAGTCGGGAATTGTGCAAACCTGGTGTATTTGGAACTGTTCACACTTGATATCACCACCGGCACAGTCACCTGATATGAACGTTATAGAGAATTTGTGGGCTATTTTGGACAACAAGATTAGAAAACAAACACAAGATTTTTAATAATATCGGCGGCAAATTTGGGCGTTGTAAATAAGCCCAAATATTACACAAAAATTGGTTGATTCAATGCCAAATAGGCTTCAGGCCCTTCTTAATGCTAAGGGTAATCATACTCAATATTAAAATTAATTAAAACTTAATTTTGTAAATTGTCATTTAAACTGTACGAAATAAGCTGTGACATGGAATTTTAATTTTTTACTGGTTTTAGTATTTTTTAGGTGTTAAACACCAAGTTTTTGATTAAAAAAAAGCTTCTTAAACAAAAGACAAACCTTACTCTTAAAAACGGCATCAAAACTTTTGTTTGATTGTTACTTAATCTGGAGTTATTCCAGCCGAAACTTAAAATTTCTTACTGTACGAAACAAGCTGGGAGCCACTGTAAATTATAACTTTGAGTTGAAATTTTTTTTATGAGCATTTTTGTAACCTTTTAATTTATTTTTCATTGACACCAAAAACATAAGCATATATCAAAAAATACAAAAGTTGGCTGTACTAAAAAAATTATACTTAATAGAAAATAATGATATACACCCACGCAAAAAAAAAAAAAATAAAAAATTCCATTTGAATATTTGTCTGCTGTCGAGAAATTAAAATCTACACGCGAATTAAATTAAATAAATTTTTTTTTATATATTAGGCATTCATTCATTTCCATTTAGAAATTATAAATAATTTTAACTAATATTGGCGTCTTATTTTCCCATAACTATATAAAAATTAAAATAACACTTTCGTTGAAATAGGGAATGAAAACTTTTTTTGACGTCGGGTATACAATGGCATTCTTATTAGTTATCTATATACAGTATTGTTCGAAACTAAGCAACTTTTCCCATTGTAGTGATCAAAGTACATACTGTATTTCCATTAAAAAACAATTTATTCGAAATAGATTCGTTTAGTTTTATTTGATAATAGCTTATACCCTGCGCGCTTATCCCCTAAAGAGGGCGTAACTTTAGTCAAGTCATGCTTTTATAGTAAGTTCGTACCGAGTTTCATTGATGTGTGACTTATTTCGAAAGCTATACCGAAAGTTTTGGGTGCGGAAAAAGTACCGCGCCCCTCGTTCAACACCCATAAAATGTTACCTGTGGAACGGCATGTGTAAATTGAGGTCGAATACTAAATTCCGAGGCTGTGCGACCTGTAATTCCAAAACTGTTTATATCAATATATATATTGACTGTCACTTAGAGCACCTACATATCAAGAGTTACTATCAAAACGTGTACTACTCAGGAATAAGCATGATTTCGAAAAAGTGGGCGTAGATATGGTGCAACCACGCCCATTTTTAACAGTTGCCGACGGTGACCATATAAACTAAATTATCAAACCTTAGTCTTCTGCGGCAAAAGCCGTCTGATATAAAGCATTTTTACTTATTTGTGGGCTGTGAAAGTGGGCGTGACAACAATTATATTTACATAATGACTGCCACTTGAACCCATAGAACCTGCATACCAAGATTGACTATGAAAACGTGTACAACTCAGTAATAAGCATGATTTCGATAAAGTGGGCGTAGATATAGTGCGGCCATGCCCATTTTTTGTACATTGGCCGAGAGTAATCATATAAACTAAATTATCAAATCTTAGTCTTTTACGGCAAAAGCCGTCTGATATAAAGAATTTTTACTGATATGTGGGCGGTAAAAGTGGGCGTGACAACGTTTATACTTACATAGTAACTGCCACTTGGACCTATAGAACCTGCATACCGAGATTCACTATCAAAACGTGTACAACTCAGGAATAAGCATGATTCCGATAAAATGGGCGTAAATATAGTGCGGTCACGCCCATTTTTTGTATATTGGCCGAGAGTAATCATATAAACTAAATTATCAAATCTTAGTCTTCTACGGCAAAAGCCGTCTGATATAAAGCATTTTTATTTATTTGTGGGCGGTAAAAGTGGGCGCGACAACGTTTATATTTACATAGTGACTGCCACTTGTATGCATAGCACCTGCATATCAAGATTCACTATCAAAACTTGAACATCTCTGGAATTAAAATTATAGCGTGACCACGCCCATTTCTTGTACAGTCACCGAAAGTAGCCATCTGAACAAAATTACCAAATTTAAGTTTTATATGATTAAAACCGTCTGATATATAGCAATTTTTTTGGTTTGTGGACGATAGAGCCAATTTGGGTTGTATGGGAGGTACCACGCCCCTTTGCCCAATCAACACCAAACTTCACAGAACACTTCCAGAATGTTGCTTCAGTATCCCTAAAAATTTCATAAAGTTTGGTTCGGTGGTTCTGGAGTCTATACGTGATATACACACATATCCACATACCCACATACACACATACATACACTAGGCGACAATTGAAAGTATAAATGTGAAATAAAAGTACTAATAATGCTTAAAATACAAATATTGGTAAAATACTGACAAAATTTATTTTTAAATCAATAAAAGCGTATTCAGAAAGGGTAAAAGAGTTATTTAACAGAATAAATTATATACATTTATTCACATTTTGAAGCATTGAGATAATTAGCAATAATATGGACCCGACAAATGAAAGTATAAACTTAAAACTTTTTCCTTTTAGCAAATAATACATATTATTTTTTTTTTTTTTTAATAATCTGTGTTTCCACCTTTATTTTTGATGACAGCACGGAGTCGGTTTGGTATGCTGCGTACCAAATTAAATAGTGTCTCGTGAGGAATTTTGGTCCATTGTTCCTGCATCTCTGCCCAAAAATTGTTGAGGTTCGTTCTGCTTTGAGCAGATATTTTTGTATCGAGAATCGACCACAAGTGCTCAATGGGATTCAAATCGGGTGATTGGGCCGGCCACTCCAACCATTGAATCCTAAATCCATTTTTTCGGCGGATCGCTCTAGTTTTTGTTGCAGTATGTCTACGTAAATAATTGCCGTCATTCTGCTATCAATTTTTACCAAGTTGCCGACACCGTTCGCAGAGAAACATCCCCATACCATTAGGGATCCTCCACCATGTTTTACGGTATGCTGAATAAAATTTGGTTTGAGGCGATCTGACTGCTTACACCATACACGTTTTCGTTTCTTCGCATTTTTTAACTCAAACTTGGACTCATCAGACCAAATTATAGTGTCCCAGAATGTATTTGGTTTTTCAATATATTTCTTTGCAAAGGCAAGGCGTTTTTTTCTGTTGATCTTTGATATCATAGGTCTTTTTTTAGCTGCCAAGTTTTTTAAGCCCATTGATCGAAGTTTCCTTTGAATTGTCCTTTCAGATACGCTTAAACTGAGCTCTTCTTTCAACTCTCGAGCAGAAGAATCTGGCTTAACAGCTACTCTTCGTCCAAGTAATCGTACCTCATGTGCCGATTTTTGAATGACGTCCTCCTCCGTAGAGGGTTTCGCATGTACCAGTTTTTTTAAACTTCTCAAAAATTTTTCGTGCTCCACCTATTGAAATTTTATACTTTCTACCTATAGAAGCATAAGTTTCACCACTTTCTCCGTCTGCCACAATAAGTTTTCGTATTTCTTCATTTTTCCTCATTTTGTTAAAAAAACTGCAATTTAATTTTGAGTATTATATGTGAAATATTTCCAATTTATAAAAATTTTACTTAAAAGATTTGTTTGTTGCTTAATTTTTATTTTAAAACACCAAAGCTTGACTTTTCCAGAAATTATACTTTCAATTGTCGCACATCAATTTGAAAATGGACTACTTTCTTTACTTTATCAACCACAAATGGCTTGCAAAAAACATGAAACGCCTTTTTTGTCTAAATAGATAACGGTAATTATTTATTCTTTGTCCTCATTCTTCGAATTGAAATTATTAAGCTGCAAAATGAGTTTAACGCCTACTGATGCAAATTTATACTTTCAATTGGCGCCTAGTGTACATTCATTTTTATATATATAGATGTATCTACCTTCTTACAGTAACAACAAAAATAAAATTCTAATCCGTAGCAATTAATGAAATAACAAAAACAATTCAATAGTGGTATTCAATTAACGCCGTATTTGTGGTGTAAATAGCGTATGTGCCGTAAGTTCCCTGTAGGAAAATCAACTAATTTAAAAGTAGTTGATAAAGTAGTTTTTTGTCAACCACAACTAGTTGAAATTCTGACTTTTTTCCATAGAACGAACTAACTTATTTTGTATGGTGATGTCCGCTAAATAAGTCAATTGACTGTCGTCTGCATATATTTTCAACTACTTGTTAAATTAGTTACATTTAAATTATTTTTTTAATTGCTTTAAAATAACCAATTGAAAACTATTACTGATGGCCGAAAGTTAATAATATTTGACGAAATAACATGGTTAAATATATATAAGCTTGTAATCTAATAAAAATTTTCAATTAAAACATGCCAACATCAGAGTAGTTGCCGCCTTAATATAATTCAAAGTAGTTTATCAATCACTGGTTTTTAAGTAGTATTTCAATTACTTCATATATTGAAGTGGATGCCGCCTTAATATAATTCAAAGTAGTTCATATACTGGTTTATTTTAAACTAGTTTTTTAATTAGTTGTTTTTAAAAACAAGTTAGTTTGTTCCTAAAGGGTTCATACAACTTACCACACATACGCAGTTTACATCACGAATACGTCGTTCATTGAATACCACTAATATTTAACTGTTCAAAAGGTAAGCAACTTTCAATATTTGGTATGATGGCCATTATTCCTTATGACTTCCGCACATCGTTTTCGCATGGATTCTATAATGTTTTCTAGAACTGTTGTTGGAATTGATTCCCACTCTCCTTTTAAGCAGGTCATTAGCTCAAATTTCTTTTTAAGCCGCCTAGTCCCGACTCTGCGCTTTAAAATGCCCAAAGATTCTCTATGGGTTTCAAGTCTGGCGATTGAGGTGGCCAATCCAAGACTTGAACCCCATGAGAAGACAACCAATCTTTGACAAACTTTGATGAGTGTTTCGGATCGTTATCGTGTTGAAACACCCATCGAAGTGGCATTTCCTATTCGGCATATTGAAGCATATGGCTGGCTTTTGTGTCCCTGTACACAAAACGATCCATTTTAAAGTGTATTTCGACAATGGGCCTATTCCTCTCCCTGAAAAGCAGGTCCACATTATTACATTTCCTCCTCCATGCTTTATTGTGCCCTTACAATAACGTGGTTCTAGTCTCTTATTTTTGGGTCTTCGAACGTGACAGATTCTATCTGAATTTAATAGGTAAAATTTAGATTCATAGCTAAATAATACTATTTTCCATTTTTTATGGAGTTCAATTTAGATGACCTTTTTTGAAAATCAGCCTAAGTTTTATAAAAACATTAATATTATTTAAAAAACTTCAACTTTTAAGACAAGCCTCTTTTTTATTAAATGCTATAATGTAAGAATAGGTTTCTTAGATGGCTTGAAACTCTTAAACCATTTTCCAATGAGCGTTTTCGAACAGTGCTCGAACTAATATTAAGGTTTAGTTCTCAAACAACTTTTTTGGAAGAAATAAACGGATCTGTTTTAAACACACGAACAATTTGTCTAACTGTTTGGTGTGAAGTTTTTCGGGAGCGTCCGCCAGAATTGACGCTCTGCACTATTCCAGTAGCTTTATACATTTTAATTAGACTAGAAACTATTGATTTATTAATGTTAAGTTTATTAGCTATCGAAATTTGTGATTCGCCATTGTTAAAATTCAATAATTTTTAGTTTGAAGGCTTTCACGTAATGTGAACGTGTCATTGTCAGACTTACTAATAAATGCTACTTAATGTGTAGAAACAACTTAAATGAGATTTTGTTTGTGAAAGCAAATGAGACAAAAATAACTGTTTCGCAAATAGTCGTTGTTTGCTTGCTTAGTAACAGTAAAAAATTGCGAAAAGGAAGAAGTTGCTTACATTTTGAACAGCAAAATATTAAGTTGATTTTGTTTTTGTTTCCTAATTTTTTTATCATGAATGAAAATATTATTTTTGTTGTTGCTGTAAGAAAGTAAGTACACAACCAAATAAAACGAAAACAATTTATCTTGAACAAATTGATTTTAAAAAAATATACAGGACTTTGATCACTTCAATTGAAATAGTTGCTTAGATTTCGAACAATACTGTATTGCACTCTTATATAAAAATCTAATGGTGTCCGTATGTTACTCCATCACTTCATCAAATACTCCATCAAATTTTTAGAGGGTGTTTGGCCAGTCATGGCTCGGGTTTTAAAATTTATTTCTACAACATCAGATGGGCGGTTCTTGAGAAATTGCAAAAATTGTGGATCCCTTTCGCCCATACGATTCCTTATAAAAAAAACGTTAAAAATCAGTTTTTTGCAGAAGTAAAAGTCACAAAACATTGAAATTTAGAATGGTGTTACCTATTGGAGATATCTTGCAAAAAGAAAACTTGGTCGGGCATTGGGCAAGAGGGTGTGGCTCCGCCCATATAAGCCAAATTTTTTATATCGAAAAGCTTTAGAAGTAAAAATCACAGAACATTGAAACTCCTGCTACCGGAAAACTGGGACGGACATTGGACAATGAGCATGGTGTCTGTCATATAAAGGGTCATATAAAAGTTTTGAATATATTTATTATTTTCTAATATAGTTGCCGGGTGTAGCAACGCACACCGGGTATAAGCTAGTGCAGTATATAATATCATTGGCCCTTAGTAATAAAGAAATTCTAAGTCGATTCTTTCTAAAACTCGACTTTAGCTTTCAAAGTAGTAATAATAACAAAAAAGTCACTTCTAAGTTAGAAAACATCTAGTTGTGGCTCGCCTGATTCTAAGTCAATTTTAAATTGACATTTGAAACAATTGTAGTGAATATGGACGATGAAATATTTCGGGATCTAGAAATAATAAATAATGCCAGAAGCACAAGTGCAAAGAAAAACTACAAAAGCCGTTTAAACGCTTTATTCTACAATGACGTAGAATTTAAAAAAAAAAAACTACAGGTAGATATACTATATTATATAAATAAGCAATAAAGTAAACATATTGGGGGTTGGAATTAATTTTAAAGGTTTTTTTTCGGTTTTTGAGCATTTATTTAGAAACAACGGTACAATGTATATTATTCAAAGTATTGTCCATCGTTAGCTACAACATTTTCCCATCTTTCTGGCAGCATATGGATTCCGCGCCGGAAGAACGACTCGTCTTTTGAGGCAATCCACGAATCGACCCATTTTTTGGTATCCTCGTAAGAAGTGAAGCGCTGCTCAGCCAAGCCATGCGTCATCGATCTGAATAGCTGGTAGTCGGAAGGGGCTATGTCTGGGCTATAAGGCGGGTGGGGTAGCACATCCCAATTCAGCGCCTCCAACGTTTCCTTGACGGTTCTTGCAACATGTGGCCGTGCGTTGTCATGTTGAAAAACCACTTTGTCGTGTCTTTTGCCATATTCCGGCCGTTTAACCTTTAATGCTCGGCTCAATTGCATCAATTGTTGTTGGTAGCGTTCCCCAGTGATGGTTTCGTTAGGTTTTCGGAATATTCGGCTTGGCCGTCGATGTTGGCCGGGTGGTCCCCGGCTTTTTTTCGCTTAGGATTATCGTAATGGATCCACTTTTCATCGCCAGTGACAATACGATGCAAAAAACTCTTCCTTTTATGCCGTTGAAGCAGTTGTTCGCACATGCAAAATCGCCGTTCAACGTCTCTCGGCTTCAACTCGTACGGCACCCAATTTCCTTGCTTTTGAATCATTCCCATGGCCTTCAGGCGTTTGCCGACCGTTGATAAGTCGACTCCCAATGATTCTGACAATTCTGGAAGGGTTTGACACGGGTCTTCATCGAGCAAAGCCTCCAATTCCTCATCTTCAAACTTTTTCGGCTGGCCCGGACGCTCTTTGTCTTCCGTATCAAAATCACCACTTTTAAACCGACGGAACCAGTACTCACAAGTAGAAATCGATGGAGCATAGTCCCCGTAAGCCTCAGTAAGCGTGCGTTGTGCTTCAACCGCTTTTTTCTTCAAATGGAAGCACAAAAGTAAACCTTCCCGCAAATTGCGTTTTGTTGGAACGAAAGTCGACATGTTCACAGAGAAAAAAATATATGTTGTTTACACTTCAGTGGAATGACACATACTGAAAAATGAAGCTTAGACAATGTGCTTTGAAATGAATATAGTCACAGGTGTGCCCGATGCGATCTATTGATAGTTACGCCATCTCTTAGAAAACCTTTAAAACTAATTCCAACCCCCAATACAATAGCATAATCAGACAAAAGAAGAAGCTTACTTATATAGAGCCTTGCATTTATTTTGATTTGTGTTTAAAAAAAAGCAAATAGTAAAATCAGCTGTTAACTAAACCGAACAAAGGGTACGTTCAGGCATAAAATTTAAGATCAGTTCACAGTAGAAGCACTGAAGTCGGCTTTTGTTAGATTTGTTTTATTACTACGAAATCTTAAAAGTAGCTTAGAATCACGTAACTAAGCTTGAGTTTAGAAGTGAGTTTTTACGTTTCTATTACTAAGGGCCATTGTTTTCTAATAAGTATATTTTTTTTTAGTACAGCCAGTATTTTAATACAGTATATTTTTAAAGTTTTAGAGATATGTTTATGTTTTTGGTGCCATTGAAAAAGAAAATTGAATGAATTTAAAAATTGTTTATAAAAAATATTCCATTTATTACGCGAAATTCTGAGAAATTTGCACTCAAAGTTGAAATTTAATAGTTTCAACGAATTGATTTCATTTCACACGAGCACAGCTCGCTAATGGTTAAGTCGGTGGGGTTTGTTGATATACCGTTAGAAAGTTGATTTTATTGCCTTTGCAATGAGCTATCAAAACAAGTTTTTTGAAAGCTAGTTTTTCTGCTAGAAACAATAACGTGAATCAAAGTAGTGAAATATTAATAAACATTTAAGCTCCTAAAAATGTGAGAATAGGCAGCTCCCCCCCTTCCCCCTCCGCCCCTCCTCACATACGATTTTTTGCTCAGTTCGACATAAGCTTTCACCGTAAATAGTTGCACTTACAAGGAAAGGTCCCCAGGTGTCACTCACCGATTTGAATAATTTTTGGATATGTGATAGAGGACAAAAATCTAAGGTCGGCGTATTTTTCTTATACGTGCTCAATCGATAGTTTACGGTTTCAAAATGACGTTTTAAAGTCAGCGAAAATTTCGTTTTTTTGCTACAATTTCACTATTTTCCATAAAAATATATACAAATTTGGTATCAAACGAAAGGTATTTTAAGGCCACACATGATGGCATCAATTTTGGAGAAATAAATTTCATTGTAATTTTGTTTTTGTAATTTTTAACATCAGTATTTAGTCGATATCATAAGCAGCGCATATTCGAAATTTTTTCATTCTCATTTATATTTGATTTAAGAGAATTCTAAAAGTTACCTTTTTTTTGTTTTTTTAAATTTTTAACTTTTTATATTAAAATTTTCTTTATTTAATATATGCATATATTTACTTAAAAAAGAAAAAATGTTTTTTGAGATGAAGACCACAATATGGGTATCAAAAATTTTGTTTTTTCTCCAAATTTCCGTATGTATAAATATTTGATCGGAAAAGTTTATATTTAACAGGACTTCTATACAACTTTGTGCTTTTAACTTGCTTGCCCGAAGGAAAGAGAAAAACTTACTTGTTAATATATTAATACTTTCTATGTAAATATCTCCGTTAGTTTTGAACATATTTCACAAAATTTTTTTTTTTAAAGTTTAATTAAAGTACTTGCCAAAAAATATTTTAACAATACCAATTGAAGCGTAGCCGCGAATAACGTTGTAAACGACAAAATTATAATTTTTCACTAGAGCCAAAAAACGTTTTAAATATTGAAGGCTCTTTGTTTTGCTTTTTTTATTTAACTATCTGATTTAGTACAACTTTTTTTATCATTTAATAACAACAAAAAATAAATAAAAGGCTTTTATATTAATATATAGAATGTTTTAAAGTTTTTGCAGTGGAAAAACGTGTTATATCCAAAACTGAATGGATGATAAAACGTTATTCCACTTAGCATAGCATCTTGTCTTAAGGCGCATAAAACGTTTTTCCATTACAAACGACGACGCTTATAAAACTTTTTTGTGTAAAATCAAATTTTTATTTATTGTATATTGTTATTTATTACGATGAACAAAAAAACATAAAAATTATATTTCATGAGACATAAAGGTAAATTAATCCTGCACTTTTTGCAGTTCGATAAAAAATCAAATGAAACATTTTTCCAGAAAACAAAGCAAATCTCATATTTTTCAAAATAAGCAATTTTTATGTAAAGTAACTATCATACTTGAGAATTTATCGGATTTAAAAATATATGAAAAATATTATCTCCATAAAATATTAAGTATTGGTACTGGTTAAAAAATAAGTAAAGAGCTTTCTAACGACACAATGTTTTATAAAATTCGGCGTATTCTTCAGGCAAAAAAGATGCCATTGCTAGAAGATCTTTCTTTTTTTCGCCACTAATTTCTATTAGTTCGTTTCGAAGAAGCTGCAACTCGTATGATGCCGATGGACTGGGTTTTGTTTGTCGTCCACGTTTCTTGGTTTTTAAGCTGTAACAAGCCCAAGCTTCTGAAATGGTATGACTCTTTCTTACTCGTAATGCTTCTGGGTCGTCGCTAGTAATTTGTAGCCATCTACCTTCAGTTATTTTAGACTTATTATCCTTATTCAAATTTTCAGAGAGAACATACATATTTTTAAAATCATCTTGAAGCATTTGATACACCTGAAATGGTTTTGAAGGCCTAGCAGATTCAATTAAACGAAGTACATCTTCCGGTACGTATAGTTGGGCTGTCTTTTTTTTCTTCTCGATAAGAGCAAAATCCCGATCGCATGGTAAAAAACTGTGCCCTGAAGTTAAAAACTTTTGATTTACTTCGGTGAAATATTTAAGTTTTATTAGATATTGACACAGAGCAATCATAGTCCAGTTGTTATTTTGACCAACACATCTATCAGACCAAATAACTAGTTTTCTCACTTCTCCCAGTTGTAAAATATTGTAATTTGACGAAATGTATTTGAGCATACATGACGCAATTTCAGCAGCACCTCTTTTTGCAACACTTTCATGCCAAGTGTACATTTGGGCTGTGTTTTGTCCCATGTTATGTACTGCAAAGTTATAATTGGAATATTGACGTTGATAGTAAACGTCAGAGTGTGTTGGATTAGGAGTGAAAATTACTTGCTGCAAATCAACACAAATAACAACAGAACTGTTAGTATTTTTGGCAGAGTTAGAATCCTCCTTAAGTTGTGAATAAGCCCTTTCTGCTTTTATGTGGTGCGTTTCGGCCAACTTTAGTACGCACTCCAGTTTTTCTGGATTCTCGGCTGCTATCATATCAATAAAAAACTTATCGCATGTTTTACATGTGTCGCACCTCGGAAATCCAAAACGAATTTGAAAATCAGTATTAAAAATATGCCTGTATGTATTGTAGCTAATTGATGTATCGGGATATTTTAGGTTATATAAATTAAACATCTTTTTTAAATTTAAATCCGGACTTAGACAGTTTTTTTCCGATGTTGAACGACCGTAGTGACTTTCTTGACTAGGAAAGCTAACTATGTGTTCCATGATACTCTGTTTCTCAGCGGCGACAATTTTGTGTGGCCGGTTTGCATGTTTGCCTCGCAGATCGGCAACATTATTCCCATTTTTTAATTTTTCAACTAATATTTGAATTCTGCGTTGAGTTACCTGAAACGTGTGACCAAACATTTTTTTACATACTCGCTCTCTTTTTCCATTTGATGCCAACAAAAAGTAGTTTACAGTTGCATTGCGACGAGATGTACCCTCTTCTACTCGTCTCCTTTGAGGTTCTTTCACTTCTATTAAATTTGCTAAATATAGAGATTGTTCATTATAATTACGTTTATAGAAGTCAACAAAGTGGTGTTGTATCTCCTCTAAATGAAATTTCGCACAGCGTAAATTACACGAGCAGCCGCAAGTCTATAAGCCAAAATAAAAAAATATTGAACAACACTGTACTTACAACGTTCTTCCAAATTACCTCGCCAGGAGCATTTTTACTTTCTATAAACTTTCCATTTCGTGAAATATAAGACTGCCCACTATCTCTTAATCTCTTGTTGTTAATATCTTTCCAATTTTCGAAATTAACTTTCCTTTTAGTGCCTCGATTGCACTTGCGCATCACGTTAAATTGTTCCCTATTATTCATTTGCTTATTCACTTGCAACGTTCTTCCACTGAATGACGCTTTAAAATGCGTTTAAAATGTCCGAACCTGCATTTTTTTACTCAGTTTTGTTTTTATAAAATCTGGGAGAGTTATTCTAACGGGAATCCGCGAAAAAAACACTTCTCAAAAAAATGTCGCTTACAACGTTATTCGCGGCTACGCTTCAATTACTGTACACTTGTATTTTTAATATTTTTTTCAAAAAAAGCCCAAAATATTCAATGTTTCCTCAAAAAATTACGTAAAATTTCTTTTTGACATTTTGGCATGACGTTTATTAGCAAAAATTGATTCAGTTTTAAACAAAAATTTATTAACTATTTCTATCATAAAAAAACAAGGGTGTACCCTTTCGATTTTTTTGATGAAATAAATTTTTTTAAAAGTGTTCTTTTTATAAAAGCGTATAGCTTCAAAAATATCTTATTTGAAAAAGATATCCCAATATTCTTTTCCAATCAAAAATTATTACTAAAAACCTATTTTCATACCATATGGATCTGTATTAAGAAAACTCCTTTTCTGTTAATTATTATGTTTTCCCATGCTCATTTTACGAATAATCATGCTCATTTTGAAAATTTTAAAAGAAACAAAAGCAAAAAAACGAAATTTTCGCTGATTTTAAAACGTCATTTTGAAACCGTAAACTATCGATTGAGCACGTATAAAAAAAAAAAACGACCTTAGATGTTTGTCCTCTATCACATATCCAAAAATTATTTAAATCGGTGAGTGACACCTGGGGACCTTTCCTTGTTAGTTGCATGCCACCCTGTATATATTCACTTTAAGTGTTGAAATAGATGTTGTATCATTAAGATTAAAAATACTTACTTATCTTTATGAAAGTATCTGTTGCCAAGCTATGCCTTCTTAAGTGCCACTTTTATTAATAAAACTTTATGTTCTCTCAAAAAAAAAAAGAAAAAAAAAGATAAACTATCTAAAGGCTGAAAGTAATAAGCATACGTGCCAATTTTTCAGCTTGAAATTGACAGCATTTTTCTAACGAATGTTGTTTCTAGATTTTTATCAACGTTATAATCTGCATTGAAAAATTTACCTCTTCACTATTTGTGTTAGAAAAAAAAAAAAAAGTTTTGACTTGTATACATCTTTTGAATCGATATTGGGGTACATGTTTGCACAACTTGTATTGAAAACGTCACAAAATTCTCAAAGAACTGTGTGTACAGATTTCAAACACATTTATCCATATTATGCAATTGACCGATTGGACAAAATTAGACTTGTTGAACAGGTTAGCTCAATATCCATTTTTTTAAAATACATCTTACCGTTATATGTCTTCCTACCAAATCATACACCTTTTGTGTAGTCCAAATGCCTAAGAACCAGGGAGCGAAAATATACTCTAAACGTAGCGTGTATTAGGGTACTGTAGCATTCACTTAGAGAACAGTACGTTAACGTTGTGTAACGTTACTGACTTCACTCATTATTCTATAGCGTTATAGTTTGTTTGCTTAAACAATACATTATGATTGCATTAAAGTGAACCTAATTATTATCATTCCGTTGCGTAGCTACACTAAAATATATATTGATATCATTATTATTAATCTTTATTCTCATATTCAATGAAATAACTTTTCAAGGGAGATACATGGCCTGACGCCACCAGCTCGTGTGTTTCCTAGGTCCACCCGGGCAGCTCTCCAAGCCCATCCCTTTACCATTGCCTCTTTGCTCAATAGAACATCGCATTACCGAGATAATTCGTTTTTCGGTCGCACAGTAAGATTGTGAACAAATCTTTATCGACACTACTCCATCTTTCCACCCTCTAACTATCACCCGTCTTCCGAATCAACACATTGGTTTCGCATTTATAGGGGTTAATCCCCTGAGCGTTGGTTTAGTATAAAAAAAACTACATTTAATATTAGAAAAAATAGTGATAAATGCCACTTCATTACATATGTAAAACTAAATAAAAAGTGTTTTGTAGGGTGAATTGAATTTAACAATTTTAGTAATAAGCAGATGTAAAAAAATTAACAATGATTTATTTGAAGAAAACAATGATCTATGTTTAAAAATAATGTACAAAATAAAATTAACTAATGGAGCGTAACAAAAATTCGATTTCCCAGTGGTCCAACTCAAAGATCCACACTTTTATTTTTCTTATGAAAGTAATCAAATTTCTTTCAAGGTGTATACTTGCTGGGAGTCTGTTGTAAAATTACGATAATTGGTTGTGCGAAAAACTGGTACAGTCACGGTAGAATTTTGATACGTATGTGTAAGAAACGCATGTGTTACGGTTTTTGAGAGACAAAGAAAGCAGATAGCGAAAACAATTGACTTGTGGTTGCGAATAATTAATTTAATGTTTCTCACCTACCCCCTATCTGACACTCTTCTTTGGGTTACCATAAAAAAAAAAAAAAAACATAAAAAATCTCCCTCAACTGGACTCCTAGAAGGGTCAAATATATGAGCTGTTCCTATTTTTTCTTTTACTCCTCAACATTTCTTCCCAACACACCTACCCCTTATCTGACACCCTTCTTTAAGTTCCCATACAAAAAAACACAAAAACTTTCGAGAATAATTTATATCACCCGCAACTGAACTCCTAGAAGTGTCAAATATATGAGCTGTTCCTATTATTTTTGCTCCTCAATATTTCTTCCCAACACACCTACCCCCTATCTGCCACCCTTTTGTGGATTCCCATACAAAAAACACAAAAACTGTCGAAAATAGTTTATATCTCCCGCAACTGGACTTCTAGAGGGGTCAAATATATGAGCTGGTCCTATTATTTTTTCCGCCTTCAATTTGTGTGTTAATTTTTTATGCCATCGTTGTGTAGTGTGTGTGTGTTTGCGTGATTTGTTTAGTTCGGCCATGGTCCAGGCTTACGAGGTGGCATGTCCTTTATCTTCATTAGACGAGGGTGATCCAACACCATGGTTGTGCACGGAACTTAAATATCTGAAGAAGAAGGTCAGGAAGGCCTTCAATCGGCACATGCGAGGGGGAACCCCAGAAACATGGGCAGACTACAAGGCACGGAAAAGGGAACTGAAGGATCTCATATGAAACCGTAAGAGGCAGTCGTGGAGAGACTTCTGCTCTGGAATGGAAACTATGTCAATAGCATGTAGGCTCAGAAAATGGTTTCGAAAGACCCATTCTCTAAAGTAGGACTGATCCGAAAACGAATGGGACCATAGCAGAGAACCTAGAGGAGTCGATGCAAGTTCTGATGGAGGTGCATTTTCCTGGAAGTTTTGGGTCTAATGACCCGTGGACACCCTTGAAGAAAGGGATGCACACGGTTGACAGACTGGAAGCCGAAAGAATGATCACTATGGACGGGGTGAAAACATCATGGACGGTATATTTCCGGCTATGATGCAATGGGGGAAGGCTGCGGGGCATATTCGTTACTTGCCTGGCGACTGGGTACGTTCCGAGAGTCTGGAGAGAGGCGAAAGTTGTCTTTCTTCCGAAGCCCCTAAAAAAGGATTATGCGGAGGCGAAGTCATTCTAATCGATCAGCCTTACGTCTTTTCTCTTGAAAACGATGGAAAGAGTGATGGTTGACTGCCTTAAGAGCACTTCGCTGATGCATAATTCTCTGAGTAGATGCTAACATGCGTATAGAGCAGGTAGGTCTACGGAGAGTGCTCTCAAGTAAGAGTGGCTAAAAAGAAGTTATTTTCAGGAGGAATCGCTATGGCCAAATTTATGGACATCAAGGATTCTTTCGACAAATTATGCTTTGGAAGGCTGCGGCAAGACCTGACAGAGCGCAATGTAAGCGCAATGATAATAAATTGTGTAGAAAATATGCTCAAGCTGTGCTGTCAACATGCAGAAGGTAAGAACATGCACTGTGGACTCACTATTGGCTAGACTGGATGAATCGGGCATACACACGATAGGGTATGCAGATGACATTGCGTTGGTGGTGTGTGATAAGTTCATTGACACCATTTCATGAAGAGAGCACTCTGAACGGTGGAGGAGTGGTGTCGAGAACAAGGCCTTACCGTGAACGCAGGAAATCAGACAATATTCTCTTCACTAGAAAGACGGTAGTCTTGAGAAGATAACCACTCAAACTTTTTGGAGCTGAATTCAACATGTCCACGAAAGTTAAATATTTACGGGGTAACCCTTGATAGTAAACTGAACTGAAACGAGCATTTAGAAGATAGGATTCAAAAAGCCAAGAGGGTTCTGTTTCAGTGTAGACGCGTTTTTGGTCTCAAATGGGGGCTAAACCCAGAGGCTATGAAATGGGTCTACTCTATGATGGTTCGACCTGTCATCACGTATGCTTCGGTGATTTGGTGGACAAAAGTCAGCCAGAAATCCATTAAGAAGCGACTGGACAGAGTACAACAGCTGGCGTGTGTTGGAATAATAGGCTATGTTAGGTATGCTGCCGTTGGCATTAGAAATAAAGAAAACGGCGGTGCTAACAGACCTCAGGATGTTGCGAAATGCTATGAGGCATGGATCAACGGCCCTACATAGTCATATGCGCATCCTTGATGTTATATAGAGAGATTTCTGGGAGACGTGTATGCCCACGAACGGAAGGCAGAGAGTAAGAATAACAGAAAAATGTTATAAAACTCTTATAACACATGGAGCCGTTTGCGAAGAAATCGTTGGTAACGATATCAGTATATTCACAGACGGCTCGCTGATGAATGTCAGAGCCGGGGCAGGCGTTTACTCAGAAGAGTTGAGCCTTTCCTGCGTACTCAGGTTAGGGAGGTTTGTGTCTGTATACCGGGCGGAAGTGCTTGGTGTAGTGAATGCGCTGGACCACCTAATAGATGGCCGGGTCAATGGCAAGAAAATTGTCATTGCCCTAGACAATCAGTCGGTGATAAGGTGCATGCAACGGACGAACACCACTTTCAGGTTGGCCATAGAAAGTCTTACGAAACTCAATAGGTGCGCTCAGATAAATAAGCTCACGCTAGTGTGGGCGAGAGAACATTCTGGCATAGAACCGAATGAAAATGCTGATTCTTTTGCAAGAGAAGGACCAGCACAAAAATTCTGTAGACCAGAACTATGTATCGTCATAGGCGACAACATGGTGGCAGGCCTTATTAAGCAATGGACGGACTCGGAACACCGTACAAGGTGCGAAGAAGCTGTTAATTGCAGGCAATCAAAGGCGGCCGTGAAGTGGTCTCGTAGTGAGGCAGCAAAAGTTATCCTGCACTGGTCACAGGACACGGTCCCAACATGTACCATCTCCAGAAGATGACTATGACCGAGGACGATACGTGTAGGTTATGCCTAGAGGAGCCGGAAACAGCAGCACACATTCTGTGCCAGTGTCCGGCGGTGGCAAGCATAAGATTGACCATTCTGGGGCGTCCATTTATTGACGAAGCCGAAATTGGTCAACTGACCTACAAGGATATGCTTGAGGTGAAAAAGGATGCTTATATATGGAGCATGCTCACATATGAGTGCTCCGAGCAGTAGCATCCTTCCTCTAATAGAGGACGAAAAAAGGACCCACTGTGGTCTGCTTCGGCTAATTCTCGATTTAATATATATATATTCTACGGAACACTAAAATAACGTTTCGTTTGTTTTCGTTCCCTACTAAGAACTGCTAGTTGCTCGAGTTGTTAGTTCGCCCAAGTAAAGAAGTCTCTCATCTAAAAAATGTTTCAAGGCATTTTTTAAATTTTATTTAAATCTAATCTGATCACGAGCTGAAAAATGGTAGCTGGATTATTATTATGCTCCATATATTAAAAATGGAGAAGGATTATATTTTTTTGTTTTATCTTTAAATTTTAACACTATATACATACTAACCAAGTGAATATTAAAACTATGAACCGCAAATTAAATCTAATACTTTTACGTTTTATGGTTTCTGCTCAGCTAAGATTACCTTAACCCTTCGTGGGACCCTAAGGTCCGTAGGGACTTTTTCGATTTTAAATCGCAAATTACTCCTATTTTGGCCACTACGAACCCCTCCCAAAGTTACCATGTATTCCTGGAACATTTACTTTTGCGTCTTTTACGGGTTTGATCATTAAAATCGGACCAGTGGTTACCGAGATCTAAGGATTTACTTTTACTGCCTACGAGAAAGGTCCCTAAAGTCCCCTGGGACATAGTATGAAAATTAAGCAAATTAACGGTATTACTTCGTGGAATTCATTGTTTTATGGCTCAAAATTGCAGCTGCGTTTAGTTTCAAGGTAAAATAAATATTTTTGCTAATTGGGTTTTCCAAAAAATGAGCAGGGGGAGGTATAAGTTTGTTTATTTTATTGCTTTGTTCATCCCTGATGCATTTGCCTTATACCTGCGTGCCTACCTGAATGTTGGGGGAAAAAAAGGTATATAAACCAGTTGCTTCAAGAATATTCAACAGTTGTGTACTAACTTTGGAATTGAATTGAGCTAAAGAAAAATGTGCGAAGCAAATAGTATCAATATAAATGAAATACTAAATGAACAAAGTTGTGATTTCGATGATGAAATAAGTGATCCATCGTTCCAAATAAATGAAGAAGCCTCTGATTGCGAAAGTGGAGCCACTATTGAATACTGGGACGAAGATACAAGTGACGATGATGATGAAACGCCGCCAAATCAAGAAACAACTTTAGATGACTATTATGTTGGCAAAAATGGTATGAAATGGAAGAAAGCGCCGCCACCAACTTCACGTGTAAGATCGCACAATATCTTCACCATGAGAAGTAGAGGAATAGGACCAATAATGACTTCGGATGATCCATTGAGCATATTCAAAACAATTTTTACCGAGGAAATGTCACACATAATCGTAAGAGAAACTAACCGAAAAGTTAAACAAACTATTGAAGCGTGGAATGAAGCTAATCAACACGACCCAAAGAATGGCCACCACTGACACCCAAGGAGTTTGATGCGTTCCTGGCAATGCTTATAGCTTCTGGCCTATATAAGTCAAACAATGAACCAGCTTACTGCCTGTTTGATACAAATCATCCACCAATCTTCAGAGCTGTAATGTCATTCAAAAGATTCAAACTGCTATTGAGGTACATACGATTTGACAACGTGAACACACGCATGGAAAGGTCACAGAGCAGCAAAACGGCAGCAATTGATGATATTTGGCTCATGCTGCAAGCTAGTTTGGCAAGTCGGTACGAACCACATGATGCTCTAACAGTAGATGAACAACTGTTTCCATATAGAGGACGGACATCATTTACACAGTACATTCCATCAAAGCCTGCAAAATATGGAATAAAGGTGTGGTGGATATGTGATGCAAAAACCAAATATCCGCTCAAAGATATCATATACTCTGGAAAAGCACCAGGACAGGAGCGTGAAACCCAGCTGGGCTACAAAGTGACAATGAAGCTCGCGCAGAAATACTTATTTACTGGCCGCATTGTGTATGCAGACAACTTCTTTTCGTCTCTTGAATTGGCTGAAAACTTGATAACCCAAAGAACAGCATATGTTGGTACCTTACGCACAAATAAAGCTTGTATTCCCAGTGAGTTTAGGAAGAATCGCAATCGCCCAATTGATGGTACATTGTTCGGCTACCATGACAACAACGTTGCGCTATGCTCATATGTGCCGAAGAAAAATAAAGCAGTGGTACTCATTTCAACAGCACATTATACAAACGCCGTCGAAGGAGCACATGAAAAACCAATGGCCATTGTGGATTACAACAAAAATAAGGCTGGAGTGGACACGATGGACCAAATTCTAGGTACATACACGTGTAAAAGAGGTACTAAACGCTGGCTACTGGCCATGTTTTATAATATTGTGGACGTTGCTGCATTGGCGTCATTTATCGCCTATAATGACCTCAATCCGAGCCAGAAAAGCGACAGGAGGCGGTCGTTCTTATACAAATTAGTTCAGCAGTTGGCTACTCCCGAAATCGAAGAAAGGGCGCTCAATAATCGTATAACCCGCTACCCCATATCAAGAGAGCTATGATGGACTACAACGTCATACCACTAGAAGAGAGCATTACAAGCGAAGCACCACCAATCCAACACAGGGATCAACTTGCTATTTATGTCAACAACACAACAACAGGCAACGTAAAACAAGATTTGCATGCTGCGATTGCAGGAAGTTTGTTTGTATGGAGCATTCAGAGCAGATGCACCGTTGCATGCCATGCAAAACGTCCAGGATTCAGCGAGCAGAACAATAAAATAATATTAGATTAAGACTATATCTCAATAAAAATAATTAATATTTAATTTAAAACCAAAATTTGCCCGTGTTCAATCATTTTATAGGCAATTTTCATATTATGTCCCAGCGGACCTTAGGGACCTTTGACGTATAATTTACTTAGGGTCCCACGAAGGGTTAAGGATTAAAAAAAAAGGTACAAACACTGAAAGAAGTGTTAAAACTGCTCACTTATCAAACCTCTTGTTTGTTACAAAAATATAAAAATGTACACCTAATATTGTTTTTTTAGGCAAGATACTTTAATACAATTGCACTTCAATTTAGTTAATGTCAAAAATGTTGGCTAAAAGATATGGCTTTATGGCTTTTTTATGTGATATGTTTACGTTTACGTAAATTTTGATGATTAATTGACTAGATCGTATCTATGAGCTGCCACAGTTCTCACGCACTGATATGAGTTCCATTATCAAAGATTGCTTGATTTTCACTTGAATTATAACGTCCTGTGACGTTGTTGGTTTTTTATATGATAACTTTTATTTTCAAATATACGCTGTTAAATGTTGTATTAATCTCTTTCATTTCTTTGCAGTTAACTGACGTGTACGAGTCTCTTATAGATTTTGTGCAAATTGTTAATAGTGCAAACATCTATAACGCATGTCAAAATCTGTTATTGGTACAGATATTTTTAACGCAATTAAAACTTTAAACTCAACACAAACATATACATACGTGCAGAAATATGTCACAAAATCAGTCATATTTCTGGCAGACAACCAGACACAATGTCTACCTAAAGCGTACGGCCAAATTTCATATACTGATGGCTCTAATGGCGGTGCTGACATTTTCCACCATTTGTCTGGCGGAGATAGAACCGAATTTCAATGAAGATGGAATGACCGTGGACTCACCAACAGTAAGTGAAAATTGTGTGAAATTTGCATTTCTTCATTATGTTTGTTTTTTTTTTTTTGCAGAAATTGTCAC
This sequence comes from Coremacera marginata, assembly GCA_914767935.1. NCBI lineage: Eukaryota > Metazoa > Arthropoda > Insecta > Diptera > Sciomyzidae > Coremacera > Coremacera marginata. The sequence goes on along the minus strand of OU612043.1, from coordinate 29,201,955 downwards.
CTGAAGAAAATGATATGGCTAAAGCTGAAATCCCCGATGCAGCCGCAAATGAAATACCAAGCAGTGATACCGCAGACAAGGATATTAAGTCTAAGGCCGGCTTTATCGATGCGTTTACTGCATCGATATCAGTAATTTTATTTACTGAACTAGGTGATAAGACTTTTTTTATTGCTGCCATCATGGCGATGCGCCATCCACGTTTGATTGTCTTTACTGGCGCCATTGGTGCGCTGGCTCTAATGACTGTACTCTCGGTGGTGTTCGGCATGGCAGCTACTATTATTCCTAAGGTTTATACATACTATATATCTACGGCGTTGTTTGCCATATTCGGCTTGAAGATGATCTACGATGGTTATATGATGAAGGATACTGATGCTCAAGAAGAATTGGAAGAAGTTCAGTCCGATCTGCGTAAACGTGAAGATGAGGTAAGTTTGTTTGTACTCCATATTGAACAAAAACAACAACAACAACAACAACTTATAAAGTTAAAATGTTTACTGAAAATTGCAGTAGCTTTAAAATAATAATGTTAACAAACAATACTGAATGTTTAATTTTTAAAACTGTGTTTATTTATTGTTAAAAATTTTTTTTTTCTTTCCCAAGTAGTTTAGAATTTTGTATATATATATATTATGTTGTGTTTTTAACATTTTGTTTTCTTTTTAAAAAAAAAAAAGTTCAAAATTTGTTTAAACCAAACTATATACTCGCCAATGCTAAAAAAAACAAAACAAAATTTATGCAAATTTTGGCACTGCTGCGATCACTTCATAATTTTTATCACGCTTACTAATTCTTGAAAAAAATTTAATTAACTTAACCTATAAGATAATGACGAAAAACTTTGTATATAACTGGCAAAAACTCATGTTGATACAAATTCAACTCGCTATATTCAACACCTACATAGTTCATTTTTATGCCTAAGCAATAAGTTCACTTTTATTAGCATTTTGGTGACTCATCATGGAGAGAGGTTAAGCAGCGATGCAACCAAAATTTATTTTATATTTAATTTCTTAGTTAAAACTATAAACATATTTATTTCTTTTTTTTTGTACCAGAAGTTTAAATATCTTGTCAAAACCTACAAAAATAAGCTGTCCCTTAGAGTTTTTTTTTTGTTTTTAATAAGTAAGGTGAGGTAATGTGTACTGTAGGGTGATGTGTAACACGGCGATTTTTCGTACAAAATGTTGACATATGAGTGAATGAACAACTATGATATGCCCAGATAACAATATCACCTAAATAAGCCTTAAGTAAAGTTTTGTATAAGGAATATATATGGGAAGGAGAATTTAAACTTTCTTGAACAATCTTTGAATCAAGTTTTATAAAAGATCTATGCAAGGACAAAAGGCGCATGCAATTTTTTTCCTTTATACAAGAGCTTATATAAAGTTTGATCTAAGGTTTTTATTCAAGGCTTATTAAGGAACTCGGAAACTGAGAAAAACAAATTGAATTGTTTTTAGTTTCATCATTTCATTTTATTTTTTAGCACAGAAAGTTATACATTTTTAAAAATCTTTGTATATTTACTATCTCCCAACCAACACGGATTGAACTTGGATCCTTTGTATTACCAGCCGCACGCTCTAACCACTCGCCTATTCAGGACTTTACTCGCGCGACGTTGAAACTTAATTAGTTTTTTTTTTTTTTTTGTAATTCCCTTAAGAACAATTTTATAAAGTTCTCGATTGCAATCATTTCATATACGTACTTAATTTCAATCCAATAAATTGCCTCGGTAGCCCAGCGGTTTCAGGTGACAGTTTATTAGCAGATACGTCCAAGTTTCAAATCCGCGCTCAGACGAAAATTTGTAATTGTTTGTTATTGAAATAGTTTTCTTTTATGATAGTGAATGTTTTTTTATTTAAATCAGGAATTTCTAATGTTATTGTTTTCACGAACGGAAACTTTGTTTATCAATAGAAAAATATAAGCTTGAGTAAAAATCTTCCTGACTACTTCCTAAAATGTGTCATTGAATAAAGCTTTATATAAATAAGTATACGAGAAATTCAAATTTTCAAGGTTTTTACAAGGATTTTTCAAGAAAAGCCTGAATAATTACTTTTATACAAATCCTTTTCAAGTTGAGTATGAATAACTTCAAACATTTAGGTGAAATTGTTATCTGGGTGTGTTTCTTTTGACAGATTTTCATAAGTGTTGAAAGTATGCAGACATTATTAAAGTTCTTAAAAAGCGTGAACACTTTTTGTCGAAAAGTATCTTTTTAATTTACAAAAAATAGCATTTCGGATAAAATTTTAAAAGTGAGTAGATGAAAAAGATATATAAAATTGCTTAATATCTTTAAATATAACGACAGATTTCGCATGTTTACATTGAGGTAAAGTGTAACACTCACAGTGGGGTGATGTGTAACACATCTTACCTATTATAATTGCCATTGAAGAGGCAACAGTGTCAAACTCTGAAATGCCATCCACATCAACAGTATCTGTTCATACAATATTAAAAGAGAACGACCCAGTTCATACTATTCAGCCCAGACCAAATTCGCGGAAGGAACTCAATGAAAAGCTGTGTCCTAACAACGCAACAGAAAAGTAAAAAAAAAAAAAAAGGAAATGAAAATGAAAATCAAACAAAGGGCAAAGAAAGCTGCAGGTACTCGGCCATGAAACCGACGCTCTTCGTCGTCGTCCGAAGAAGATAGAGATTTTTGCATGATTTGTTCTGATTTTTTGCCAAAACATTTAAATCATAAATATTAACTTGAATGTAATAAATGCAAATTATTATTTCAATATTTGTTTGTCATCATTTTTTTACTAAACATAAAAGTCAAAATAAAGACAAAAAATTAAAGTTCCTGGTCTGTAAACAAACTTTTTGTTGGTGTTACACACCACCCCACCGATTTAAAAAAGGCCAAAAAAGTCATATTTAAAATTTTTGTTATACTTCATCCATTACTCAAAATATTTAACAGCCATGAAAACACTCACTTCGAATTGGTTCTTCTGCAAGAATTAAATTTCTTAACACTTTTATTGAAGTAAATTTAAACGTGTTACACATCACCCTACTTCAGCCTACGAAATATTTTTTTTTTTGCACATTTTCGGAATAAATTAAAACTTTTTTATTTTTTATTTTTTTTTTTTTTTTGATGTGGATTGTGGCGAGTTGATAGAAAACTTTGCGGTTGCATCTTATATAAGTTTTTTTTTTTAAAAGCTTGGTTTACAGTTTCCTCTATCCGGTTCTAAAGTAACAACTTTTTTTAAATATAATATGCGGCATACATTAAGGCATAATACAAATCATATTCTCTTTGCTTAAAATAGTTTAAGTCAGTGAACGAAAATAAACACCGTTGATGATATATTTTTTGTTTTTTGTTATAATTAGTGTAGAATATCTGCATCTTTATGTTTAACGAAACGAACGTTGTACGTCGTGAAGAAAGGTACCAACAATATTATTTGGTATATTGTATCTAACACGACGTTCAAAGTTAGTTTTGTTATACATAAAGATGAAGTATGTCTATCATCATACTCCAGCGATAGTATTTATGTCCGTATGATACTTAATTTTTTTTTGTCCAATTTTAAAATCTGAAAACAAGTGGCGCGTGGGCAGGACAGACATATTTTGTAAGAAAAGGATAAACGTTGTTACTTTTTTATATCTGGTGTTTTTGAGAGCAGCTTCATTAAATAAATTAATTATAGCTACACACATCACTTCCAATTCAGCATACATTTATATTAAATAGTTTTGTTTACTCTAAAAATCTGAAACTAATTATTTACAGCACAGTAAATATTTGATCGAAACTTAACGAAGAACGAATTGAAAGAAACGGCAAAAAAAATGCAAAGAAAATACAGTCCATCCTACAAATTTTTCTCCAATTCGTACCATATGCGTACTCATGCATTCGTGCTATTTGAACTGCTCTTGTTATAATTTCAATGATCAATTTAATTAAGTATCATACAGGCTTTATCTACATTAGCTCAAACACAAACAATACAGCACATCTTAAAAATATGTTCAAACAAATCCATTTAATCTCATGTATAAATGAGAGAAATTGCTTTTTACTCGATTTTTTAGGCATTTACTTGTTGTCGTAAGCATAAAAAATATCTAACCCGTTAGTAAGATATCATTCGTCGATATGCATATCAAAACCTGAGAAACTTATACTTAAAACAAAAGCTCGAAGTGAGTAAATTCTCAAAATGATATGCAAATCGCTTGTCTGAGAATTTGCTCGTTAAATATTAAGTCACCTATTCAGTGTACTCAAAATGTGTTAAGCAGTTAAAATCGGGCAATACTATTGATTGTTAGCCTAGCAAAATTAATGAATTAATTTTTTGGCTTATAAAATATTTTGAAATTAATTATGTCTTACTTGAGCTTGAACAAATGGTTTTCAGTGAACAAAATTAATAAATTGGCTTTTTGACTTAAACAATTTTTTAAATTTAATTATGGTCCTGCTTGAGCAAATCGTTGTCAATGAAAAATAAATCATAAAACTACTTCACCGACTATTTTCTTATTTTACACAGTAATTTCTCATAATTTAATAAAGAATAAATACTAAAGCATGCTACCAAATCTGAAAACTAACACTTATGAGCATTAGACTGATAACTTAGGACCTCCTCCAAGTTTAAGACAACCCACTCAAATATGGCATTAGGACAAAAAATTAATATGTGAAAGTTTTAACTCGATGCGATAATGGGAAATGAAGGGATTGAAGGGATACTGCTAAAAGGGGCGTGACAGCTATGAACGACTTTAACCCATTTTTGTCCAGCGTTGCGTTAACGCATCGGAATACTTTTCTTAACCTGGAGGTCATACAGTGATATATTTTCATGATCTTAAAATTTCAATATAAAATTTTAAGAATTTATCTAATCGACCTGTTTTCGCTTAAGGCTGAACAATTACTTTTACTTATATTTGGGAATTCCCCAAGCTTGTAGCGGCCGTGGTGTAGTGGGTAGAGTGTGTGGCTCATACGCCAGAGAACCCAGGTTCGAATCCCCATCTGACACAGAAAGTTTTTTTCAATTGAATTAATTTTTCTGTTCGGTCGTCACCTCTCTGCAGACAATGACAAACCTCAGAGAGTGAAAACTGCCATGAAAATCTTGTTGAGAACATAAGCAGCCGTTCGGAGTCGTCATAAAGCTGAAGCTGGGTAGGTCCAGTTTTCGATCATTTGTGTTCAAATATTTCACAACACATACACAACACAATTGATCATAAGAAGCTCCTATCAAGGGCTGAAATGGCCATTTCGTTTTTTTTTATTTTTTTTTTTTGGGAATTTTTCATTTTTTTTTGTATCTTTAATTTTAATCCTCTTAAAATCTAATAAAAAATAAAGTAAAAAAACAATTCTTATACGAGCATCTTTCTTAGGGCTTAATATATAACTTGTGAATTTTTATAAAGTTTGACTGACATTCGTGGCTCCCGCTAGTTGACACAACGCTGGTCTTTAATGAAATATTTTTGTATATTTTTTGTTGTTTTGTGGAAATTCTTCTGATCAATATAAGCTCAAAACGCTCGACTTTGTAAAATATCGTTCAATACCGTTCAATTTTAAAATTAGAAATCTCGAGGTGGCAACTCGATTTTCAAATTTTTTTTTAATTTTTTGATTTTTTTTTTTTTTTTTCTAAGTTAGACCAAACATAGTATTTTTGGAAAGTTTCATCATTCTAGCTCAACGGGAACATGGATCAGTCTATATTGGGGTAACAATATTTTGGTAAGTGGCGGTAAACAGTAGATTGGCAAAGAAGTCGAAGATTATCGCCACCGATATTCTTGAAAATAAAATAAAGGCAGTGGGGGAACTGCCGACTGGAAAGAATACTTAAAACTATGAAAAACAATAAGGGTATTCCGATTTTCCGACGTATAAAATCTATATGTACTTTATACTTTAATAATTTTTATAAGCGGCCATCAAAAATATAAATCAATTAAAAGAAACTAATTGAATTGCAATTTCGTTCTAGATTGCAAACATTTCAATTTCAATGTCTTAATTATGTGAGCACATTTATAATGACACGAGCTGGAAAAATGATTTTAATTCGCCAAAATGAAAACGTTTGAATGCGACATTTATCAACACAGCTGCTTAAATAACGGAACTTTTAACTTTTACAATATCAGGGGTGTTAAGTAAAATATATAACTTTTATTTGAAGAATTGTAAAAAAAAACTTGTTGATGATCTAATTATAAATCGTAATTATATACCGCAATACCGTTCATCTGTTTGCGATAAAACTTTGCCAACTTATGATATTATTATCTTACAATATGGGCATAGTTAAAATTTGCCACACCCTCTTTTACTTGTAATTTTCCGCCCACATTTCTTTGTTTGCCCACTTTTTCAGAAATCGTTCAAACTGACTACTGGGCTGATTGAAAATTTGAATGTTTCCTAATCTATTTCGAAAACCAGAGGGCGCTGTAGTACAAATCCCTCAAAAATGCGCAAAAAAACGCCTAAAGCGCTCATCCGACTTGCATGAAAATTTGTATATAGAAGGTTTTCGAGTACGCCAAGTGCTTTGGCGCTATCTATTTTGCTCTATATTGAAAACCAGAGTGTACTGTAGTAAATATAACTTTTAAAACCGTGATGCACTTAAAACGAACGCGCAGACATACAATAATAGCTGCAAATATAAATGAAATATTTTCAAATATTCCGTGAATGAAATTTCAAAGAAAGAGCATTTGTTAATTTTTTTTTCAATTAAAGCTATTCACTTTTTCCAAATTTGCGTTTTTGGAGTTTACTGCTTAAGAATCGATTTCATATATTGCCCGCGGTATGAAAATTTATAGCGAGTGAAATCGAGCGTTATCTAAAAAATCAAGCGTTACGCAGTCAGCGTTGCACAGCAAAATACCAACAACGAAGAAATTCCAACAAAATACATACTCACAGCAGAAAGAGCTTCAATAAACTTGATGTTGCTCTCTACTCTTCTCTTTTTCTTTTATTTTCAGCTAGCCACAGCACAACAAAAAAATTGTGTGTGTTTGAATATGTGTGCATTTGCAATTCATACTCATACGAGTAGTTTATATTAAAGTGAGCTTTTATTATAATTGTTTTCAATTAAATAGAACTTGCTGGACTTAGAATTTGCAAGAATTTTTATTGCTATGACATAACGGGACATTTAATACAGAATATGTCCACAAATTGATCTTAAATAGAAAAAATATGAAAAATTTAAGGAAATTTTTTATCATACAGATGAAGGATTGCGTTTAATACAATTTTTGAGAGAAGAAGTTAATTTAGATTTACCTCATATTGAATTTATGTAATATATATATTTTAAAATTTGTTTACTAATATAAGATATGCCTTTATTCACCCCCTTTACCTTTAATATACATCTCAAATTCCAAGGTAATCGATTTAGAGGAACAAACTCCAGTCGCGCGTCGGAGCCGACACGCACACCTTATTTTTCGAATGCCTTTTAATCTTTATTAGAATCGCCTGTGGTCGAAATTCGACCATATAAATCGATTTTTGTGTTTTTGCTGAACGCACCATTATTCCTAATGAATTTGCCACCAGTTCTCTAGTTTAGAAGAGAGCACTATGTAAGCGACAAACTGAAAACAGAAAAAGAGTCTATTTTGGCGTCAAGTCGAGAGCTTTCTTTCTCTTCACTTTGTGCGCGTCTTCAACGTACAGTGAATCAAAAAAGTTTAGGCACAGAGCTATTCTCAAAGTTTGTAACTAAATAACTTTATCCACCTAACGAAAAAAAAAATATTATGGCACCATTTGAAAATTTAAAGTTTTTTTTTATTATTCACTGCAAAAATATTTCATTTTTCATTTTTGTTTTATGTATTATGTTATTAAAAAACAAAAAGTCACAATTTTATATAAAAAAAGTTTAGGCACATGTGTGTAAAAAAAATTTTTTAATTTATTTATGTTTTTCATACATTTAATATTTTGTTAGGCCTCATTTGGCTTGCATAACTACCTGTAAGCGCCTTTGCATACTCCCAACTAGGTTTGATGTCTGTTCGGCTGTTATATTTTCCCATTCTTGGCGAAGGGCCTCCTTTAGTGAATCTTTTGATGATATGCGATGGCTCCGAATTTTTTTCTCCAATAATTGCCAAATATGTTCAATAGCACTCATATCTGGCGACTGTGGAGATGTTTTGAGCTGTTGGCAATGGCAAATAAGCCATTCCTGCACAAGGTACGACGCATGTTTCGGGTCGTTATCTTGCTGGAACAAAAATGGCTTCTCATTCATGCCCAACTTTTCAACACTAGGAAACAAATTGTCTTTCAAAATATTCAAATAAGAGCACTTATTCATTTTTTCTTCTATAAAGACAAAGATTTCCCACTCCCCACCCCCACACCATGACATTATCACCGCCGTGTTTGACTGTTTTAATTACATTTTATTTGTTGGAGCTCATTGTTTGGCTTCCGCCAAACTTTTTGTGCATCATCTGATCCAAAAAGGTTGAACTTCGATTCATCACTAAATATTACACTGCACATACTTCCAGAATGATTCCAATTGATGTACATGAAGCTTTGCAAACTCCAGCCTCTTTTTCTTATTAATAGCCGAAATAAATGGTTTGCGTCGAGGAACTCTTCCATGAAAACCAGCTCTATGTAGAGCAATGCGTGTTGTTTGGGGATCGAAGTTTTTATTGAAACTTTGCTGCATTCCATTGCATAATTTGACGGCCGAAATCTTAGGACTTTGCGCTCCTGGCGTGGTGTTAATATTTTTGGGCGTCCAGATCTGCTTTCACGCTCTAATTTTCCCGTATTTATGTAATGTTTTATAATGTTTCGCACACTTGTACAGGACCTCTGCACTATATCACCAATTTCGCGATAAGATTTTTGCTGCACTTAAAGGTTTATAATAACTTTTCGAACATCTACCGAAATTTCTGTATGACTGCTCATGTTGCTCATTCAATCACGACATCAAGATCAACACTAACTTAAATCAATTGACAATTGGATGGCTGCACAATAATTATGTGCAGAAAACGGAATAGATCAAAGATAACTTATAGATTACCGTTGTATTTGTAAAAACAAGGTACACAAGATACAGCCTGCGCCTAAACTTTTTTCGTATGCATTTTTTCTTCTTCCGCTTATATTTCGAGTAGTGTATAAAGTATAGGAATATTTTTGTGTATTTCAATTAAAATTTCAAATTAGTTGCTTTAAAATATTAAAGTAAAGTTCTTCTCAAAAAAATTTAGTGTATCTAAACTTTTTTGATTCACTGTATGGAACGTATGCCGAACGTTTCTTTTTCTTTCCCTTCTTTTTGTGCGGATCTTCTACGAGCATATGAACCCACAATGGGTGAAATACATCATTTCACCTGTTAAAAGCCGCCGGTAGATTTCTATAAAAAATACTCGTTGCACTCCTTCTGCCTACTTTAATTCATATAAAAATAAAATTATTAAAACTGCTTGAGAAACAATAGAAAATTGTTTCTAACAGTTTCACCTACACCTATTTATATAGGTATAGATATCAGTCAAATATCATATTCTGTCCTGTTACACTACACAAAGTTAAGGTACCAACTGTATATTTTCGTTCACTGATTATAATGAATGAGGTTTCATTTCTAATTTAAGCTCTCGGCTCAATGAGGGCAGTTTTAAAGAAATGTGACGCATTTCTTTTATCGTAAAATTAAAATAGAATTTATAAATAGTGCTGTATATATTTTTTACTGCATACTTTGCGGCATTGTCAAATGTGAATTATTAGATCAAATAAATCATGTCAGACAATTTATTAAAAATTATCCAGTCAGCACTTGAATTGCATAGCTTTAAATGTTTTCTTTATTTTAACTCAATGTTTTTGTTGCTAATAAATTAATCAAACTTATTTGCTAATAATTTCACTTTGCATAATTTTAGGCTTCTGTTTTAATGCTTTCTTCAACTAAAATATTTTCGATTGTTTCACAAACTAAACTGGATATTTGCCTCCTCCTAAAAGATGCACTTTTGTTTCTTGTTGTTATTTTGTATATAAATAAGCTTCAGCTGGCAAATTTAACAATTCGTGCTATTAACTGTTTTTTTGTTTTTTTTTTTTTTTTGTTTCTAAATAAAGCCAAAAAAGTTAACAAATTTAACAAACACTAAATATGTATAACTTTGTATTATATAATATGTTATATATAAACTACTCCATATAGCTAGATAGATATAATGCGTTACTTTATTGTATTTTTCTTTCTTTTTTCTCGCTCTCTTTCTCTCTACACGTCGTCTTTAACGTCGTCATCGTCGTTGTCGCCGTTCATAATTTTTTATATTGTATTCAATTTTTAAAATTTTGCACAAAATTCACCAACGACACAAATTCACCACATCGATTACCACCTCCAACACTACCACCACCAACACCACCATTACTACTTCATTTACCACTTCCAAATTGTGCTATCAACCGTATAGTTATTGCGTGCTACACGCAGCAAGTACGAGGACGCAGAAACCAAACGCAAAAACAGCAATTCGGACAAGGAAGAAAGTGTAGATGATGAAGGCAGCGCAGGCGCAGCTACAACATCAACTACAATTGCCCTTCCGGCCAACACGAACACAAATGCCGAAGTAAAACATCGTCAACGCAAACAACTCAGCAAGAATTTAAATAATAACATTAGTGCTAACATTAATAATAATAAAGGCTGTGAATTGAACAATCTTGATGATGCCAATGAAGCTGAGGGCAAGGAAACCGATGTCTTCCTGCATGGCGGCGCTGGCACTAACCTCAAAATGTCCACCTTCCACAGTAGTCCTGCGCTTTCAGTGTCATCATCAAGTCAAATAACTAATTGTGATGAACTTAGCGATAATCTAAATAATCTTAAGTACAAGAACGAGTTGAACAACACACCGCACAGGCAACAGCGTATGAGTAAGGAGCTGATCAATGGCCATGTCGACGCCACCACGCCTTTGGTGCATTCCGCATCAACGACTGCTCTGGCCAACGGCAATAACATAAACAATTCTACCTCAAATAATGTGCAACATGCGGTGGTGATTAACAAAAGCAATGGTTCGCTTGCAAGCGGCGCAGGCGCAGGCGCAAACACCACAAATAGTATTAAAAACGGTTTAAGTAGCCACAGTTTGAGCTCAGCTGCTGGGCAGACGAACGGCGAATTGAAACAAGTTGGCGGAAGCAAGAAACGGGTTAGCATGTTGCAATCTCTATCTAGCTATCTTAAGGCCAAAATCACCAAATCTTCCAACTTTTTCACATGTTTCTCTGTTTAATTTGAACTATTTCCAAATTACTATTATTTTCTATTTTTTTTATGCTATTATTTTTGTGTTTCTTTTCTTATTTTCAAAAAAAAAAAAAGCCTTGCAATTTTATGCAAACTCACCGTGTTTATGTTTAAAAAAGTGGTGCATACATAACGTGCTTCGAATGAAAATTTTGCTGTCCAACTTTTTGCCCTGTTTTGGGTTTGTTGTCAAACACTTAAATATCATTTCCCATTTTTTTTATAAATAAGGTTTGTTTGTTTGTTTGTTTTAAACTTGAACTCTCTTGTACCAACTGCATTTCATCTAGTATTGTTTGGTTGCTGGAAGTGTTTGCAATGCTTTAAGCCAGCATAGAGATAAAGATGCTTTAAGGCTTAGCTTTTTAACTGTACATTTTTTACATACTACAAATTGTACAAAATACTCAAACTGTACAAAGATAGCTTGTATTGTGGCCGATTTGTATTGCCTTTTATTATACTAACTTAAACTGGTATTGTTTCGACTTTTCATTATTTCAAAAAACCAAAACTCATAACAATGCCTACTTCAATTAAAATTGTAATTACCTGTCTGAAGTGATCGTTTGTTTATTATTTTCTGTAATTTGTTATTTAGTTCGTTTTAGTACATTATTTTCTCAAATCTTATTATAATGTGCATAGAGTTTAATCTGACATTTCGATTTACTACTAAACAAAATGCGATGTGCCCAATGTGTGCTATCATGTGATGCATTGGAAAAAATAAATTAATTTGGTATAGTTTTTATAAAGTCGTACTCTTTGAATGTAAAGTTTTTTCGTATTTTTTTTTTTTAATTTGATAATTGTGCTATAATGTGCTCGACTTGTGCTGTAATGTGCCATGGAGATAATTATAAAAATTGCATATTTGCTAATTTTAGAGCTTAATTTTAAAAAGCAAGCACTAACATGATAGCACAAGTCTACTACAACACAGCACAATTTTCGAATTTCTGTTAAAAATTCATCTTCACTGCAAAAACTTGGCATTTATGAAAACCATATAATTTGAAAGATATTACCCCCTCTCCCTTCCCCCAATGTCGCACATGATAACACATTAGATTCAATTCTATGCTCATTTTATTATTACCTACTTACTACTCTTTTTATTAATTTTCCTTCATTATATCTGTCGCTTTAAACAAAAAACAACCTGCTAGATCTCAGCACTTCCTTCCATCTGCTAACGTTTGCTTTTTAAAGCAACAACTTAACATACATCTAAAACTTAACTAACAAACAACAAATTGCAAACTTTTACAGCTGGAACGTGATGTTACCGCCACTCTTATACAGGATCCCGAAAGTGGTGTTGTGCGCAAGAATACCAAAAAATCAGCCGCTTATCTGACGACACGCGTGCTAATGCAGGCGTTTACTATGACGTTTGTAGCCGAATGGGGAGATCGTTCCCAATTGACAACAATTATTTTGGCTGCAAGCAAGGTAGGCGTAAGGTCAAGCAATTGTATGTGCTATAAACTTTTTCAGAAATTAAAAAATTGTGCTGTGATGTGCCCAAGTTGTGCTACAATGTGCCCAAGTTTGCCATAGAGCAAATTAAAATATGGCACACGATAGTACACATCGGATACAACACAGCACATATATGTTTTAATATTAAATCGAAAATGGCGGAGCTAAGTTTTTGCACATACAACTTGCGCCTTAAAATGCAAACATTTTCTAACATTTTATTGTCTTTCACTGCAGGATGTTTACGGCGTTATTGTAGGCGGCATACTTGGACACTCCATATGCACTGGACTGGCAGTTATTGGTGGACGCATTGTTGCCGCCAAAATATCCGTGCGCACTGTAACCATAGTGGGCGGCATTGTTTTTCTAGGATTTGCTGCCTATGCACTTATATTCAGACCCGATGATCTTTAAAGTGTCATCGCAAAATAGTAACAACACAAAAGAGTTAATTCGCTTATATAATAGTAAAACAAAAAAGAAAACACATTTCATGCAGAGAGAGTAGAGTGATTGCAATTCTCGTGTAAAATTGAAAATTGTCAAGTCGTTTACACTTCATTGCTCAAAATTGTCTTCTCAATTTTCAACTTTGCGCACTGAGTATTAAAATCCATGACACGTGCGTAGCTAATAAATGGACACTAATTTCTATAAAAACAAAATCACACACTCAAGTTTCAAAAAAAAAAAGAACTAATTGTTGAAACATTCAAACATTTATACAAATTAAGCGAAAAGTTTTGTATTTGAAAAAAAAAAATTTTTTTTTGTTGTCTCTTTTGCTCAATTGTAAGCATTTTTTATTATATGTGATTTATATATATTTTGCCAAAATTACTTAATTATCTTAATAACATCTCAGTTATATTATACACACACACACATATATACATACATATATATATATATACATTATTGCCTCAATGGGCACCAAAGTTATTTGTCGTTTTGTAAAGCTAAAGAATGATTTATGTGAAGGTTAATGTTATGTAATGTAATGTATTTTTATAATGATGAGTTACTCTCGTAAGAAAAAAAAAAAAAACATCCAGAATATTGTGCAAATGACGAGCAAGACCATGTCGCCTAAAAAAACGCCCCCTTAGATAAATGGTTAGAATTTACAAATTTAAGTTATATTATATCAACGATATAATTATGTAATATTTTAAAATAAACGAAAAAAGTATTGATTATTAAAAAGCGACTACAATTTATTCAAGATTCACTTTCATAGTTATTCTCACAACAAGTTGAACTAATAGAATTAACGTAGAAGTAAAAAGCAAGGAGACAGAAAAATGTTTTTTTTTTTTTTTTGAGCAAAAAATATCGGAATTTGTGCCATGTATTTATTATACGTGGACCATCTTTGTATTATATAGTCTTTGATAGAAGCATTACCGGTTGTAAGCGGAGTAAGTCTGAAGCGCCAAAACAAAGCCTTCTTCACCTCTTCTATGGTTTAATACAATTGTTAATTAAATTGTTAGAACCAAGATGGAATCGTGAAAAAGAAGTGTACAATTAGCGCAGCAACAAATTTTAACAGAAGCCAGAATCAATGCAGTCACTTTTTTACTTTTTCTTTTTGCGAAATAGTGGAAAACACGGCTTTAAAGTGAAGAGTAGATATTTGAAATTGTTGCAGAAGTTGTGCCTATTATCTTTTTAAAGTTAGTGGACTGTAGAAGCCACAGATGATTACTGATGATAAGTTTATGTTTTCCAAAGTAGCGTCATTAAAACGATAAAATTCTTAAAATTCCAAAAAAGTAATTTTACTGACTTGAAATTTAGTATATAAGCCCTTCTTTTTTATTTGTTTAATTATAATAAATAGGGAACAGGGGGCGAACCTTCACATGGCAACGTGTCTGACCGCCTCAACCTGGCGAGGCCAGCATTATCCATGTCGAAATCGTCTCAAGTCGACTCAAACCTCCACGTGGTGTTCCCTGGGCAACGACAAACTGGCATCCGTCAGTTTGACGGCTAATTTGAGCGGCGGGTCACTCCATAGACCTTAAACATGGAATGTGCGCAGGGTTTGGGTCCCGCCACATTACTTCTGCCCAATGAAAACTAAACCAGCCTCGGATAAGAACCCCAATTACGTTGACGACCACCGCAAACGAAAATCGGACAATGATTTACGGATATGCACCTGGAATGTCCGAACCCTTTATAGGGAAGGTGCCATTATCCAACTGGCGGAAGCCCTCAAAACGATAAAGGCTGACATCACCGCCATCCAGGAAATGCGATGGAAAGGGCAAGGCTGCTCTAAACAAGCACACTGTGATATCTACTACAGCTGCCATGCGGAGAGGCGCGAATTTGGATGTGGATTCGTTGTTAGCCGGAAACTACGTCACCTTGTTTCCCGGTTCACACCTGTCAACGAAAGATTGGCCACGATCCGCATCAAGGCAAAATTTTTCTCCATCAGCCTTATTTGCGCTCACGCCCCGACGGAGGAAAAGGACGAAGCCATCAAAGACGCTTTCTACGCTAGCCTTGAGGACGTATACGACCACCTTCCGGTCCATGACGTGAAAATAGTCCTCGGCGATTTTAATGCGAAAGTCGGAAGGGAAGGCATCTTTGGCCCCACTGTCGGTCAGTTCAGTCTTCATGAGACCTCCACGAACAACGGTCTAAGACTGATTGACTTCGCCGCGGCGCGAAACATGGTAGTTAGTAGCACCAGATTTAAGCACCTCGACATCCACAAGGCCACCTGGCTGTCCCCGGATCAAAAAACGCGAAACCAAATTGATCATGTTGTAATCGACGGAAGGCATGCCTCTAGTGTTCTAGATGTGCGTACATTTCGGGGGGTCAACATTGACTCCGACCATTATCTTGTTGCAGCCAAGATCCGCATACGATTATGCAATGCGAAGAACATACGCACAGGAATGCAACGAAAGCTAGATGTCGCTAAGCTGCAATTACAACGGACTGCCGAAGCCTACTCCGCTCAACTCTCGGTTAAGCTCAACCAACCAACCTCTGGACCCGACGACGCCGGCGGACTTTGGGCGCATATATCCCACTCCATGCGCGCTGTCGCTGAAGAAGTCATTGGTTTCCGGCGCCCGCAACCTCGGAACCAATGGTATGATCAGGAGTGTCGCATTGCGACTGCAGTAAAAAACGCCGCATATAGAAAAACGCTGCAGTCAGCTGCAACGCGAGCCGTGCGAGAAAACTACCGCGAAAAGAGGAAGGAAGAGAGGCGCCTTTTCAGACGCAAGAAAAGAGAGCAGGAAAAGCGTGAGCGTGAGGAACTAGAGGTATACCAGGGCAAGAAGGATGCACGAAAATTCTATCAACAGGTTAAGCGTCTAACCCAAGGTTTCAAGCCCGGAGCATCCACTTGTAGAGACGAAAATGGAGATCTGAATACGGATACGCAGTGTGTGCTGAGATTGTGGAGACGACACTTCTCCAATTTACTTACTGGCGACGATTTCACCAATGCCGCCCATGGAGAGCGCAGTCCAGAGCTACCAATCAATAATGACGGAGTGGAAGTACCACCACCTAGCCATGATGAGGTTCGAGTTGCTATCCAACGACTCAAAAACAACAAAGCAGCGGGTGCTGACGGCCTGTCAGCTGAATTGTTTAAAACCGGCGGCGATGAATTGATAAGGCGCATGCATCAGCTCATCAGCAAAATATGGCTAGAAGAAAGCATGCCCGACGATTGGAACCTCAGCGTACTGTGCCCTATACTTAAGAAAGGAGACCCAACAATCTGCGCAAGTTATAGAGGTATCAGTCTTATTTCCATCGCATATAAGGTTCTCTCAAGCGTACTATGTGAAAGATTAAAGCCGATTACAAAAACACTGATTGGACCTTATCAGTGTGGCTTTCGACCTGGTAAGTCCACCATAGACCAGATTTTCACGCTACGACAAATCCTGGAGAAAACCCACGAAAATCAAATTGACACACACCATCTCTTTGTCGATTTTAAAGCTGCGTTCGATAGCCCGAGAAGGGATTGCCTATACGCAACAATGTCTGAGTTCGGTATACCTGCAAAGTTGATTAGACTTTGCAGAATGACGTTGAGCAACACACGCAGCTCCGTCAAGGTAGGAAATGACCTCTCCGAAACCTTCAATACCGAAAGAGGTTTCAGGCAAGGCGATCCACTGTCTTGCGATCTCTTTAACATCATCATGGAGGGGATCGTACGAAAGGCCGGTGTGCATCGTAATGGCACCATTTTCTACAAAGGCGTCCAGCTCCTTGCGTACGCTGATGATATTGATATTGTCGGCAGAACCAAGAGAGATGTTACCGCTGCTTTCGCCGCTATCGAAAAGGAATCAGCCAAAGTGGGTTTGACGATAAATGAGGGCAAAACAAAATATATGCTGTCTACAAACAAGGGAGCTCGGCGTTTAGACTCCCACGTTTCATCCGGCAGCTATAACTTTGAAGTAGTCAAGGAGTTCGTTTACCTTGGCACCGCCATTAATACCAAAAACGAAATCAGCCTGGAGATAAAGCGAAGAACAATAATTGCTAATAGGTGCTACTACGGGCTCAGTAAGCAACTAAGTTCCAGAGCCCTCTCTCGATCGACAAAACTAACACTCTACAAGACGCTTGTTCTACCTGTGCTGCTTTATGGCGCTGAGGCATGGGTAGTTTCGCAAACTGACGCAGCCGCTCTGGGGGTGTTCGAGAGAAAAGTTCTTCGCAAAATCTTCGGTCCTGTTCGAGTCGGCGATGACTATCGCATCCGAATGAACCACGAGCTGTATGAGCTCTACGATGACATTGACGTAGTTCGGCGTATAACTTTGCAGCGACTACGCTGGCTGGGTCATGTCCATCGTATGAACGACGAAGCTCCAGCGAAAAAGGTGCTCGAGGCGAGGGTCGCTGGTCAACGACGACGAGGGAGACCATGCCTCCGATGGATGGACCAGGCTGAGGAAGCCCTAACCGCACTTGGTGTATCCGATTGGAGAAGGCGCGCGCAAAGCAGAGGCGCCTGGCGAGAGCTGATGAGGTCGGTTGAAACCCGGACACGGGTTGTTACGACCAACTAAGTAAGTAAGTAAGTAATTATAATAAATTTAATCTTTAAAATTTTGCAAAATCGAATAAAAACCTTCAAACATTTTGCAAAACTGCTTTAATTTTTAATATGCACCCTTTTTTAACCGGCATATTTTCACTTCTTGTTGGCTTGTCACCTTCACTCGTAAAACTCTGTTAAATTAACATTTTGGAGGTCTTCTCTTTTTATGAGCTTTTTAACCGACTTCAAAAAGGAGGAGGTTCTCAAGTTCGTCGGTTTCTCGGTTTCTTTTTTTATTTTTTTATTTTTTTTTTTTTTTTAATGTATGTACATCGATAACTCCTAAACCATACGCCTGATTGCCAAAATTTTTGGTGAACAGATAGATATCATAAGCATGGAGGTGCACGTAAAAAAGTGGGCGGTATTCGAGAATTGGGCGTGGCAATACTAGATCTCGCAATAATAGATACTTCAGCAAGAACGATTGAGTAAAGATCACGCAATATGCTGCGCAGAAATTGCCTCTCTCTGCGCATGACGTCATTTGTAGCTCATTTTGAGAGCGCACCAAAGGTTTAGTATGAAAAAATGTAAACATTTCAACTTAACAAAATATTGTATGTTTTAATGTTAATTGAATATTTCAAAAAATAATAGAATATATAATTTGAATTTACTTTCAGTTTTATCATTTTAACTTTTATTAAGATATACTTCAATACTCAGGTTTTTTAGCTTCATAAACAAACTTAACAATAATGCCCTAGTCCTGTAGCAACTACAAATTTAAAAAAAAGGCATTAGTTTAATGTTTAGAAGAAATTTTATTTTTTCAGTTTATAAGAAAGTAATATTATATAAAATATTCCGAGTGTGTATAAAAAAAATCTTATTCATTTATTAAAATTAATTAAAATAATCATTAATATGTTATTTTGCAAAACTTTCTCTTGGCTTTATAAGAATTTTGCTGAATGTCTCTATTGAGTTTTCTTATAACAAAGAACATTCTGGCACGAAAAAACAATTTCTTAATCTTTACGCTGCAATTTATTTTCGATGACTGCTCAATATGGAGCTTCAAAAAGTCGTTAGAAATAAGTAAATCATCTCCATTAATCGATTTAAAAATTTGTTCCAGTTGTGTTATTTGCTGCATAACATCTTCTGTGGGCTTGGATAAGCCACCTTCATTTAGATGGCTAACCCAACTAAAAGTACGGTCTTCACTGCTTGTAACAGAAATATTTGGAATTTGTTCTTTTAGCCTGTGGCAAATGTAGCCTGCAAGATTTTCCAACCCATCATACTCTAATCCCTCAAACTGCTCCAATTCTTCGTCAATGTTGACAGAAAGCTGAGAACTTTCGCAAACATTAGAAAAAATTAAACCTAAATTAAATAAAATGCAGGTGAAGGGCGTATTGATAAGTACATTATCATATTTGAACAATATTACCTGTTAAAGAATTTTGGGTTCTATCCAAATCTTGAGTATTGTCCTCTTCGACGTTGGCAGAGGTTGACAAAACGCCTTTATTACAACCCAGCAGGTATGAACGCAGACGGTATTTAAATTCCTGACGGTCGGGATGGTCATGCAGCCCACCTTTGGAACGAATAATTCCAAAAACATTTTCTAACACATCTTGATTAAGGCGGTATGTCAAAATGTATTTAATATTAAATCGTTGATTTAAATCCTAAGAATACCTATGAAAATTAAAATTAATATTTGCAGCTTAAATAAAATAATAATTCTTACCCTTCTGAAATGGAAGCAACGTGCTCTTATCTTTTACGCGCATATCTTTTATAAGATTGCTCATCCTTTCAAGAATATCGTCCTGTACTTGAAGTGCAAGGCCATAAGCATGAGTACGTTCCCTGCTGTCTGGATTCGGTACCCTTACATTCATAATGTCAAACCAATCGTTTGTCTACAAAGCAAATTTATAAAAATATAATATTAGTAATTAAATACAAAGATTTGATTTCATATAATATACCGTTTTAAACAATTCATAGCATTCTTGCCAGTTTTTTCCTTCTAAATAACCCATGCTTGCAGCTCGTGTTATAGCTTTATAGCTTATAATAATTTAGTTGCCATTTTAACATTTTGGCGATCGCATAAAGAAACTTGAAGGTGTCGAGAACTAATTTTATGGGTAATTGTTAAATCCGCTGATGTGCATGCGAGAAGATCAATAATTATGTCCTTTTAACCTAATTTTAAATTGATTACAAAGCCACGGTCTATAAAGTGGTTACGCAACAACTTAATGAGATGTGGCACATCAGCGAGCACGTAAATTTTATTATTATCGTACGTAAACCTGAAATAATGAACAATAAAATAATATAAATAATAAAAAATATGAATTGTTTAGCAATTTATTGTTTTATCTTACCAAGGCTCTTCTGCATCGACTTTTAACTCATTAAAGAGAGCTCGGTTACTACCTCCTAAGTCGCTAACCATCGCCACAACATTGAAACCGCATACTTTTGTAGTGCTTAAAATTGTTTTTAAAATGTCGGGCGTCATTTTACAATCGTAGTTGAAGAAAATTGGCTGTTTCCAATTCGCCATTAAGCCTTAATCAAATTTACATTAATGATGAATTTAATAAATTATATGAAAGTAAGTATTGATTGAAGTCTAAGTAGCTTTGAAGTCTTACCTCTTAGCATCCCGACTTGGACATAGTTAGCAGGAGGAAGGGTGGAATCGGTAACTTTGTCGTAGCAGTAGGCCTCACGAATTTGCATTTCATCGAAACTTAATATGCAAATTTTTTGCGCTTCCGTCATTTGTTTTGTTGCAGCGAGAATTTGGACCACAGGTTTCAAAATGCCTGGTATAATCTCAATTTTTTGCGCCCAGTGTTGCAGCGTTCTAATTGCAGGCAGCGGAAAGTTCTTATTTTTGAGCAGTTTGTAACATTTTGCACTTGCAGAATAAAGTGTTATTGAGTGTGCAATATCATTTTCTGTCCATTTCTGTTTTCAATTTGAAGCTTTTCTTCAATGTTTTGGCATTCAAATTCCTTTTTTGCCAAACGTTCTTTAAGGGTTTCCATTTCATAAGAATGTTTTTTTTCTATGGTCAACAAGTGCTGGTTGAGTTTAAAATGTTCACGCTTTAAATATTTGCTGTAATGAAACATAATTCAGCTTTCAAACTTAAAAACACAAACGTGAACTTTAAACAATGCAGTTACTTAAGCTTACACTTCCTTTTGCAATGCTTTTACTTCAGCTTCAAAGTGGCTTTTTTCGTGGTTGTTGGCCAAAAAGGAATTATTTTCATTGTTGGACTGGTCGACGTCAGGATGGGTCCCCTCTTCATTGTTTTCCAAAGGTTCAGCCATAGGTTCACATACTTCAATTTGTTCTCCTTCTGTTGTTTTAGCTTCAAGCAGAAGCGACGAAACTAATTTTTTGTTGTTGCGTTGCTGGAGCCTTTTCAATCGTACAGCAGCAGTTTTTTTAGGCTGCTCGCTCCTGTAAATGGAAGGAATGGCACCCTGCTTTAAGTATCTGTTGGCACCTAGACCTAGATGTGATAGGTACGAAAATTAAAATGGAAGCGTTTCTTGGAGTTTGCATTATGCCTGGTTCTCACTATGGCAGTTTCAATGACAAACTTTTTTTTATCTTCTAAAATATTGAATGTGTTACCGGTTTTACACAATAATCTGCAAAGCCCAAGTCAAATGAAGTGATTCCTATTCCAAATTCTGGGAAAACTGACCCCAAATGCCAGCAGGTTGGCATTTTTCATTGAACTGCCAACATGAATTGCCATAGTGAGAACCAGGCATTAGGGTGCAGTCAAAACTGACCACAGGGCAATTATAACTTACCCATTTCTTACTGCAGCTGTCCTTCGATATCTTCAGCTTTGAAGTGTTCCATGCAAACCCTCCATGTTGTTGCATTGAATGTCTTTTCTTGTCGACAAAATCGCAGCCACTTTTTTAACATTTCCTTTTCTTTTGGAAAGGAAAAGAAACTTAACTTTAAATTTTTGTCTTTCCTTTCATTGCTGCAACACCACACAGCACACTTCATTTTTAATAATTAATTTTTCTTCACTTTTTATTTAATTTTACACAAAATTACTTCCAAACAAAAATGTAAACAAACAGATGCGGGTAACAAATGACGTGTAAAAAACAGCTGATCGCTGAGAGAATATAACGGACCTGCGCAATGCGTAATCTGTTCTCTATCATTCTTGATACTACAGTATCTCGAATAATATTGACACTAGGGTACTGCAATTTAGTGCAGGGGTAGGCACAATTATTACAAATTATTATTATATATTCGACAAATGGGCGTGGCAATATTAGAAAAACACAGTATCTCGAATAATATTGACACTAGTGTACTGCAATTTAGTGCAGGGGTAGACACAGTTAAAACAAATTATGGTCAAGAAAATGGGCGTTATTTAACAAATGGGCGTGGCAATATTTGAAGAAGAGTGTACCTTGAATAATTTTGAGAATAGAGTACTGCAATTTAGTATAGGGGTAGGCATTATTATTACAAATTATGGTCAGTAAAGTGGGCGTTATTCGACAAATGGGCGTGGCAATACTAGATAAACACTGTATCTCGAATAATATGGACACTAGGGTACTGCAATTTAGTGTAGGGGTAAACACAGTTAATACAAATTATGGTCAAGAAAATGGGCGTTATTTAACAAATGGGCGTGGCAATATTAGAAGAAGAGTGTACCTTGAATAATTTTGAGAATAGAGTACTGCAATTTAGTATAGGGGTAGGCATTATTATTACAAATTATGGTCAGTAAAGTGGGCGTTATTCGACAAATGGGCGTATCAATATTATAAAAACACTGTATCTCGAATAATATTGACACTAGTGTACTGCAATTTAGTGTAGGGGTAAATACAGTTAATACAAATTATGGTCAAGAAAGTGGGCGTTATTTGGCAAATGGGCGTGGCAATATTAGAAAAAGAGTTTATCTCGCATAATATTGATACAAAGGTACTGCAATTCGGTATAGAGGTATGCATAATTAGTATAAATTACGGTCAAGAAAGTGGGCGGAATTCGACTACTAGGCGTGGCAATACTAGATAAACACTATCTCAGTTAATATTTACTCTGGGGTACTGAAATGAAGTACAGGGGTAGGCACAATTATTGGAAATTACGCTCAAGAAAGTGGGCGCTTATTTAACAGAGGGGCATGGCAATATTAGAAAAACACTTTATCACGAAATATATTGACACCAGGTTAATAAAACTCGTTACAAGAATGGATATAATAATTTCAAAACACGTGACATTTAATTTTAATTTTAGAGACAGATATATGAAATAACCAACAAACTTTCAGAATTTAATAGAACAATTTTTTCAGAACAATTGTATTTATGTTGTTTATACACTTTTTTCGAAAATTTATCATATTCTCATATTCTCTAAAAAGGAAGAAATAAAAACTTTTTAAAAAAAGCAACCGACTACAAAATCACTACAAAGTAAAAAATACTTTTCCTTTTAATTTCTTGGTCATATTTGATAATTTATTTAAACATATTATTATATATGAAATCTTATTTTAATTTTTTTCTTATTTGTTTTATTATCATAAATATATTAATTTCTTCTAAAAAATATAGAGCACGATGGCTTTATTGTGGAACTTATTCAATTAGAAAAATGCGTAACTTACAACTGCAAAAAATTTTTAGCGTTTTGGCAAAAATGTCACCGAATTAAATGTGTGGTTTTAAACACATATTCTGATTGGCTTGCACAAAAGGAATCGATATTACTAAGCGATAATTTGCAAGCATCTGGCTCAAATGAAAATCGCGGACGTCCTAGAGTAAATTTCTTAGAGTCTTCATGTAGAACAAAGCGACGACGAGTAGCTGAACTAGCGGAAATAGATGTGCCCGCTGCAGATGATTTGCGTTCAGCTACCCTTCAAAAGAATGCATTCATTTTACCAGCTAGTATAAATGAAGTATTCTCGTTTATGATGGAAGCAAGTTTAACAAAGCAACATAAACAGTAAAATTGATTTTGATCGACAACATTTTAAAAGAAAAACAAAAAAGTTATCCCGACCAAATAACTGTAAGCGATTCTCACGCTGAAGTTGAGCTGCAAAATTTATTGGATCATACCGCTACTCGAATACTAGAACTACAGAATGATGCAATCAATCAAGTTTTGGATGATTCAGTAAATAGCCTGACTCCTATAGGGAAATGGGATTTTGATGGTAGTTCGGGACAAGCTTAAAGTAAGAATTTTGAAGATAGTAACTTATTTGTTCCATCATATGTCCCGCTTCAACTTGTAACAATGCCAGATGAGACTAATACTACCAAAATAATATGGGAAAAATGCTCGACCATCGTCAACCCGCTACTGCCGCCCTATTAGGTTCCAATTTAGAAAAGAGTCCATCCAATTGCCCATCGATGAAGAAATGTATTTTAAGAACAAAATTGAGAACTTAATCCACATCGAATTCAATTTGGGTAAAAAAGCTATACACATTGAACATATATTACAACTTACAATGGTGGATGGAAAAGTATATAATGCCTTATCCCAAACTTCATCTGCTAACTGTTACATATGTAATGCGAAAGAGATGTACAACATTGAAAAATGTTTGCAAAAAGTTATCAAAAAAGATCGCTATGATTTTGGAATATCACCTCTTCATGCATATATTAGATTTTTTGAATATTTTCTTCACGTTTCATATAGACTTGAACTGAAAGTGTGGCAAATTAGAACTTTAGAAGGAAAAGCGCAAGTTCAAACGAGGAAAAAAATATCCAATCACAATTCCGATTGAAAATGGGATTAACTGTCGACAAACCTTAAACAGGAGGTTGTGGATCTTCTAGTGATGGAAGCACGGCAAGAGAAGAGATTGAGACAGATAGAGACAGATTTGATTGAGAGATGTGCAATATTATTGCAAACTTTGTCGTCAGTATACAAAATAAATGTTGAAAAATTTAAAATCCATGCACTAGATACTGCTAAGGAGCTGACCAAAAAATATTCTTGGTACTACATTCCACCTTCAGTTCAAGACATGCGCTGGTATTTATTGGTGAGCTCTCTGAGGAAACTGCTGAGTCCAGGAACAAAGTTATAAAAAAGTTTCGACTCCATCCGACGCATAAAACTTCACGCGTTGCAACTAATACTGATTTGTTTAATAGTTTACTTTTAAGTTCGGATCCCTTTTTAACAGGACAGCGAAAATTACCTCCCAAGCACCAGTAAATTTTATTGAAATCTGTTTTTGATTTGCTGCAATAATATTTGCCTCTTTTTTAATTAGTTTTTATAAGTAATCACTATTACGTTTATCAAATTTATTTGTTGTTACACAAATTTTTATTAAACAAAATGGTGTAAAAATTTTTTCAATTGTTTGCTTAGAGCGGGTGGAAGGGGGCGGCAGAGGTCAACTACGCCCATTTTATCATATCATGATTCTCACATTTTAACACAGCCGTAACCAAAATTTCAAGTTTATATCTCAACTGAAAGTATTTTTGGCCGCTGACTCCATACAAGTCCGACCACTGTGCACCACAACAAAATCATAAATCGAAGTCATAAATTATGCAACTACAATATCTAACATAGTATTTAGCAATTTCGTAACAAAATTATTCTTTTATTATTCGAGATTTACCTAAACTGTATGGTCTTCTAAGAAATTTCAAATTTTGAGTTGTGACAGTCTTGAGCAATTAGTGATGTGTTCCAAAACTTTGAAAAATCGTGTTGGTTGAAAAACTTTTAAATTTTTGCCCACAAAACCGTGAAAAAACGTAACGATGTGAGTATAACATGCAATTATTAAAAAAAAAAAAAAAAAATTTTTATTGAAAAATTCAAAAGAAAAAAGAAGCAAGAGTACAACGTGAAAAGAAGTAAGTGCACAACAAAAATCTTAATCAATTTCACAACTTTTCCCAAGCTTGCACGTTTGTTACAAATTTGATCAAAAATGCTATTATGAACGATGTAAATACGTCTGATATGTCTTGCACATCTGTCTAACTGAATCCAAAAGAGGAGACTTACTTACTTACTTACTTACTTAGGTGGTCGTAACAACCCGTGTGCGGGCTTCGGCCGACCTCATCAGCTCTCCTTGACCAGGCGCCTCTGCTTTGCGCGCGCCTTCTCCAATCGGATACACCAAGTGCGGTTAGGGCTTCCTCAGCCTGGTCCATCCATCGGAGGCATGGTCTCCCTCGTCGTCGTTGACCAGCGACCCTCGCCTCGAGCACCTTTTTCGCTGGAGCTTCGTCGTCCATACGATGGACATGACCCAGCCAGCGTAGTCGCTGCACAATTATACGCCGAACTACGTCAATGTCTTCGTAGAGCTCAAGGTTGATTTATAAGGTTGTCACAAGGGAGAGAGCGAGTGCCCATAATTGTCAAATCGAAGTTGACAGCTCATAGAAAATCTGCAAGTGCTCTCTTTTATCATCCGTTTTTCTTTCGTAGTCATTCGCAAAATTGGCTGGTTTTGACAATTATGGGTACTGAGAAGAGAGTGCGATCAGCGCTACGACATCCTTAGAAATCAACCTTGGTAGAGCTCATACAGCTCGTGGTTCATTCGGATGCGGTAGTCATCACCGACTCGAACAGGACGACTAGTTTCGTCAGTTTGCGAAACTACCCATGCCTCAGCGCCATAAAGCAGCACAGGAAGAACGAGCGTCTTGTAGAGTGTTAGTTTTGTCGATCGAGAGAGGGCTCTGGAACTTAGTTGCTTACTGAGCCCGTAGTAGCACCTATTAGCAATTATTGCTCTTCGCTTTATCTCCAGGCTGATTTCGTTGTTGGTATTAATAGCGGTGCCAAGGTATATGAACTCCTTGACTACTTCAAAGATATAGCTGCCGGATGAAACGTGGGAGTCTAAACGCCGCGCTCCCTTGTTTGTAGACAGCATATACTTTGTTTTACCCTCTTTTATCGTCAAACCCACTTTGGCTGATTCCTTTTCGATAGCGGCGAAAGCAGCGGTAACATCTCTTGGTTCTGCCGACAATATCAATATCATCAGCGTACGCAAGGAGCTGGACACCTTTATAGAAAATGGTGCCATTACGACGCACACCTACCTTTCGTACGATCCCCTCCATGATGATGTTGAAGAGATCGCAAGACAGTGGATCGCCTTGTCTGAAACTTCTTTCGGTATTGAAGGTTTCGGAGAGGTCATTTCCTACCTTGACGGAGCTGCGTGTGTTGCTCAACGTCATTCTGTAAAGTCTAATCAACTTTGCAGGTATACCGATCTCAGACATTGTTGCGTATAGGCAATCCCTTCTCGGGCTATCGAACGCAGCTTTAAAATCGACAAAGAGATGATGTGTGTCAATTTGTTTTTCGTGGGTTTTCTCCAGGATTTGTCGTAGCGTAAAAATCTGGTCTATGGTGGACTTACCAGGTCGAAAGCCACACTGATAAGGTCCAATCAGTGTTTTTGTAATCGGCTTTAATCTTCCACTCAGTACGCTTGAGAGAACCTTATATGCGATGGAAATAAAAAAAAGAGAAGACTGCTTCATTGTTTTGTTGTTGTGTGGGCATAAGACGATCATGTTTAAATACAGCATAAAAATTCTTGGTTATTTCAAAATCGTGTATAAAACGACAGTGTTAAAGAAGAGTTGAGTGTATTTGCATTTAAGTCTATAAAGTTGATTTCAATAAATTTTTTGAATAAATTAAAAATATGGATTCGTCACATCATAGTTTTAGAAGCGAAGATCTATTCAGTAAAAAAAAATGTAAAATCAGCCAACCCATTGCTGAGATCTGATCCCGATAACATTTTGCTATTTTTTTTTTCTTATGTGTTAAGCTTATTCATATGTGTTCAACGTACTGTGCATTATCTTAAAAGCTTAGTTTTAAAGAATTATTTTTGTGCAAGTTGAAATAAGATTTAAGTAAAATATTCTTTAGTAATGCAAAAAACCGTCACGATAATTTTAATTATGGTCATTTTATTTAAAAAAAAAAAACAAACAAACACGACAACACAAAGTCACATAATAAAATTTCAAAATTAACAATTAATAGTTTAAAAAATAATTTACAGAAATGTTGAAAATTATTTATCATGCCGTTTTTATAGATATATATTTAAAAAATAAGGTTTCGAAGCTTTTGCAATTTCTTACTTTGCATTATCTCTTCCAGATTGGCAATAAATTACTACCGTTTCGGAAGGAAATAAGTTGACATAATTGTTTATTTTTGTGTCATGGGATCACGGTAGATGCCCGTGAAAAGTACCGCTTTGGCCTTGCTGTCGAATATCAGAAACAGGAATGGATGATTACATTCGAACTTCGTGGGCTCTAAGGGACGTGCCGAGCGGAAACTAAAGAGTACGGTAGCAGCAGCTGCAGTGCTGCCTTCTTCGTCCACCTTTATCTTGGCCACATGCCTAGCATCGCCAAATAAGATTTTTGTTTCTGTCGAAAAGCCACTCAGATCGGCAGCGGATTCAAAAATTGAACTGATACCCATGCTATTTAAAATCTAAAAATGGAAGAAGGAGCAAAGTAAAAACGATGATGCTCAAGCAGTTTAAAGAAATTTTTAAGCTCTTACCGGTACCAGCTCCAAAGATTGTTCAAACTTAAATTTGGGCAAAGAAATATCGATCTCACGTAACATGCTGTCCTTAAGTGCCTGTTCCAATGACTCTGGCGTTAGTTTTTCCAATACTTTTTCCAGGCTGTCTTTTTCAAATGTTGGCAGAATGATGATCATGGAGATTTCCGAAGCTTTGCCTTCTTCTTTGGACGTTATATAGGGCATCTCTAAAATATGTACACCCAGACGCTCATCGATTGCCAGATTGTAGTTGCCACGCTTGTGCATCATTGGCACAAAAGATTGTTTGCCACCATTTGTATAGAACACTTCGTCCTTCGTTAACTTTGGATCAAACTGATCTGCCCATTGACCCTTGAAGTAGGCCGCATTAGCCAGCACTAGCTGAGTTTCTGGCGTTATATCGCCTGATTTGAGCACTTCAGGGATCTCATTATGCGTGATGTTGGAAATCCAACCGTTAATATCGTTTCGGCATTGCTCGGCAGCACTGCGAAAATCCATGGATTCTAGTTCATCAAAGAATAGAGCAGTTATACAGTCAGTCAACTTTACTTCCTGTGCAAAAAATATCTTATCGGCGGATGCAAACTCCAGTGGCATTTTCTCGGAACGCATGGAACGCTGACGTTTTTCAAAATGATAGGCGGTAGCGACATGATTCTTATTTTTGGCCCACTGCAAATTGAGTTTCTCTATTAACTCCTTTTCTGTATGATTGCGTGCACCAAAGTAGGCCAACAGCAGAGCATGATAGGTGCTGTAGGGTGAGAAGAAGACATTGGCATTGGGCGTGGCGTGTTGTATGGCCGCCAGCATGTTGAAAGAAAAAGATTGCTGACCGCGATACAGGTCAGAGTAAATGGTCTTGGGTACAACATCGATTTCATTATCATCGATACAGTTCATCGACTGCGCAAGCGTGCTGTGATCATGTGCCACGAGCGCAATCACCAAGAGGCTGGTGAATAATTTGAACATGTTGAACGATCACAATTGAGCTGAAGTTTGAAAAGAAAGTGAAAACAAGAGAAAAAGTTAGTTTAAAATGATGAGCATTGAGTTAGTTGAAATAAAATATTTTTCCAAGTTTCATTTGTACAACCATCCATCCAACCCAGCACACGAACTCACACATATATGTGAACCAAGTTAATGGCCTTGAATTTTTTGCCAATGACGAAGGCGAGAAATTCCCAAAATAATTATTTAAGAAAAAAAAAAAAAAAAC
The DNA here is from genome assembly GCA_914767935.1 of Coremacera marginata. Lineage (NCBI taxonomy): Eukaryota > Metazoa > Arthropoda > Insecta > Diptera > Sciomyzidae > Coremacera > Coremacera marginata. The sequence goes on along the minus strand of OU612043.1, from coordinate 29,172,050 downwards.
AAAAAATCATAAACACGATCTGCAACTTTGCACATCAAGCAAATAAATTACTAAGAAAAAAATAAATGAACACGATTTATTTGATTTTTATATTTTTGGTGACATTAGCTGCGCCCTAAGTAGACGTGACATGGTCGCTTATAAGCAAGCTTAACTTAAGCAATCTTGTGCTTATAATTATGGCACTGACACCACCTGGTTACTCACGCATGCTTCACTCATATGCATAAAGTATAGGCTGAAGTGGGGTGATGTGTAACACGTTTTTATTTGCTGCAATAAAAGTGTTTTTGATGGGTTTAATGTAGTATCCCTTTTAGAAGAACCAATTCAGTGTTTTCATGGTTGTTAAATACCACCTTGTTCAAAAAGAAAGGTTCATTTATTGAAAAAAATTAAAGTACAAGTTTATTTATCCAAATCAATATTGTCGCCTTCAAAGTAGTCCCCGTCGGCTGCAACGCACTTATGTCAGCGCTTGATCCAGTCACGGAAACCTTTCTGGAACACGGTTTTTGGTATGGCCTTCAGAGCGTTCACCGACCTCATTTTTTCCATGACCTCTTCTTTGCTGGTAAAACGCGTTCCTCGAAGCGGTTTTTTGACTCGATCGAACAGGAAAAAATCACGCGGAGCCAGGTCAGATTAATTTGACAGCTGCTGAATAGTTATCGTGTTGTTTTTGGCCAAAAAGTCACGAATAAGATGAGCATTGTGCGATGGTGCATTATCGTGGTGCAAAATCCATGATTTGTTTTGCCACAACTGCGGTATTTTTTGGCGAATTGCTTCGCCAATTGAAACGTCTCATAACGCCCAAATAATACTGTTTATTGACCGTTTGACCATCTGGCAAAAATTCATGGTGAACTACACCATTGTAGTCCATGAAAACAGTCAGCATCGCCTTCTTTTTTTTTCCTGAAAACGACGTGATTTCTTCGGTCTCAGTTCGTCTCGTATACCCATGTCTTATCACCAGTAATGATGGATTCGGTGAATGATTTGTCGTTTTCGACCATTTCCAGCATGTCTTTCGCGATAGCAACTCGGTCTATTTTTTACATAAAATTGAGTTCTTTCGGTACCAACTTCGCAGCGGCACGTCTCAAGCCCAATACATTCTTCAAAATGTTCTGAACGGATCCAATTGATTTGATCCGTCGTCCTCTGCCAAATTGCTATTTTTGACCAACATTTCTTTGATTTTTTCAACGTTTCTTCGGTAGTCGAACACGATGGCCGCCCGGTACGAGGGTCTTCTTCTACTTCGTCTTGGCCACTCACAAATCGGTTAAACCACTTGTTTGCCTTCTGATACGATAGAGCAGAGTCACCGTAACATTTCACCAACATTTTATTTTTCACACACAATTTGATACAAACTCGTTGCTCAATTTTTTCTTCCATCGTAAAAATCGAAGACACGAAAAAAGTTGTTGTAAACAAAACACTGTCACTTTACCAAATGTCAACGAGAGACGCTGATATTTGGCAGCCTTGTCATAGACACATGTGGCAGCCTACTAAAAAAAAAAAATGTTCGAATCGGACAGTTAAGTCCGGTTCACAGTGTGAATGAACGTATATTTTTGAACAAGGTGGTAGCATCCCCATTTTCATAGTTTTGAGAAACTGAGGTTTTGTGTTTTATACCTTGCCGTTTGTAATTACTATCTAAGCCAATATACTTAAAATGCTAAAAAGTATCGAAAATTTAAAATCATTTGAAGACATCTCATCCCAGAAAATTCTTTTCCTGGGTGGCATGTGTGGCACAAGTTCTGTTTTAATTTTATACAATTTAAGAATACTTAGTCCCAAGCTTTGTTTACCTCAAACGTTGGTATTTCAGTTTTAAATTTGTTCTTTAAAAAGCAGCTCTCCCTTAATTCGTCGCTACATTCCATTTTGGTTGTATAGAAAAGATTCCGAAACCCTTGCCGAAATTTGGCAACGCGAATTCTGAATGCTCTCAAAAAGAGGAATTTTGTCTTTTTCGTTTTTAGCCTTTCGACGAATTTTTGTGCTATCAACAAACTTTTGGAAATCAGACGATGTTAAAAAGTACACCTCATTATTTTTGTCAGCTGAACGAACAAGATTCACAACATCGGACATATCTAGAATTTCAACTTGTTTTCTCCATTCGGCACCAATTCTTTTAAATTTTAATACAATTTCGGTGTCGTCATATATACAGTACAGACTTTACTAAAATTTAGTCCAAGATTTTTAACCGTGCTGTCATTTTGGCTTTAATGACAGCCTTTAGTCGTTTTGGCATCGATTTCACTAATTTTTGTGTCGTTTTCGGTACGATTTCGCTCCATTCTTTAAAAATGCTTTTTTTCAGCTGTTCTTTGCTTGAATTCCGGGTATTGTTAAGTCACAGGACAGTTCCATATTAACCAAGACTGCACAATTTCCTATATGTGCTTAGGATCGTTGTCCTGATAGAACAGATAGTGTGAGGGATTCCCAATTTTTTTGGAACTGCGCAGCGGATTTTCTTTTAATATATCAATTTACATAATTTTGTTCATATTTATGTCAATAAATACTAGATTTCCAACATCCGCTGCAGACATGCAGGCCCAAACCATCACACTACAGCCGCTATGCCTTACTGTGGCTTTTAGGTTTTCTTTTTGAAGCTCAGTATTCGGCTTGTGCTAAGCATAGATCATTTAAATTTTGACTCGTCTGCGAAAATAACACGTTCCAGAAGTCAGATGTCTTCGAAATATGGTGAGTAGTGAACGAAAGTCGGCTTAGTTTACTTTTTTTACTGATAAATGGCTTCTTTCTAGCTACTCGGCCACTGAAGTCGTGTTCACGCAGTACTCTTCGAACAGTTTCGGCACTACATAACTTACCCAACCCCTTTTCGACTTCAGTGACCAGCTTAGGAACTGACAATTTGGGATTAGCCCTTATTTTCCGTACTATGTAGCGGTTGTCAGTAGCGTTAGAAGCAATTCTGACTTTATTTTCTACACGATTTTCACGAACGAAGCGCTCAATAATGTTTTGTACCGTAGATAATTTATATTAACAATTTCAGCAATTTTCCGCTGCGACAGTTCATTCTTATAATTACATGCAATAACAATAGAGTTCAGCTACTACAGCTATATCGCACTTCCTCAGCATTAACCCATCTAAAGCCACTACAATGTGGGAAAAATTTACCCACCAATAAATGGGTTGGGCTCAGGGACAACACAAGACGTAACAACTAACCATGCGTATATATAGATCTAATTACACAACTAATTTTAATCTACTTTTGAGTTGACCTTTTGACAAATTAACATCAAAAACGCTACAATTGTTAACAAAGGAACTCATGCGACTTAAAGGAGCAGTAGCCATATAATTTGTTCTACTAAATGGCAAATAAATTAAGTTGTTAGCGTTTCTACTGCTTCTACGGTTAGTGTTAAAATTTATGTGAGAAAGAAGTTCTGGAGAATCGAATACACCTGTTATGAGCTGGTGTAAATATACGATATCTGCCGATTTCCTTCGATCACCTAAAGACTGCATTTTTAATAGTTTTAAACGATCCTCATAAGGAGGAAGGTCTAATATGTCAGTTCCACTTAAGCCCCTTAGAGCAAACTGAACAAAACGTTTTTGGATTCTTTCTATTCGATCAACATTCACATTGTAACTTGGGGACCAAACTTGACTTGCATACTCTAAGTGAGGTAGTCACTTAGTATTACGCACGATTGCATAATACAACGTTGTAGTTGTAATCATGCTATTAAATTCTTTGGCCCAGCGTTTTACAAAACCAAGCATTGAAGATGCTTTTTTACAAATATTATCAATATGAATGTTAAACGACAGCTTAGAATCCATGCATATACCTAGGTCTTTGACGGTGTCTACACGACTCAAGGCAGTATCTTTAATCTTATAATCAAATATAAAATTATTCCTTTTTCGCGAAAAGGTCATAGTTTGGCATTTATCTGAATTTAAAAACATATTATTTTTAGAACACCAAACTTCAAAGGATTTTAGATCAGACTGGAGTAGATCTGAATTATCTCTAGAATTAATCGTTCTGTATATTTTCATATCATCGGCATAAATAAGCAGATGAGAGTGTTCAATGACGTGAGTTACATCATTGATAGCTAAAATAAACAGAAGAGGACCAAGGTGACTACCCTGAGGAACACCTGATCCAGCAATATATTCAGAAGACAATGCGCCTCGGAAACGTATTTGATAAGATCGCTCTACCAAATACGATTTAATCCAGTTCACAAAATATTGTGGAAATCCCATTAACTCAAGTTTAAATAAGATTAGATTGTGTGGTAGCTTATCAAATGCCTTACTAAAGTCAGTGTAAACACAATCGACCTGGTTACCAGAATCAATAGAATTTAAGCAGAATGTTGTAAAATCGAGAAGATTAGACACAGTGGATCTGCCATTCACAAAACCATGCTGACGAGTTGTTATGACTTTGCCACAGTGAATTTTCACCCGATCGTACACCATCCGCTCAAAAAGTTTTGGAATCGATGAGAGCTTAGCGATAGGCCTATAGTTACTGACATCGTTCCTGCAACCCTTTTTAAAAATAGGACTTATAAATGATTTTTTCCAAAAAAGTGGAAAATAACTTTCGTTAATAGATTTATTGAATAATAAAGAAAGTGGTTGACTCAAAACGGAACCGCATTGTGTTAACACTGCGGCAGGAACACCGTCAGGTCCAGCACCAAACTCCTCATCGATCGATCTAATATACATTAAAATATCCTCTGGAGTGAAGGATATATGTTCCAAAGATACTCTGGGTTCGGAATTCATATATTCAAAGTACTCTCCATCAGGAGTAAAAGAATCTGAACAGAATGATTCTTTAAAAAGATTGGCGAATAGGCTACAAATTTTGACGGGATTGTCAGTAAATCCCTCAGGAGTTCTAAATGAAGAAGGAAATCCATCAGATTTCTTCTTTGTGTTTACGAATCCCCAAAATTTCTTTGGATCTGTCAATATTCTCAGCTTAACATTATCTAAATATTCGTGATATAATGTAGCTGAGCGATTTTCAAATTCCAGAAACAAACGTTTGTAAGTTTCTAGGTCGTTTGAGCCTAAGCTACAGAAGTATTTCTTCCATGCCCTATTCCTGTTGTTGCGAAGAGTCTTTAAATCCTTTGTGTACCACGGGTACGCAGAATTCCTCGCAAATTTGAGACTATAAGGTACTGATTGAGAAAACACAGCAAAGAGTTCCATATAAAAAAAATGTATGGAGTCATCAAGGCAATTTACATTTATATATTCTAAAATTGCATTAAGTTTACCATGAAGCAACTGATTCAACTTCAAAAAGTCAGCATTTTTAAAATTGAATTCATAAAGCTTATCTGCTGAATTAGAATTTACTATATTTGCTCTGTCGGATTTGTACCAAATACTCAATGGTGGATGATATTCATCAACAGTAGTTAGAGCATGAAAGGCCCTCTTAACAACAACATTGTTACTGTCTGTAGTTAAGACCAGGTCAAGAAGTCTTTCAAGACTATTATAAATACAACTCACTTGTTGTAAGTCTGAACATATATTATCAACAAATATATGTTCTTGGCGGGTCTTCGAATTAGATGCGCAATAGTGTTGAATCACTATTTCATGCTGCTCAATCGTTGTACGGCGACCCATATTAGAAAATACACGTAAAAAAGGTAAAACAAATTTTTTTTTTGGCCATTCAGAGGCCATACAAAGTAAGCAACCGATTTACAGTTAGTTGCCGAAGAGTGAATTTAGTATGTGCATAAAAGATGCTGTGAGATGAGTATTTTTTGTTCTTTTAATTTTAAGCTATTTAAATGAATATTTTCACAATAAACGAATATGTTTTGCTATACTAGACTTATTGATTTTTTAAATGAGGGCAAATTTTTTTTTGAAGCGAAGCTTTTTATTCCTCGTTCTGTGATTTGCTTGGAGTGAAATCTGAAAAATTTCGACAGATTTTTTCTTGGAAATTTGATGGTTTCTTTGTTGCTAGCGCTTATTACAACAAGAAAATTTAATACTTTATTATTAAATACTAAAAATATTTTATGGCCTGCCCGTGGGGATCGAACCTACGTACTCTTAAATAAGAGCCCAATACACTATACACTAGGCCACACAGACTTGTTAGAAACAATTGTTAATTCAATACTAATTATAACAGAAGCTATGCTGCAGTAGATCGTCACCATCTATATATGGTATTGGTAGACAATAGATAGAGGATTGTGTATTTGCTATGCTACAACCATAGAGTGTAAATTATTATCTAGAGATTGCATCAACTCTGCTAAATCTCTGGCATGTGTTAACAGAGTTACTTTACTTAAAAGCGTGAAGGGAAAAAACTCTGTTAACCTCTGTTAACACATGCCAGAGATTTAGCAGAGTTGATGCAATCTCTAGATAATAATTTACACTCTATGCTACAACTATTAAACATTTGCTTTTATTTGCCACAAGGTGTCTCCAGCATCGGTTTGTTTGTATTGTGAATGCGTTTGTGGTGCTGTTGGCATAGAGTATAAATTATTATCTAGAGATTGCATCAACTCTGCTAAATCTCTGGCATGTGTTAACAGAGGTTAACAGAGTTTTTTTTCTTCATGTTTTTAAGTGAAATATCTCTGTTAACACATGCCAGAGATTTAGCAGAGTTGATGCAATCTCTAGATAATAATTTAAACTCTATGCTGTTGGTACGAAGAAAATTAGCAATGCCCACAAGTGCGTTGACAAGTGCGTTTTTAAGTGTCAAAAAAATAGATGATATCAATAAATATGGAATTAACAAATCCATGCATGACATCGGCAAGGTATCTCAAATGTTTGTTCAATTTTGTTTCGTGTGCGTTCTTTAATATATATTTAATATATCTGTGGCGACAAGGAATAACGACTAAGCTCAAATATCGTAAAAAAATTATATTTTAATTGCACTAACTGCGACCTTTTTTCTGAAATATATGAACCATTAAACCAATGAAATATGTGCAGACATAAGTGGTTATCTATTCTGTGCAAAAAATAGATTTCTTCATTGGATTGGAGAATGGCAATCAAGAAAATGCCATATCGCTTTTTTACGATATTTTGAGCTTAGTCGTTATTCCTTGTGGCCACAGAAATATTTTTATCCTCGTTCTGTGATTTGCTTGGAGTGAAATCTGAAAAATTTTCGACAGATTTTTTCGCTAGGTAGTACGCTGTTGAAGGAAAATGTTTGTTCAGTGCAGCCAAGTTCACAACCATGTGTGAAGAGTTCAAATGGAGAGTCGCTGGCATTATATGCCCGTATATGTAATTGGCGTGGAAATTTGACATTCAACAATAAAAAAATAAGCAGTAAATATGTTTTCTGTATATATGTAATTTATCTTATGTTATTTTAAATTTTTGTGTTTAAAAGTTAATTTATTAAAAAGAAAAAATTATTAAGCTATCAAATCTATGTAACTGCAAAAAAGCTTCGCTTCTCTCGTGTGTCCAACGACGCACCTGTGTTTTTTTTTGTATACTCTATTAGTATTGTTGTTGTAGAGCTTTAAAGTTGAAAGTATGCACCATGATACAATGATAAGGTAGGGCCGTTTCGCTGAGTGCTCTCACGCGCCAACGAAGATTGGATAATGAGAAGCAACATATATGTCAAAACGACGAATTTCGTAGAAATTGCAAATGAAGAAAATATTTTATGTTTCCAAGTTGCAAACAGTGCGGTCGCGGGTGTTAAATTTGTGCTAATTTGAGTGAAAATATTATATAAAAAGTGTAATAAAAACTATAAAATGTGAAAGAAGTCTTAAAATTGCAAAAAAAAACCTGTAACAGTTTTAACCTAAAAACAACTGCGAACGTGAGTATAAAGAAATTCGCGATGAACAGCTGATTTTGACACCAATCTCGCTTTATTCTGCTTTCTACTCCATTCCTCTCCGAGTCGACCCTACCTTATAATTCTGCCATGGTATGCACTGCATAAAATAAGCTGTGAGCCACTGTAGTATCATAAAGATTCCATTCAACACAAAAGCTAAATAAAAGCTTGTCAGCATTGTCAGCATTACAACTACAAATTAAGTGATCACGCAAGCCCACCCAGTTTAAAATAATATGTTTAACTTAACTTTAATCGCTATAATTATAGGACGCATAAAACCATTTCCACAACAAAAAAAAATTAAGGCGAAGAGAAAAGTGAAAGTTTAAGTTGTTAAAGTAAAATTAAGCAAAATGAAAGAAAAGCAAACAAAAAAACTAAAAAAAATATACAAAAGAAAACATTTTAGTAGTGTGCTCTTAACTAAAAAAAAAAAAAAAAATAAAAAAAAAAATTGCAATAAAAATGTAAACATCATGATTTGAAAGACAAAGTCAAGAGTGAGAAATGTTAACTGCTGATATGTTGATTGCAACAACAGCAAACATTGTACGACGTCACAGTTGCGTGAACTCAACTGCATTACCATGCTATGAATCATCGGCAACGGCGTCTTCAACGATCAGAAATTTCGTAAACCATATCTATGGAGTCATTTACTATTTATAGTAGGTAGTTACTCGTAATGTATACGAATATTAATGAAAGGATGACACAGATAAAACAACACAGTTTGACAAACTTGAAATGCAAAAGGGAAAATGTGTAACATGAATTTTATATTAGTGAATTGGATCGGAAACAGTTTTGAGATTTTTTGTTGTTTAGAAGACGGAACTTATTCGTTTTGTAAGGCGGGCGTTGTGGTATTTTCGCTTAACCGTTGTGTCGATCGTAGAGCCCACGGGTACATTTGCAACTTTAATTTTCCTGTATCTTCCAAACGGTTAGTCCGATTGACCTGAAATTTCATGATATCCTCAACCATACACTTTTGCATCATGTGGAAAAGTTTCATCAAGATTGGAGCAGCAGTTCAGTCGATACAGCCCAAATTCAAGTTAGTGGAATGGCGTCGACTGCTGATGTACCCGGGTACTTGTATGAAAATTCATACAAATATATAGAAATAAATGGCAAAGTTCACTTTATATTGCTATATCTTCCAAGCGGCTGGTCCAATCTTGATGAAACTTCGTATCATAGCTTGGAAATATGTAATTGATATTGGTGTGAAATTTCAGGTTAATTGGACCAACCGTTTGGAAAATATAACCCAGTTACTAGAAAATGACCTAGCGTCAACAGCTAATGTACCCAGGTACTTCTATGAAAATTCATACAAATATATAGAAATAAATGGAAATATTTAGTTTATTTTATGGAAATTTGTTTATTTATTTATAGAAAATCATTATAATGAAAGTAAAAAATATATTTTATGAATTTTAGCAGCATCTGAGGCATTGTGGATGATCCTTCGAGTGCTCTGCGCACACAGGCTTATTACAAATTGCACATACTTTTCTCGTTTGGCGTTTTGCAATGCAAATATAGCAGTTTCCTTTTCTTTTTATGCGGCCAGAACTGTCACGTTCCTCTTCCTCTTGTGCACCAACATTCATCTTCAAGGGCATACCATATATGGCTTCCATAGCGTGTCTAGTAGAAAATATGCGCGTAATATGGCTATTGTCCGCTCTTATATCGATTTGTGGTCTGCATAACTGATCGCTGAGCTGCTGCAGAAATATCCTACGGCGGTTGGTAGATGGTTTTAGATGGGGGTTGTTTTCCATATATATAACATACGCAGCATACGCAGCTACGTCAAGCATATTATAAAAAAATGCTAAAGGCCATCTATTTGTGCGCCGTTTGGTTGAATATTCAGTCAAGCACTTATCCATATTATCCACGCCGCCTTTATGTTTGTTATAATCAAGTATGAGCAATGGTTTCCGTTTTGGACCTGCAGTTTCTGTAGTGTCGTGGCAAGTAGACAGCATCACAACAGCCTTATTTTTTTTTGGGACGTATGAGCACATCGTCATGTTGTTACAGAATCCAAATAGCGTAGACTCTGCTTCACGTCCTTTAGGATTGGCAAATGATGCTGGCACGAACATACGCCTTTTGTTGCAAGTGCCCAACAAAGCCAAACTGTTGTCCACCATCAAAGTTTTTGCTAAGTTATATGTTGTAAGGAAATTGTCGCATACCACTGTTCGCCCACTTCCACCAAAATTGTTGACAACTAAGTCCTTCACAACACGCTCACCAACGTTTCTTTCACGTTCGCCGGACGCTGCCATTCCAGTATAAATTTGACCCTGTATTGAAAAAATAAAAATTGAAAAATGAAATTTGAATTAGTCATTTAGTTTATTTGCAACAAGTTGATATAATAAAATGAATGTATGAACACTGATTTACCTGCACGGGATATGATGAAATGGCGTCGCAGACCCACCACACTTTTATTCCATATTTGGATGGTTTGGATGGAATGTACTGTGTGAAGCCAGTTCCACCACGATATGGGTATAATTGCTCATCTACGGTAACGTTTGTGCCACATATATAATACTTGCGCAGAGTGGCATTTAGCATCAGGAATACGTCTGTAATTGCAGCTGCCTTATCATTTTGTTTGCGTGCATTCCGAGTGTTTCCATTATCAAAGCGTATGAAGCGGCTGATTGCCCAAAATCTGCGTAAGCTCATTGATGCACGAAATAATGGATGTGAAGTTGTTTTCCACAGGTCAGTGGTATGAACATAACCGGAATGACATACGCCAGCCATCAAAAGCACACCCAAATATGCACGAAATTCTACTTCAGTTATAGGCACCCATATTCGTGGTTCCGCATCTGGATGCTGCTCATTGTACGCATCAAAAGTTTGCCTTGCCTTTCTATTTGATTCTCGAATAATTACATCACATATTTCATTTGACATCATAAGATTGAAGGTTTCTGCCATTGTCAAGCCATTTGTCGATGGCACTGGTCCAGGATTGCGACTTCTTAGAACGTTGTGCGCACGTATTCGTCCAGGTATTGGTGGTATTGACGACCATACATTGCCATCTCTTGCCGTATAATAATCACCAGTTTCAAGTGGCGGTTCTTCATACTCCTCGTCTGAATCCCTCTCGTCCTCTAGGTGATACACAATTTCCTGGACTTGTTCAGCGTCAGATGATTCACCACCAATGTCATCAATATTTCCTTCTAAGTCTTCTTGATCTACCGCTTGTTCGTGGTCACTCTCTTCAGAGTCAGAAGCCTCAACAAATGTGCGTATATAGTCACGCTGCTCCTCATACGGTAGTGCATTCAATCGACGCGGAGCTAGCCACTCACCATCTGCCATTTTATTTTCACTTTTTATATATTTGCCGCACAAAATAAATTTTTAGGTCTTTACACTTCAAAAATCGCACATAAACTGACTTATGCATACAAAACTACTCAAAACGAAACCTGCGCAAAAAATCATGTTTCTGCCTGCAAAACTGGTTGTGCAAGGGTAGGTAGGCAAGATATTCCCAAATACCCTTTTGTTCCTGTTAGTAGACGTGTTTTCCTACACATTCCAAAAAAAAAATGTTTACATTGAACAAATATTTTATGAGTTATAATTATTCTGCGCAGGTACTAAAAATAGCACTATGAGCAAGAGGGGTTGATTTTCAGTTCAAATATAACGGAATTTTGCGAATGAAAATTCAATGTTAATTATTTTTCTTGGTAAAAAGGGATCAAATTACAAGGATTAAAAAAGAATTTGGAAATTGTTAAATTTTTATGGATTTTGGCAATTCCCATTTTTGGTAAAAATGGATTATTTAGGTACCAAATTTTTTTTTTCCCAAATTATGATAAAAGTTTTGTTAACTAGACAATATTTCCAATAAATAAAAAAAAAAAAAACCAGAAAATTACAAGAATCCAGGTAGTAGTTAATATTTGTATATCAAAAGCAACTATCTGCCATACAAAACGTATGAAGTACCCGGGTACATCTACTGTCGATGTGGATAAAACCCAACAGCTGTTGACACAACGGTTAATGTAGAGTAGGGTAGATTATTTGAGTTTTAGAAAATTGGAAATAGCATTTGGGTGAGGAATTTTGGCATTAGGGGGGAGGGGAGGGCAGGACGAGTTGTGTTTTTGTCGGGAAAAAACAGTTTGATTTGACGCGGCAGGGTACTTTGTGGTATTTGTCTCTTTGTGTAGAGTGGTAGATTATTTGAGTCAGGGATGAGGAGGAATAGTAAGGGGAGGAGAATTTAGAATGAGTCTTATTGAAGCACCGGCGAATCTTATTGAACACGAAGCGAGGAAAAGAGGAATTCTGACGAGCAAGTTGAAATTTGTTAAAATTTTTTTCTAAAATAAATTATGTAGGAAACCCCAAGAAAATCTTTGCTTACAAGTAATCCAGAAAATTTCATTCAGCGACTTCTTATCGCTTATCGCTTATATCGCTTATAGAACGCCTAATTTTTATACAAACATGTTATGGGAAGAAATAAAAAACGTTTATAAAACTAAATATCAGACTTCTATACTCAAAAACATAAAAAAGGCAAGACCTTAAAAATTTTAAAGGCTGGTGCTATATGAGTAACAAGCTGAATAACCGGCTTAACTCAGGAGTTGATATAAATAATTTTTGAACTCATTGGTCAGTTTGAAAAAACTTCTTACAAACTTTAGAAAGAATTTTATGTGCATCTTTTAAACCGGTAACTTCGGCGAAATGAGCAAAATGTTGCTCGAACATCTGAAAATTATGAGAAAAAGTTGGGGAAATCGCGATTTGTTATACGTGCCGATCGCTTGTAACAGTATATTTTCAAATTTTATATTGTATTCGATAGAATGGACATTTTTGAAAAAATCAGAGCAAAAACGAATTTTTGACAATCATTTCTGTAAATTTTCTCATACATAAATGCTCTCCTAGTATAGACCTCGTTATTTTGCGCAACAGAATTCGTCATCAGCTGTCCTGATATGGGAAAATAAGAATGTTGAATATAAATACACATAAAGAAGAAAATAAGATATTTATCACCGTTCGCGCTTTGCTACGCCTTACTGTATTTTGTAGTACAGCGAACTCTGGTGTTCAAGATATAGCAAAATACATAGCGCAAAAAATTTACCGCCAAAGCCCTTTCCATACTTGAAAATTCCTTTACACAAATTTTCATCCTAATCAGATAAGCGGTTTTCGAGTGTTTTACCATTTCTTAAGAGATTTGTACTACAGCGTTCTCTGGTGTTCAAGAAAGGAAAAAAAAAAATAAGAGTGTGCTTTAGATCACACGACTGGAGTAAAACTTCTTTAGCTCCATCTATATGTATGCATATAACGGGTGCCCCGCAATTGAGTGCAACTATTTACGGAGCTGAAAGGTTATGTCGAACTGAGCAAAAAATCGTATTGGAGGGGGAGTCTATTTTCACATTCTTAGGAGCTACAGGGTTAATTAATAATACACGACTTTGGTTTACGTTATTGTTTAAAGCAGAAAAACTAGCTTACATAACTCTACTCAAACTCAAACTCAACTCAAAGTTGAAATTTGGTAGTTTCAACCGATTGATTTCATCTTCACACGATCACAGCTCGGTAACGGTTAAGTTAGTGGGGTTTGTTGATATACCGTTAAAAAGGTGATTTCATTGCCTTTAAAATAAGTATTTGTAAGTATTAAAATAAGTTTTTTGTAAGTTAGTTTTTCTGCTAGAAGCAATAACATGAATCAAAGTCGTGAAATATTAATTAACCTTGTAGCTACTAAGAATGTGAAAATAGATCCCCCTCCCATACGATTTTTTGCACAGCTCGACACAACCTTTCACCTCCGTAAATAGTTGCACTCAATTGCGGGACACCCTGTATATATGTATAATATATACATGTATACACATAAACATATCAAGGGGCAACTGCCCTCCCCTGCCCTACCATTGCTACGCCCATGTATATGTATGTTTATATATGTATAATATACATAAGCATATCAGGGAAACTGCCCTCCCCTTCCCTACTCTCGCTACGCCCATGTTTAATATATACATATATAACCATACACATATCAGGTGGGGTAACTGGCCTCCGTGCCCTACCCTTGTTATTCCCATGCTATAATATATACATGTATATTCATAAACATATCAGGGGGAAAACTTCCCTCCCCTTCCCTACTCTCGTTACGCCCATGTTTATATATGTATAATATACACATGTATAAACATATACATATTAGATGAGGGTATTGACCTCCCGTGCCCTACCCTTGCTACTCCCATGTATATGTATATATGTTTATATAGGTATAATATATACATGTATATACATAAACATATCAGGGCGGACACTTCCCTCCCCTTCCCTACTCTAGTTACGCCCATGTATATGTATATATGTTTATTACAGTTTATTACAGTTTATACTACAGCGCCCTCTGGTGTTCAAGATAGAACAGAGTATATAAGTCATAAAAACTCACCGTTTCCGAAAACCTCTATATGCCTACTTTCTTGCAAATTATTACAAAATATTTGTACTTCAACGCCCTCTAGTGTTCAAGATAGAACAGAGTATATAAGTCATAAAAACTCCCCGTTCCGAAAACCTCTATATACCAATTTTCATGTAAATCGGATAAACGGCTTAGGAGTTTTTCGACGTTTTTTTCAAAATATTTGTACTACAGCGCCCTCTGGTGTTCAAGATAGAACAGGGTATATATATATATATATATATATATATATATAAATTTTCATGCAAACCGGATGAACGGTTTCAGAGATAAGCTAAAAAAAAGAATGCCTGGAACCCGATCGCAGCGCCCCTCCCCCCACCCCCCCCTACCGGGTCCAACCTATTTTACTGACTAAAAAGGAGCCTTGACAGGGCGTATAAGGAGCCTAGATGTCAAGTTTCATTGAAATCCATCCAGTGGTTTTCGCGTGATGCTCTAACAGATAGACACAAAAATTTTAAAAATGCGATTTTTGGACTCAGCGTCGTTCAAAATGTCCATCGCAAAAAGAATTAAAAAAAAATATTTCATGTGCAAATTTTTTTTTACAATTTTATATATTTATAGATAGATTTTAGCCATTTATATATAAATTCATTTACCATGATGATCAAATCGTCTGCACTGTTTCACAAATATAATTTTTCTTTTAAGTTAATGTTTTGTAAAGGTTTCGTAAACGTTTTTGTTTTAGTAAAAATGGAAGGCATTGGCTAAAAATAATGAAAAAATGGTTGAGGCAAGGAGAGGCAGAATATATTAAATTTGTTTTTTAATAACTAAATCACATAATTACTTAATTACACAAATGAATTACAATGGAAAAAATGTCACGTAACGCCATGTCACGTAACCTTTCAAACTAAGCCCAACAACAAAAAAAAAAAAAAAACGAGAGAGGTTTTTAAATTTGATTACTTTGAAAATAAACTTATACTATTTCAAATCCTTCTAAGAAAAGTTTTATACAAAAACTCTTGCCAATTTACAGAATTTTACTAATTTTGTGATCCAAGTCAAAAACCACTTCTATTTTTTGTCACGTAACGTATCATTTTTGGTGGCTTTTATTTAAGAGCCGAACTTTTGACAACTCTTAGGTTTTACACCTTGTATAGTGTGCTTAGTAAGATATTGAAAAATCAAAATAAGGAACTTGTAATGCCGTGGTTATGCTAGCCAAACATGATTGCCGAACATTTGGTGTTCATTTTCGTTTATTTATTCTCTTCGCTGAAATGTTTGTTTGGTGGTTATGCTTATGTTTGCTGTACAGTTGCAGCAATGTAATAATAATACACTTTTTAATGCACTTTTTTTACACTTCGATCAAACTGCGAATCCAAGTAAATGCCATTCCTACATAAAATATATTAAATTAAATACAACACAACGAATTGATGGAAATTAATCTGCAATTTGATTTAAGACTATTTTTTGTAGTCAACTTGTGAAGGCACAAAATTTTTAATGTTTATTTGAAGCGACAATAAATACTGAAAATTTTTGCTCAACACATGTTGTTAGACTTTTTCTTAATGTCTGTTCTTTGTTTTTAAGGTTGCTTGTTATTTATAATAAGTTGCTTCATAAGTTATTTAAATTTTTACTACTTTTTGCTACTTTTTCGATGCTTTTATGGAAAATCACTGCAGGCAACACCGAAAAGTTCGGCATGTTTGCTGTTTCAATCAGCAATCAAAAATGTTCGGTCTGAGAGCGAGAGAATGAATTTGAGAAAAAGTTCATTTCTCACTTTACACAAGAAACAATAACAACAAAAAATGTTCGGCAATCATGTTTGGCTACTATGTAGGTGTTCATACATCAGTCAAATGATTGAAGTATATCGCGATTTTTTACTCTCTTTAACTCTCTCTGAAAATATTGATTGACGCTTGCTCACACACGATTTTTTGATTGAAGCTCCGACGCAGGCATTTGTTACTTTTCTGCTACCTACTATTTTGTGAATTCATATCGTGCTGTGTGCATAACTTTATTTGGGTGCTTCTTTTATTAAGTTGTTTTGTGTGCATAATAATTTTACAAAATGGAAAACAATAGCGGAAATATAGTTGATCTTTTAGGATTAAAACTGATCACATTAGAAAATCAATACGCCGGAAATTATACCTATTTGAATTTGAATCGCATGCAAGGCATAAAAAAACAAAAGAATTAATGAAATTATGGCAGGAACTAAAGAAACTACACCTCTTTTTTACTTCAAAAACTACCTTTGTTTTCAGTTAACTACTTTTTTTGATATAATTGCCTACTAAAAAGCAGACAAGTAAAATAATGCAACCCTTTGACTGATTGATGCAGGTCTGGAGCTCAATCAAAATTTTGACTGACGAGAGAAGATTTTTGAGTTCATTTTCGCTCTGAGATAAAGTTCATTTTTTTTTACATAGGAAAGCAACAACAAATTTTGATTGATTCAATCATTTGACTGACGTATGAACACCTCCATAACCACGGCATAAGTTAAACTTTTCATTCTTTTTTCACTCATTAAAGTCGTACGATCGTCACGTGCGCCACCACGGAAATGCCCATATACTAGTTGACTTTATGAAATAAGACAGTTCTTGAACTACTACTGGTATGAGGGCAGACTGATTTTTAACCATTTGATTGCACTGAAGGAGGGAATGTTAATAATATAAATTAGCACTCTACCCAGAAATTTCATTATTGGGTAAAAGTTTCACTTCTACCGTGCGTGGCGGCCACACACATATTTTATTTTTTTTTTTTAATTATCTTTCCCTCAAATCCACATTCACATCCACATACATTCGTTTAAACAATCAGACATGTACGACTGTCCATTCGAAAATACGTTAAAATTTTAATTATTTTTAAGAGACAGATGGGGCTTAAGCAGTTTTAGGTGTGTTGTGGCCTACAAAAGCCACAATATGTTATGAAAACACTTTTCAATATTAATCTAAACGATGACAGTTTTGCCATAAAACAGAAACGAATTTGTTTTGCCTCACACTACTAAATCAAAGTACACAAATCCACTACAGAATGAAATTTCATCACAATCTGTTTATTATTTTCTTTTTTCCCCACTTGCCTCTCCGTTCTGTCTTATTAGAAATACTCACATAAGAAACTGATATAATAGATTGCAATGTAACTCTTTATAACGGCCTACAACGCCCATAACCAGCGCTTAACGCTTTGTTTTGTTAATTAAAATGAAAAATCGAATTTAAAAAAAAAACATAATAATCGGTGGTGTCAAGGTTGATTTATAAGGTTGTCGCAGGGCTAATCGCACTCTCTTCTCAGTACCCATAATTGTCAAAACCAGCCAATTTTGCGAATGACTACGAAAGAAAAACGAATGATAATAGAGAGCACTTGCAGATTTTCTATGAGATGTCAACTTCGATTTGACAATTATGGGCACTCGCTCTCTCCCCTGCGACAACCTTATAAATCAACCTTGGGTGGTGTGAATAAAAACTGAGTGTGAGTGTTCACACATGTTTTTTGAGGGAACACTCAATTTGGCGTGAGCAAGGTTCATTAATATATGTTAAGTCACTTGAGAGAAGCTCGGTCGAACTGTCAGAATGGCTGAAAGGAAATCAAGAAAAAAAAACAAGAATCTGTACAATTTTTAGCTAACAGCTACTTTGGCAGTTCAAGCAAAGGCGAAAAAAGAGTGCTTTTCTCTCAAGTGACTTAACCTATATTAATGAACCTTGGGCGTGAGTAAAATCTACTTTCGTTAAGCTTAACGAAAATACTCCACTTCTACTTTTTGACATTTGAGAGGATTCTGAACTTTGGTGTGAATAAAATTAAAATTTGAAAGCACTGTTTGAGTAAGTACTCAAGAAAAGTTGAGGGTGGTCACTACCTGCCTCCATGTGCTATTTGTGTGAAGGAATTTCTATTTGTTTACAAATATGCATTCAGAAATGTTTAATGAAAGTGCGGACGAGGAACTGTTCGAAAATAATGTAGAAACTAAACATCTACACTTGTAAATTGTTCTTGTGCATTAACCGTCGCCTGCACATTTAATGAAAAATAAACTTTGCGATTTTGGTATTCATCGCCGTGACAACATGGCTTTAATATTTTAATATACGTGAAATTAATATCGTGAAATTTTGCTTCTTTCAATTTCTGAAAGGTGAATAGAAATTTAATCCATTCCCTTATCTTCACACAAATAGCACAACATACTTCCCACACAATTATCGAAACTGTTGTTACATGAATGCCAATGTCCTCCCCGACTCCAACTTGAAATCCCGTGTCACCTATATATCTTAGGAATATTTTCATTTTTTCAATTTTTTCTTTTAAATCCTGCAAAATTGGATAGGAAATGATTGCTAAACCGGTATCAAATTCAAATCGGTACAATGATTTGAAATTATCGCCTGTTATGCCGAAGCGTCGAACATTATAAACTTTTTACGCGTTTCTATATTTATGAACATGTTTAATTTTGTTTTTTTTTTTTTTGGAAAATTTGCCCTTTACTGTCTAGTTTGCTTATATCACGCAGCAATTTGACAACTAAAATTGACATTTCTCATCTCATTATTATTGAGTGAGTGCAAGCAATTAGAGAAAATTTTTATTCACACCGATTTAAGTGTTCATTCTGAACAAACACTCTCCTCCCAGAAAATCTTCCCAGAGTGTCTACGTAGGTGTTCACACATCAGTCAAATGATTGAAGCATGGTTGAATTATAAGGTTGTCGCAGGGCTGATCGCACTCTCTTCGCAGCACCCACAATTGTCAAAATCAGCCAATTTTGCGAATGAATACGAAAAAAGAACGGATGAAAAAAGAGAGCGTTTGCAGATTTTCTATGAGCTATCAACTTCGATTTGACAATTATGGGCACTCGCTCCCTCCCTTGCGACAACCTTATAATTCAACCATGGATTGAAGTATATAGCGATTTTTTACTCTCTTTAACTCTTTCTAAAAATTTAGATTAATGCTTGCTCACACACGATTTTTTGATTGAAGCTCCGACGCAGGCATTTGTTATTTTTCTGCAACCAATATTATGTGAATTCATATCGTGCTGTGTGCATCACTTTAATTGGGTGTTCTTCTACTGAGTTGTTTTGTGTGCATAATAATTTTTACAAAATGGAAAACAATAGCGGAAATATAGTTGATATTTTAGGATTAAAATTGATCACATTAGGAAATCAATACGCCGGAAATTATACCTATTTGAATGGCCATCGAATGCAAGGCATAAAAATATAATAGAATTAATGAAATTATGGCAGGAACAGAAGAAACTACACTTCTTTTTCACTTCAAAAAACTACCTTTGTTTCCAGTTAACTACTTTTCTTGATATAATTGCCTACTAAAAAGCAGACAAGTAAAATAATGCAACCATTTGGCTGACTGATGCAGGTCTGGTGCCCAATCAAAATTTTGACAGACGAGAGAAGATTTTGGAGTTCATTTTCGCTCTGAGATAAAGTTCATTTGTTTTTTTACATAGGAAAGCAACAACAAATTTTGATTGATTCAATCATTTGACTGACGTATGAACACCTCCATAAAGTTCATTTTTTTTACATAGAAAAGCAACAACAAATTTTGATTGATTCAATCATTTGACTGACGTATGAACACCTCCTACTCGGTTTTTATGCACACCATGATACAAGAATAAAGGTAGAAATGACAGTTCCTTGGCATACCATAAGTTGTCAAAATAAAATGCCAAGAAAGAGAGCGTTCATTATTAGATGTGTTTAATTCACATTGGCTGCATTCAGCGGAAAATTTGCTAAGTAGCTGTTGCACGACTTTTGGGCTGAATGGTATGTAGCATAAAGCAGGGTTGGTATTATTGACGATTTATCTTCATTTGGACTTTTTTTTGCTGCAATTATGACCTGACGTTTTTCTTTCAATTTTTTGTCAAAAATTAGGTTTTTTGGTTAAATCGCTTTTCGTTTATTATTTAAAATTTGAGATTTAAGTTGAGATTCAAATTTGATTTGTGTGCTTGAAGCAGCTATATTTGGGTGTTGAGGTAAAATTTAAGTTAGAGCAATTATCAAATGCGATAAGTCCAATAGAGATACTGACATTTAAAAATACTTGAGCTGATTTGCTCAAACTATTTCCTAATCTGGTTTTAGAAAACGAAGTCTTGATTCTGAAGTTTTAAATTTGGAGTTTGCTTATCTTTTCAGTGATTCAGAAGAATAAGTAGAAATTGTATATTACTGGAAAACAGTTTATTCAATCAGAAGAGGAGACTAATCTTTGGCATTTTCTTTTATGCGTGATAATATTTTCTTATATCATGATTCAGACCAGCTAATGAGTTGAAATACTTTGAGCTTCATTTCGATATCATGTAAATAAGTATTGAATGAAACATCACAATAGGTTTTTCGCAATAGGTAAGTCGCACATATCTCTGCTCTCTTTTACTGAGTTAAAATAATCAAAATCCAAACAAAGAGTTGGATGTCATTTTAAAATGTTACACATGTTTCGGTTGCGATTTTCTCTTGACAATTCTGATTCATAGCACTCAATCGTGCGGCTACCTTGTTTATTTTACCATGATTGTTTTTTTTTTTTTTTTGCTTGAAACTTATATGTAGGTATGTATTAAATTAAATCAATATTGATAAGATTTTAACAATGATGACTGTAATATTTTCATCATCATCTCACTCTTTATCGTATGTTTTGAGTTAATTAACAACAACTCGGTGCTCTACTTAAGGTCACAGAGTTAATTGTGTTTGGTAAATTTTACTGACTCACAAAGCGGTTTTACATAAATATTTGAAATATATAATTTTTTAAAGCTTAGATCAACAGTCGATACAGAGAAAATCTCGTTAAATATGAACAGATTTCTTTATTCGATTTTTTTTATTTTAATTTTATCTCTCTAAGACTGCTCTCAACACTTACGTCAATTTAAAATTGACATAACTACAAAATCAATTGCAGGGAATTCCAGGCATGAATAACATATTTTCTTCGAAGACTGTGAAATACTATACACCGTGAAGACAGTTCAAATAATATTAATATATATACGAGTAAAGATACATTTATGAGTTCGAAAATATGCATATTCAATCTTTAGTTTTTTATTTTCTTTTATTTTTTTTTTTTTTTCTAATTACAAACAAACATGCTCATTTATAATATTGTGTGAGAAACTTCCGCTTTTAAATATTTAGAAAAATTTCAACACTTTATGTCAACAAATCTATAAGTTTGTAATTGCGGTTTGCATTAATGACAATCTTATCAGCGTTTTTTTTTTTTCTATTTTGCAGTTAAAAGCTAGGTTATTTATATTCAATTGCTTGCGGTTTAAAGACTTAAGTTATAAAAAAAGTACCACAATAAACACAAATCATTCATTCTGTTTTCAATCAGTGATTAAAGTAAGGCTTAAGTTTTACAATATATATATATATATATATATAAATCTTCGATTTCGACGCTAATGATCGTGAAACCATAACTCTCTAAGAATTTCTGTTTGAAAGCTTATTATAATTATTTGCAAATAAAGGAGAAAAATAAAGAAGAGTAAAAAACTTAAAACCGCAAAATAATTTTCAAAAATTATGCAAATTTAAAAATAAATTTACTGGATTTCTGACTACTCAATAACGAAGATTATGTTTGTCTGAAGCGAAAAAATTAAAAAAAAAAAACAAATTCCACATTAGTAAAATGGTAAGATGGCCTAGCCTTGGCCTTGGAATACGATAATTTCCAAGTTTTCTCAAAATTATAGGCTTCTATCAACAGATTCGAGTAGAAAAGGTAAGCAAAGGAAGAAGGGTGCGTGTACTGTGTACCAGAAAACTGCACTAGCCTACTTGAAATCTATTTCAAGCACTTGCTTAAAATATGAGTTCGAGCTTGATTGAGCTTGTTAATTTTCAATTAAGGGGAGGGTAAGGTTTGTTTCGTTTAAAAAATACCTTTTTTTATGAATCTTTTTAGAAAAAATTATTACTGTAGGTCAGGCCCGTAGCCAGGATTTACCTTACGGAGGGGAGGTTTTGATAAAACATCTAAAAGTATATACCAGTAATAACTGAAAGAAAGGATATGAAAATTTTTCTAACGGTAAAAATAGGTTAGATTTCTTGCAGTTTATTAAAACTAAAATTAAAATCAGCTATGAAAAATGCAAACATTTTTTAATAAGTTCAGCTGGTGTAGCTGTATTCACAACTTTTAAGGACATTTCATATAAACGGGAGAAAAAAAAATGTTTGTCTTTAGATTTGGTTTCTTTTTGGCTATCTTACGCTCTTATTGACCCCCATCTTTTGTATAACTTTTTGAACCTGTGTGAACCCTAGTTCGAGTTATCGTTAAGGTCTAAAATATTACTGTTCTCGAAAACGATTTTGACAATTTAAATAAATTCAAAAGAAAATATTTGAAGATCTTTAAAAATTTAACAGTTTCATTTTTTCATGATTCAATTTCAATAACAATTACTATATATATACATATATATTTTTTTTTTAATAAAATTTTTTGATTAGAGGAATCGACTCCGATAAAGTCATATTTAAATTTCAGACTATTTTTCAAAAACCGTAATTCGAAAACTGGTTTTTGCACAGCACCAGTATCTTATACCCAATTTACGATATTATATAAGATATCACATGAAAATAAGTTCATGTTAATATGAAAATAATTACTCAGCTAGATACATTTTTATAAAAAGAATGAAACAGTAAGATTTTTTCGATATTTAAGAATTTAATCTGTCGTGGATTTATATTTAAATTATTTGCAAATTAAAAACACTAAAACCAAAATTTTTTGAACTTCCAAATTGTTTTTTAATTTTTTAATATAATAAAAATAATTTTAAAAATTCTGAAGCTTAAAAAACTGTAATTGTTAATTTTTTTATGAAAATTTGGTAACATGATTAAAAAAATCATCAAATCACTATAGAATTGGACTGTACAAAATGTTTTACAAAAATTTTTTCTATTGAGAATTTTTTTTTCAAAAAAAAACATATTTAGATTTAAGGTGATTTTCCGAAACCTGTTATTTGGAAAAGTCATTCGCTTTACGTGGAATACCCCATAATGTGTTAAATTTCGTGGTTCATATATTTTTTATAGATACTATTAAAAATGAAAAAAAACCCACTCAAATGAATGCTTTTCCAAAAGTTTTGGGTCTAATAAGCTTACCCAGCAAACCATAGTTGACGACATTGTCGAAATTCCTACGAATTCATAACTATTTCGAGCTGTCTTAAAGAATCGTTACAATTTCGTTACGCAAATATCGGAACAGTTTCACTTTTTATACGAATTTATAAAGAGTTTCGTTATGCGACTGTTTGTAAAACATATTGAAATGCAAACAGAGTTAACTTTCCTTTCTTTCGAACTGGCTGAACGAAATCGTAACTTTTTTGTAACATTTTCGTTAAAACTCGTTACGAAATTGTTACGACATTTCGTTAGGAACTCGTGTCAACCACTTCACAAGATATTCTTTACGATTTCGTAACAAAATCAGATTCCGAAATCGGAAAGATTGCAAAATGTTTGTTACGATTTCGTTAAGAATATTTCGAAATCATTCCGATTTCGTTGGCGAAATCGTAACGAAAATCATATGAAGCGGTTCACACGACTTCGAAACGAAGTATCGTAATGATTTCGTAACGAGTCCTAACGAAAATGTTACGATAAAGTTACGATTTCGTTCAGACAGTTCGAAAGAAAGGAAATTTTACTCTGTTAGCATTTTAATGTGTCGTACAAGCAGTCGCATAACGAAATTTTATATAAATTCGTATAAAAAGTGAAACTGTTCCAATATTTTCGTAACGAAATTGTAATGATTTCTTTAATAAAGCTCGAAATAGTGACGGAATTAGTCGGAATTTCGACATAGTCGTCAACTATGGTTTGCTGGGTAGATATGGCATAAAAAATGTCAAGCTAATTTTTTTCAATTTACAAAATTATATTCATTCTAGGTATAACTTTCATATTTATATTTTACTGGATATCAGGGACTTTTTGAGCTCTGAAACTGATTTTTTATACACCAACTCCTTGGAGATGTATTCCAATATAATGATTATGACTCTTATAAGGAAAATTAATCTTTCACTTGACCAAAAAATTTTTTAAAAATTAAGTGAAGTTTTGATTAGAGGAATCGACTCCGATAAAGTCATATTTAAATTTCATACTATTTTTCAAAAACCGTAATTCGAAAACTGGTTTTTGCACAGCACCAGTATCTTATACCCAATTTACGATATTATATAAGATATCACATGAAAATAAGTTCATGTTAATATGAAAATAATTACTTAGCTAGATAAATTTTTATAAAAAGAATGAAACAGTAAGATTTTTTCGATATTTAAGAATTTAATCTGTCGTGGATTTATATTTAAATTATTTGCAAATTAAAAACACTAAAACCAAAATTTTTTGAACTTCCAAATTGTTTTTTAATTTTTTAATATAATAAAAATAATTTTAAAAATTCTGAAGCTTAAAAAACTGTAATTGTTAATTTTTTATGAAAATTTGGTAACATGATTAAAAAAATCATCAAATCACTATAGAATTGGACTGTACAAAATGTTTTACAAAAATTTTTTCTATTGAGAATTTTTTTTTCAAAAAAAAACATATTTAGATTTAAGGTGATTTTCCGAAACCTGTTATTTGGAAAAGTCATTCGCTTTACGTGGAATACCCCATAATGTGTTAAATTTCGTGGTTCATATATTTTTTATAGATACTATTAAAAATGAAAAAAAACCCACTCAAATGAATGCTTTTCCAAAAGATTTGGGTCTAATAAGCTTACTCAGCAAACCATAGTTGATGACATAGTCGAAATTCCGACGAATTCATAACTATTTCGAGCTGTCTTAAAGAAATCGTTACAATTTCGTTACGCAAATATCGGAACAGTTTCACTTTTTATACGAATTTATAAAGAGTTTCGTTATGCGACTGTTTGTAAAACATATTGAAATGCAAACAGAGTAAACTTTCCTTTCTTTCGAACTGGCTGAACGAAATCGTAACTTTTTTGTAACATTTTCGTTAAAACTCGTTACGAAATTGTTACGACATTTCGTTAGGAACTCGTGTCAACCACTTCATAAGATATTCTTTACGATTTCGTAACGAAATCAGATTCCGAAATCGGAAAGATTGCAAAATGTTTGTTACGATTTCGTTAAGAATATTTCGAAATCATTCCGATTTCGTTGTCGAAATCGTAACGAAAATCATATGAAGCGGTTCACACGACTTCGAAACGAAGTATCGTAATGATTTCGTAACTAGTCCTAACGAAAATGTTACGAAAAAGTTATGATTTCGTTCAGACAGTTCGAAAGAAAGGAAATTTTACTCTGTTAGCATTTTAATGTGTCGTACAAGCAGTCGCATAACGAAATTTTATATAAATTCGTATAAAAAGTGAAACTGTTCCAATATTTGCGTAACGAAATTGTAATGATTTCTTTAATAAAGCTCGAAATAGTGACGGAATTAGTCGGAATTTCGACATAGTCGTCAACTATGGTTTGCTGGGTAGATATGGCATAAAAAATGTCAAGCTAATTTTTTTCAATTTACAAAATTATATTCATTCTAGGTATAACTTTCATATTTATATTTTACTGGATATCAGGGACTTTTTGAGCTCTGAAACTGATTTTTTATACACCAACTCCTTGGAGATGTATTCCAATATAATGATTATGACTCTTATAAGGAAAATTAATCTTTCACTTGACCAAAAAATTTTTTAAAAATTAAGTGAAGTTTTGATTAGAGGAATCGACTCCGATAAAGTCATATTTAAATTTCATACTATTTTTCAAAAACCGTAATTCGAAAACTGGTTTTTGCACAGCACCAGTATCTTATACCCAATTTACGATATTATATAAGATATCACATGAAAATAAGTTCATGTTAATATGAAAATAATTACTTAGCTAGATAAATTTTTATAAAAAGAATGAAACAGTAAGATTTTTTCGATATTTAAGAATTTAATCTGTCGTGGATTTATATTTAAATTATTTGCAAATTAAAAACACTAAAACCAAAATTTTTTGAACTTCCAAATTGTTTTTTAATTTTTTAATATAATAAAAATAATTTTAAATATTCTGAAGCTTAAAAAACTGTAATTGTTAATTTTTTATGAAAATTTGGTAACATGATTAAAAAAATCATCAAATCACTATAGAATTGGACTGTACAAAATGTTTTACAAAAATTTTTTCTATTGAGAATTTTTTTTTCAAAAAAAAACATATTTAGATTTAAGGTGATTTTCCGAAACCTGTTATTTGGAAAAGTCATTCGCTTTACGTGGAATACCCCATAATGTGTTAAATTTCGTGGTTCATATATTTTTTATAGATACTATTAAAAATGAAAAAAAACCCACTCAAATGAATGCTTTTCCAAAAGATTTGGGTCTAATAAGCTTACTCAGCAAACCATAGTTGATGACATAGTCGAAATTCCGACGAATTCATAACTATTTCGAGCTGTCTTAAAGAAATCGTTACAATTTCGTTACGCAAATATCGGAACAGTTTCACTTTTTATACGAATTTATAAAGAGTTTCGTTATGCGACTGTTTGTAAAACATATTGAAATGCAAACAGAGTTAACTTTCCTTTCTTTCGAACTGGCTGAACGAAATCGTAACTTTTTTGTAACATTTTCGTTAAAACTCGTTACGAAATTGTTACGACATTTCGTTACGAACTCGTGTCAACCACTTCATAAGATATTCTTTACGATTTCGTAACGAAATCAGATTCCGAAATCGGAAAGATTGCAAAATGTTTGTTACGATTTCGTTAAGAATATTTCGAAATCATTCCGATTTCGTTGTCGAAATCGTAACGAAAATCATATGAAGCGGTTCACACGACTTCGAAACGAAGTATCGTAATGATTTCGTAACGAGTCCTAACGAAAATGTTACGATAAAGTTACGATTTCGTTCAGACAGTTCGAAAGAAAGGAAATTTTACTCTGTTAGCATTTTAATGTGTCGTACAAGCAGTCGCATAACGAAATTTTATATAAATTCGTATAAAAAGTGAAACTGTTCCAATATTTTCGTAACGAAATTGTAATGATTTCTTTAATAAAGCTCGAAATAGTGACGGAATTAGTCGGAATTTCGACATAGTCGTCAACTATGGTTTGCTGGGTAGATATGGCATAAAAAATGTCAAGCTAATTTTCTTCAATTTACAAAATTATATTCATTCTAGGTATAACTTTCATATTTATATTTTACTGGATATCAGGGACTTTTTGAGCTCTGAAACTGATTTTTTATACACCAACTCCTTGGAGATGTATTCCAATATAATGATTATGACTCTTATAAGGATAATTAATCTTTCACTTGGCCAAAAAATTTTTTAAAAATTAAGTGAAGTTTTGAAGAAAATAAAAAAAAAATAACATATTGAATTTAATTGTCTCATTTGTGACTTTCTGGACCCTAAGAGGGGAGGGGGGGGGGGGAGTGGGAATAGAACACCTAAAACCCCCTTGTCTACGGGCCTGCTGTAGGTTTATTTTACATCTAATATATAAAAATCTCGTGTCACAATGTTTGTGGCCGAACTCCTTCGAAACGGCCGACCGATTTTAATGATTTTTTTTTTACTATTTGGTAGGTATGAGAAAAGGTTGTAAAATACTTTTCCCCATCCTATGCAAAACGGGCGTGGCTCCGCTCATAGCAGCCAAATTTTTGATATGAAATTGCTATGAAAGTAAAAGGTCACAGAGCATTGAAACTCAGAACAGAATTAACACTTGGTGATGTGTTTCTGATGTGATTCTAATATAGGACTTGGACGGGCATTGCACAAAGTGGTGTGGCTCTGCGCCCATATAAGCCAAATTTTTGATATCGAATAGCTATGGAAGTAAAAGTCACAGAACATTGAAACTCAAAACGAAGTTATCACTTGGTGATGTCTTTCCAATAGAAAACTTGGACGGGCACTGGACAAGGGGGTGTGGCTTCAGCGTATCAGTCAAACGTTTAATATCGAAGAGCTATGAAAGTTAAAGTCACAGAACATTGAATCTCAGAACGAAGTTAAAAGTGAATTTCGAGTTTTGATAAAGCATTGCTTTTTGATGAAAAAAAAAAATACAGTGGAAACCAAACAATGGCTTGATAAACATTATCCGAACTCTGCTCCATCGAGAAAAATGGTAGAAAACTGGATTGCTGAATTTAAACATGGTCGTACCAGCACAAATGATGCAGAGCGCAGTAGAGGCCCAAATTAGACTGTTATTTCACAAAACATCAAAAAAATCCACAAACTGGTTATGAACGATCGCAAATTGAAGATGCACGAGCTAGCTGACCTCAGTCTTTGCTGAGAATCAGAACATTACAAGAAACAATACTTTTTCGCATATTATTTAAAAATAGTCCGAAGAATTGGACTAAGTAGAAAACATTTTTATATAAATGACCCTGAATTTGTCCAGTTTTTGTTAATTTATGATTGAAAATTGCTTAACTGATACAGCGCTATTTAAATATTTTGATAAAAAAAACCACAACAACAACAAAATAACAAAAGAATCGGCTTTGTATATGTTTAAATTTTAATTATTAAAAATTATTTGCTGAAAACTGGTAGCAACTCGCATATTGTGAACTACTTAAGTAGTGGAACTACAACATAACAACACAGCACACAACAATATTAAAGTTCTCACCAAAAAAAAAAAAAAAAAAAAAAGCCATAAATTGCCAAATTTATGCACAATGTGAATGTTATTATTTTGTTTTCTTTTGTTTGATATATGAATGCAGGTTATCGTTACACTCTGACACATCCCGAAAGAGAGAAGAACAATAGTGAAATTGCGCATGCTCAACCGAGCGCACAAAGCAAACGCATTAAAGTTACAACGCAACCGGAAGTGAATTAATCAAAATCTAAAGAGTAATGTTTTACACGTTAACGATGATACAATAATAAGGTAGGGCCGCTTCGCTGAGTGCTCTCACGCGTCAACGAAGAGTGGATAATGAAAAGGTAGTTATATGTCAAAACCACGAATTTCGTAGAAATTGCAAATTAAGAAAATATTTTATGTTTCCAAGTTGCAAACAGTGCGGTCGCTGGTCTTAAATTTGTGATAATTTTAGTGAAAGTATTATAAAAAAAGTGTAATAAAAACTATAAAATGTGAAAGTAGTCTTCAAATTGCAAAAAAAAAACCTATAACAGTTTTAACCTAAAAACAACTGCGAAACGTGAGCATAAAGGAATTCGCGATGAACAGCTGATTTTGACATCTTTCTCGCTTTATTTTGCTTTCCACTCCATTCCTCTCCGAGTCGGCCCTACCTTATAATTCCGCCATGCAATAAACAAAATCTTTTCAGCGATAAAACAACAGAATATTAAAAGTTATTTTCAATAACCTCCCGGTAAAGTAATTGAAAGTCATTACTAATTAAATTTCTAGAAAGTACATAAATGAAAAAAAAAATTTATTTTAAATTTACCAGAAAAACAACTATGTCTGCACCTCCCACCATCACTTGTTTGGAAACTTTTAATACTGCATCTGCAAACAAGATTATAGCTTTTGTCTTGGAACAATACAATTAAGATTAAAATTTATTAATTTCCAGTTTCTTATTCAGTTCTAAGTGAAGCTAATGAATATTTCAATCAACAAGAATACTTTTATTATTATTATTCACTGCTTCAACTCTGCTGCTCATAATGATAACCAGACTAATAATAAACTAGTTTTAATATATTGAGATAAATAATTATTTCTTTTTTTTTTTTTTTTAAAGAGTATTTTGTAAGCAACACTGTTGCAAAAAATTCTAAGATTAAAAGCCAATACAAATTGTAAAATCTTTCAAGCCAGACAATGATTTTTCAAATAAACAAGATGGTTAAAAAAAAAATCTTTGGGTAAATCTTACCAGTTAGAGACCAAAAACATCAAAAGAGATGTAATATTAACTTCACAGAAATTCGCGAGCAAAGGTGACGAGCCTACAAGAAGTAAAACATGCTACGTTCTTCGTTCCGTAGTAAAGAACTAAGCATATTTTTTTCACTTCTTGTTGGCTTGTCACCTTCACTCGTAAAACTCTGTTAAATTAACATTTTGGAGGTCTTCTCTTTTTATGAGCTTTTTAACCGACTTCAAAAAGGAGGAGGTTCTCAAGTTCGTCGATTTCTCTGTTTTTTTTATTTTTATTTTTTTTTTTATTTTTTTAAATGTATATACATCGATAACTCCTAAACTATATGCCTGATTGCCATAATTTTTGGGGAACAGATAGATATCATAAGCATGGAGGTGACATGCTTATGCCACTGGGCGTGGCAATACTAGATCTTGCAATACTAGATACTACTGTATCTCGAATAATATTGGCACTAGAGTATTGCAATTTAGTTATGGGGGTCGGCACAATTATTACAAATTACCGACAAGAAAATGGGCGTTATTCGACAAATGGGCGTGGCAATATTAGAAAAACAGTTTATCTCGAATAATATTGACACTAGTGTACTGCAATTTAGTGTAGGGGTAGACACAGTTAATACAAATTATGGTCAAGAAAATGGGCGTTATTTGACAAATGGGCGTGGCAATATTAGAAAAAGATTTTATCTCGCATAATATTGATACTATGGTACTGCAATTCGGTATAGAGGTATGCATCATTAGTATAAATTACGGTCAAGAAA
The DNA here is from genome assembly GCA_914767935.1 of Coremacera marginata. Taxonomy (NCBI): domain Eukaryota; kingdom Metazoa; phylum Arthropoda; class Insecta; order Diptera; family Sciomyzidae; genus Coremacera; species Coremacera marginata. Next base: position 29,140,687 of record OU612043.1, on the reverse strand, counting down.
GTGGGCGGAATTCGACTCCTAGGCGTGGCAATACTAGATAAACACTATCTCAGTTAATATTTACTCTGGGGTACTGAAATGAAGTACAGGGGTAGGCACAATTATTGGAAATTACGCTCAAGAAAGTGGGCGCTTATTAAACAGAGGGGCGTGGCAATATTAGAAAAACACTTTATCTCGAAATATATTGACATCAGGTTAATAAAACTCGTTACAAGAATGGGTATAATAATTTCAAAACACGTGACATCTAATTTAAATTTAAGAGACAGATATTTGAAATAACCAACAAACTTTCACAATTTAATAGAACAAATTGTTTCAGAACAATTGTATTGAACAACATAATTGTTTATACACTTTTTTCGAAAATTAATCATATTCTCTAAAAAGGAAGAAATAAAAACTTTAAAAAAAAAACCGACTACAAAATCACTACAAAGTAAAAAATAATTTTAATAAAAATACTTTTCCTTTTAATTTCTTGGTCATATTTGATAATTTATTTAAACATATTATTATATATGAATTCTTATTATCTTAATTTTTGTTCTTATTTGTTTTATTATCATAAATATATTAATTTCTTGATGAATACAAATGCTTTGAAGTTGGCGCTTCTGATTAAAAGTCTGATTATATTAGCACCGACCTTAAAAGCTTTTGTATTCATCAAGAAATTAATATATTTATGATAATAAAACAAATAAGAAAAAAAATTCAGATAATACGATTTCATTTATCTATCTATATCTATCTATATATATAAAATTGTAAAAAAAAAAATCTGTACATGAAATGTTTTTTTGAAATTCCTTTTGCGATGGACGTTTTGAACGACGCTGAGCCCGAAAATCGCATTTTTAAAATTTTTGTCTGTCTGTCTGTCTGTCTGTCTGTCTGTCTGTCTGTCTGTCTGTTAAAGCATCACGCGAAAACCACTGGATGGATTTAAATGAAACTTTGAATCTAGGTTCCTTATATACCCGGTCATAACATAGGCTACTTTTTATCCAGTAAAAATGGTTGGACCCGGTAGGGGGCGCTGCGATCGAAATCCAGGCATTCGTTTTTTCAGCTTATCTCCGAAACCGTTCATCCGATTTGCATGAAAATTTGTATCGAGAAGTTCTCGGACACGCTGAGTTTTTTGACTGATCTACACCGTTCTATCTCGAACACCAGAGGGCGCTGTAGTACAAATATTTTGAAAAACCTCGAAAAACTCCTAAGCCGTGCATCCGATTTACATGAAAATTGGTATACGTAGGGTGCCTTTTATATTTCGGGATTTGGTAACCCTGGTGTTGCAATCTGTCAACTGAAAGCTCTATCGCAAAGTTTGACATTTGTTGGCTTATACGTACTCAGAACGTTTTGACATACGAGCGCTATTTGTGTTGTTTATAGTAACTTAAAAGATTCATCTCGGTCTAAAAATGGAATTAAATCGTGAACATTTTCGTGCGATTATTTTTTACAACTTTCGACGTGAATTAACACAGCAACAGTGCATGGATGAACTTAATTCAATTTTTGGCGATGAAGCTCCATCAAGGACCAGTGTTTATCGATGGTATGGTGAATTCAATCGTGGTCGTAGTTCACTCCAAGACGAATTTCGTGAAGGTCGTCCGAAATCAGCTGTTGTTCCGAAAACCATTGATGCTGTGCGCGAACTGATATTGCAAGATCGTCATGTTACCTATGGTGAGATTGAGGCAACCTTAGGCATAAGTGGGACCAGCATACATTCAATATTGCATAAACATTTGACTGTCAAAAAAATTTGTTCGCGTTGGATCCCACACAATTTGTCAATCGCTCAAAAAAAGGCTCGTGTCGATTGGTCGAAGGAAATGCTCAAAAAATACGATCGCGGTGCTTCGAAACACGTCTATGACATCGTGACAGGTGATGAATCGTGGATTTACGCGTATGAGCCCGAAAGTAAACAGCAGTCGACTGTATGGGTGTTTCAAGATGAGCCAAATCCAACAAAAGTTGTTCGCGCACGAAGCACTTCCAAGCAAATGGTCGCCTGTTTTTTCGGAAAATATGGACATGTCGCAACCGTACCACTAGAACAACGCAGAACAGTCAACTCTGAGTGGTACACAACCATTTGTTTGCTAGTTGTCTTCCAAGAAATCAGGAAAACCAACCGCCGAAGACGGATCACTCTTCACCACGACAATGCGAGCTCTCACACATCGGCTCAAACAACTGCATTTTTGAGCACCCAAAACATCGATTTGATGGGTCATCCGCCGTATAGTCCTGACTTGGCACCGAATGACTTCTTTTTATTCCCAACCGTGAAGAATAAACTGCGTGGACAACGATTTTCGACGCCCGAAGAAGCGGTTGCGGCATTCAGAATGCATGTTTTGGAGATACCTCAATCAGAGTGGCAAAAGTGCTTCGACAATTGGTTCAAACACATGCAAAAGTGTATAGATCTTAATGGAGAATATTTTGAAAAACAATAAAGTGATTTTCGATGATTAATATTTGTTTTTGTTCTCTAATCCCGAAATATAAAAGGCACCCCTCGTATAGAGGTTTTCGGATACGGTGAATTTTCATGACTTATCTACTCTGTTCTATCTTGAACACTAGAGGGCGCTATAGTACAAATACTTAAAAAAACGTCAAAAAACTAAGTCGCTTATACCATTTGCATGAAAGTTGGTATACAGAGGTTTTCGGGAACGGTGAGTTTTTATGACTTTTAAACTAGGTTATATCTTGAACACCAGAAGGCCCTGTAGTACAAATATTTTAAAAAAGTCGAAAAAGTTCAAAACCGTTCATCCGATTTGCATGAAATTTGTATGTTGTTGTTCTCGGACACGCTGAGTTTTTTTGACTCATCTATTCATTTATCTCTCGAACACCAGAGGGCGATGTAGAACAAATATTTTGAATAACCTCGAAAAACTCCAAAGCAGTGCATCCGAATTTTATGAAAATTGGAAAATAGGGGTTTTCTGATACGGTGAGTGTTTTGGCCTTATCTGTTTTGTGCTATCTTGAAAACCAGAGGGCGCTTTAATACAAATATTAGGAAATCGTGAAAAACTCCAAAACTGCTCATCCGATTTGGATGAATGTTTGTAGATAGCGATTTTCGAGTACAGCAAGGGATCTGGTGCTATCTTTTGTGCTTTTTCTCGAAACTGGAGGGCGCTGTTGTTCAATTTGTACGTGTGTATATTATTAAACTGTTCCTTAACGGCTGCACTGATTTTGATGAAATTTTTTGTGTGTGTTTGAGTAGATCCCTTGATGGTTCAGATTCACAATTGGACCCGGTAGGTGGCGCTGCGATCGTGTTTAACGCATTTTGTTTTTATATTTTATTTCCGAAACCGTTCATCTAACGTTCTCTAACTTTTTCTCATAATTTTCAGATGTTGAAGCTACGTTTTGCTCATTTCGCCAAAGTTAACAGTTTGAAAGATGCACACAAAATTCCAAAATGTAAAATATACAAGTTAACTACACAATATCAGTGGAATTGAATATTTTAGTAGGCTTATCTGTATATAAACCGCGATCCATTATACAGGCTTACTGCACAATATCAGTGCCTTAAGCTTTTAAAATTTAAATGTATTTTACATTTTGAAAGTTTCTAAATTTATATACGTCCCTAGAACTTACCTATTTACGTACGCTTTTATTATGATGATGAGTAACCAAGAGAGAGGTTCTTCTGAATCTAGAATATACCTACTACATACATATATGACAAATGTCACTGAAATTTATTTTTTCTTTTTAGTTCACGTTTTGGTTTTAAATAAAAGCTTATTTTTTAAAAAACTTTTTAATATTTTTTTTTTCATAGTTTTGGCGACTTGTTAACGAATTGCTTTTTTCTGTTTTGACGATTCGTTAACGAAGGAGGAATTTCTCCCGCTCGCGATATTATAAATGAATCGCTACTAATAATTGCTAATGAATGAAATGTACGAAAATGCGATTCGTAAACGATAACATTAGTGAATCATTTTGTTTGTTGGGAAATTGTGATGAAATACATTTCAACACTGTAATAAACGTTTTCGACAATAAAAAAGAACGAACAATAATATTTCAAGATATTATAAGCTAAAGTAAGAAATGTTTATATGTATATGTATGTTTATATGAAATAGGGGCATCAAAGCTTCTAGGTACGACGCTGAAATGACTTTATATTTTCTAAAGAATGATTTAGAAACTGCAGATAACACTTCTTAGTATTTCCCAGACTTCTCATATAAAGGAAACCAAACTGACAAGGGGTCAATATACATATATATATATATATATATAAAAAAAAATACCAACTTAAAGTACTTCCCCAACAGAAATTCCATGAAATCTATCTAATCATAAGTATTAAAAAAAAAATCACTTAGGAGAACTTGCATGTGTATATTTTGCAAAAATTTTAAGTTGTGACTTATTTTCATTAAAATTTATTCCTTTTTTGTAATCCTTAAATCCTAATCCTAAAATAAAATTACTTGTTTTTAAGTCAGGTCAATAAGTTGTAATATCGGTGATTCTATGTAAAAGTGGACGCTTTTGCCCAAAAACTGATTTTAACGATTCTAATTTTTCAAATTTTGCATATCAATAGTAGGTACTTTTTGAAAAAATAAAAATCTTTGCATATTTTTTTTTTTTTTTTTCAAGTTATACACTGTGAAAAATTAAAAAAGAAACAAAAATTGTCATTTGGACATGTAGAAAAAAACTATATCTTCAAAACCATTAGTAATGCAAAAAAATGTCAAGGACATATTTTAAGGACCTTGAATCGATCATCTTTGGAGTGACATTTTCATGAAAACACTTTCATGAAAAATCTTAATTTTTTTGTTCACTAAAAATTTCATTCACAATTTTCAAAGTCAGCACAACTATTTTTTTTTTGTTTTTTTGCGTTTTGAAAACATTATCGTATTGAGGCATTCATTTGTAATCTATTCTCAAAATTTCATGTTGGAGACTCAATGCTTACTATATTCAACTAATTTTTCAAAAACTGCCTATGCAATTTTTACATACAAAATACTTTAATTTTTAATTAAAAATGGTATTTTGAGAATTTTTTGTACTTCTGACGGTATTTAATATTTTTTGAAGTTAGTAATGTACCCTCAACAGCATATTGTTATGCTAAAAATTTTTATTTTTTTTTTTATATTTTTTATTTTTTTTTTTATTTTTTTTTTATTCCTTGAGAAGGGAAAATCTGTTGACATTATTTTACTTGCTGATATAAAATACCGTAACAAGTACAAAAAATACTAAAAAAAATCGCATTTTTAATTTAAAATAAAAGTATTTTGCGTGTCAAAATTGTGTAGGCAGTTTTTGAAAACTCATTTAAAATAGAAAGCGTTGATTCCCCAATATAAAATTTTGAGAATGCCTTAAGATTGACATCCTCAATACGGTAATGTTTTAAAAACACAAAAAAAAAAAAAAAATTAGTGTAAAATGTGATTGAAATTTTTAGTGACCAGAAAAATTAAAATTTTTCATCAAAATGTTTTTAAATGTCTTTAAAATATGTTCTCGACATTTTTTTGTAGGACTAACGGCTTTGAAGATATAGGTTTTTTATTACATGTCCAAAAAATTTGCCAGTGTAAAAAAATGCAAAAAAATATTTAAAAAAAAATATGCAAATATGTACTTTTATTTTTTAAAGTACTTTCGATGTGCAAAATATCAAAGTTTTATTAATATGTGACTCCGAAAAGTGTCCGATTTGACACTGAATCACCGATTGTCCAGAATATGGTTCTGTTCCACAGTTGAAAAATGGAAAGTTATTAAAAACTTAAAATTTTTGGATATTATTTTGGAAAACATTTTAATTTTATTTATTTGTGCAATTTATGCATTAATTAATTTACCACAATGATCAAATCGTTCGCAATGTTTTACAAATGTACCCACTGAACCATAAGCGAAGGTTTTGCGAAAGGTGAGAGTTTCGCGAACGTTTTTGGGTAGAATTTTTTTTTTTAATTTTTGATTTCTTATTTTGTCGCTTAAAAATGCTTGCTATAGAAGATTTAATTCGTAAAAACTTTTCCGATGAATAAAAATTGTGGTTCTTTTAAGAAATTTATAAAAAAAAACTGCTTTTGAGTCGAAAAATAATCATTGTTTCATCATTTTAGTAGGTAAAAATTGCTCGTAAATGAAACATTTTTTGTTCATAAGTGAGTTCAGGAAGGAAATATAAATATAACTGTTTTATATTCTAAAATGAGTTATAACTAGTAAGGGTGGAGCTTCGGCAGGGTACCGAAGCTAAAATACCCCCCCGCGGCCATATTGAAGTATATTCGAAGTCTTTAGCCACGACATACACGATGACATTCAGTTTTATATATTAACGAAAGTTTTCCTATTTTGATGACGTCACTTTGCATGGGAGGTAGGCGTGGCTTTCATCCGATTTTGCCAAATATCATAGAGATGTTTTATGTTATATAACAAAGCTTATGTGCAAAATTTTAAAATATTTCTTTAATTTTTGTGGATTTTTAAGAGATTTTACGTTTAAAATAAAGCCAATTTGTATGGGAGGTAGGCGTGGTTTTCGTTCGATATTGCCAAATATCATAGTGGTGGTCTGTTTTATATATCAAATCCTACATGCAAAATTTCAAGACATTTTTTTAATTTGGGCAGATTTTTAAGAGATTTTACTTTTAAAATAAAGTCACTTTGTATGGGAGGTAGGCGTGGTTTTCATTCGATTTCCCAAATTTCATAGCCAGGACTAAGATTGAAGAGCAAAGCGCATCTGCCAAATTTCAAGGCATTTCTTTAATTTTTGTGGATCTTAAAGACATTTTACGGTTAATATAAAGTCACTTTGTATGGGAGGTAGGCGTGGTTTTCATCCGATTTTTCCAAATTTCATAGCCAGGATTAAGACTGAAGAGCAAAGCTCACCTGTTTTCAAGGCATTTCCTTCATTTTTGTGGATTTTAAAGACATTTTACGGTTAATATAAAGTCACTTTGTATGGGAGGTAGGCGTGGTTTTCATCCGATTTAGCCCATTTTCGTTCTTTCGTCCTTTTTAAAAGTAAACTTATATTTTGAATTTCATGGCGATAGCTTTAAAATTGCGGCTGTAATCGTGTCGACAGACGGTCAGACGGACACACGGAATCGACTCAGGAGATTATGCTGACCAAAAATACATATATATTTTTCTATACCTGCCACGCCTATTTCTTGGCGTTACAAACGAAATGACAAAGTTAATATACCCCTTACGCAGTACTCGTTTGGTTATACTTATATCATTCAAAACACCAACTAAAGCAAAAAATATACGAATATAACACCTGCAACGCAGGATTTACCCATATAATAAATGTTCCACGGCAGCATAGATAATTTTGTTCAATGAGAGAAAAAGCATATGGAAACATTAAAAATTGAGCTTATTGAGATTTTTCTCTCACGGAAAAAAGCAAGTGCTTTGCTGCCAATTTGTTTTTGGAAAAAAAATGGTAACGGCACAAGAAAAGTCTGATAAAAAAATATATGCTACCTTTTACAAAAGTCAGTATTGCCTTTTTCAATGTCCAATATATATGATTTCCACAGAGAAACGTTGAGAAAATCGGCATCATATTCGAAACAATTATGATAACTTTTTTCACAAATTCGTAACCAGATTCTGATCACGGGCTTTGAAAAAGAAGCTCCAATACTAGATCAAAAGTTTCAGCGCCGAAAGTTCTGTCTAAATTTTAGACTTTCGGAAGAAAAGAAGTTAAGTATTTTCTCTACCACATTGAAACTCTTTTTTTTTTTTTAATTACTGCTTATACAATCTACTCAATTATCGTTGGAAACGTAATGAATGTGAATTTATGATAAATTTTTTATATATTTTTTTTATAATTTTTAGAAAAAAACTTAATGAATATTTTCAGTAATATTTCACACACAAACAAAGCATTTTTTGACTTATATCTCTTAAACTGATAAACTCTAGGCCAAGCAAGCGATTATAATATAAATACAACAAAAGTCCGTCGCGCCATACAAGTGAATGAAGCGCTTTCAACGCTTTCAACAAAGCCAAGCACTGTGTTGTAGTTATTGCAGGGACCGGACAATGTTGAGGTTACAAAAAACACACCAACCCGCTAAACATGCTCACAAAGCGGGTACGAATACTAAAAATAGTTTGGATAACATGAATGTTACATATTTATTTGCCAATCAATGAAGTTTGCATTGGAATTGATTTTTTTTTTTTTTTTAATGTAACAAACCTGAGCGAAAAAATTGCAAAATGCACGCATATTTAGCAATTTCAACAATTATTTAATTTTTTTTTTTTCATGTAACAACAACAGCTTTACGCAGCCATGAAATTATTTGATTTAACAATATAATTGCGCTTTATAACGAGTATTGAGTAACTTTTGGGGTTTCCCCAACAACAACAACAATATCAGCAATAGCAACAACGCCCACCAACACCCTAACAAATTAATTTATATTAATTTGCAATCACGTTGTTGTTAAATAATTTTTTAAAAAAATAAATTTTTCTTTAAATAAATAATTTTAACTTAAAGTATTTTAATCGTTTTTTTTTTAAATGTTTTTTAAATTTACTTTTTTGGTGACAATTTGATGACAATTTATTGCTTGATGATATAATAACTGGTTGCCTCTCGATTGGTCGGACTCCCGTTTAACCGGTCACAACAAAAATAATACAATAATTACAAAAAAATAAATGCACAGCAGAAAATATTAATAAATTAAACTATGACTACTTTGCGCATTGAAGCTCTGAGACTGACTGTCCGCTTTCGTTTTCGTTTTGACTCTTTTGCTTTAACAAACGCTGTAATCTAAGCTATACAAAGCAGGCTTTAAGCTTTAACGAAGTGGTTGGAGACCAAAGTTTAGACATTGATGCCGGCTAATGCATCCACAGGCAAAGCTTTAATTTTGCACTGAAGTGAAGCTTGCTAGTACTCGTACTCGCATTGTTCTCCGTGTGCTTTTTAAGTCTTGTATTATTTTTGAGCTCAATACTACAATATGCTGGGCTACACTGAACCAAAAATTTGCATTACATGAATGAACAAGTGCATTGATTTCAATGAATTATTCATTAAAAAGTATTCAATGAACTTTGTTTGATTAGTATTCACTGTAAAAAGATAAAATATACGCCCAAACATCAGTTATATGGCGAAGTTGTTTAACTCAGAAAATAATTTTAATTTTAATATATCCTTTGATGATAATATTTTTAAGACACATATGCATGGGCAGAACTTTTTTTTCTAGGGAGAGGAAAAGTCTACATGAAATGTTAAAATATTTGGGAATGGTTCTAGAATTCACATAAAGAAAATGTGACGCATAGAATTTTTTTTTTTTTTAGATTTTTGGTACAAAATCTAAACACGATGCGCTCAACGCGTTTAATACATGATTGCACACATAAGAAAATCCAATCAAATTTTAAAGATGAATATCAATAATTATTTGCAAAAGTAATATGATAATTTGTATACCCCATCGCGTACTGCGTAAGGGCTATATCATCTTTTTCATTGCGTTTGTAACGCCAATAAGGAGGCGTGGCAGGTAGTGAAAAGTAAATATATTTTTCATCAGCATCACCAACTGAGTCAATTTCCGTGTGTCCGTCTGTCTGTCCCTCTGTGATCACGATTACAGCCGTAATTTTAAAGCTATTGCGATAAAATTCAAAATAAAAGCTTCTCTCTAAAAATGGAGATCAAGTTCGAGAATAAGCCAAATCGGATGAAAACCACGCCTACCTGCAATACACAGTGACTATATTTTAACAGTAAAATCTCTTAAAAATCCACATAAATTAATGAAATACCTTGAAATTTTGCACGTGGACTTTGATCTTCAATATAAATTCTGACTATGAAATTTAGGTAAATCGGATGCAAACCACGCCTACCTCCCATGTAAAGTGCCTTCATATTAACAGTAAAATCTCTTAAAAATCTGCTCAAATCAAACAAATGTCTTGGAATTTTGCACATAAGCTTTGATATTTAATATACACCATCACTGTGATATTTGGAAAAATCTGATGAAAACCACGCCTACTTCCCATACAAATTGGATTTATTTAAAAAGAAAAATCTGTTACAAACTTCCAAAAATTAAAGAAATGTCTTGAAATTTTGCACAAAAGCATTGATATTTAACATAAACCATCTCTACGATATTTGGCAAATTCGGTTGAAAACCACGCCTACATCCCATATAAAGTGGCTTTATTCTAAAGATAAAATCTCTTAAAAATCCAAAAAATTAAAGAAATGTCTTGAAATTTTGTACATATGTACGCTTTGATATGTAACATGAAACATCTCTATGATATTTGGCAAAATCGGATGAAAACCACGCCTGTCTCCCACACAAAATGACGTCATCAATATAGAAAAACTTTCGTAAATATATAAAACTGAATGGCAGCGTGTCTGTATGTAAACAAATTCCGCCCACATCTTTTATCCAACCCATACATATACACTGTCTCAAACAATTGTCCGTACCCCATACAACTGAAGAAATATTTGATTATAATTCGAAAAATACTTACCCAATTCGAATGTAATAAATGTTTTTTTAAAGTCCAAGAAGTAGTTATAAAAATTGCTAATTAATAGTGAAATAAAAAAACATTCACTTTTATTTTTAACAAAAAATATAAAAATAGTTCAAAATATTAACTCAAAAAATTGTCCGTACCCTTTAAAAAAATTTACATATGCTCATATTTATGTATGTTTAAAATGTCCTTAATATTTAGTGTGGTATCCTTTAGCAGCAATTACGTCTCTTAAGCGATTTTTCATTGATAAAGCCAGTTTTTCTGTGGTTTCTGTAGAAATATTCCGCCACTCTTGAACGATGATATCTTTCAGCATTTGCCTATTTGTTATTTTATGCTGGCGAATTTTGTTTTCTAAAATACCCCATAGATGCTCTATGGGATTTAAATCTGGGCTCTGGGGAGGATGAGGAACCACTTGCTTAACGTTATAGAGCAGCCATTCTCGCACAACCATTGATGTGTGCTTCGGATCGTTGTCGTGTAGGAAACGATAATCATCTGATATGCCCAAATTAGTGGCGCTAGCTCTTAAATTTTCTTTTAATATATTCAAATAGCTAAATTTGTCCATAGTGATTTCCACAAACACGAGATTTCCCACACCTTTAGCTACCATTGCACCCCACACCATCACCGAGCCACCACCATGTTTCACAGTTGCTTTAAGATGCTTTAACTGCAACGCGGTGTTTTCTCTTCGCCACACAAATCGTCTTCCATCCGATCCAAAAATATTAAATTTACTTTCATCAGTAAAAATTACTGTTTTCCAGAACTCGTCCGGCTTTTCTACATATTTTTTGGCATAATCTAAACGCTGTTTTACATTATTTTTTGATATAAAGGGTTTTTTGCGTGGAACACATGCTTTATATTGGTTACCATGCAGAAAGTTCCGTACCGTTTGGGCGCTTAATGTAACGTTTTCATATTTTTTAACATTTTTAGCTATTTCCACTGCACTTGTTTTTGGTTCTAGCTTTACCATTCGGTCGATCTTTCTTCCCAATCGAGCGTCTATGATTTTTCTTCGACCTCTTCCTGGGGCAATTAAGAGTGAACTTGTTTTCTTATAATTCTGTATCACATATTGCACGGATGATTTTGGTCTAGAAACATTTTTAGCGATTTCAAGATAACTTTTGCCTTCATTGTGAAGTTTAATAATCAATTCTTTGATGGCAATAGGAATTTTAGTATGATTTTTAACATTTGAACTCATATTAAACACTATTAAAACGCACTATTCAGACAAACCACTTTATAAGACTGTGCAATTGTCTAATTGTACGTCAACTTCAAAAATTAAAGATCCGTTATATTAGAGAAATCTATATTTCTCTCTAGAGAGTGATCTGGTTTTATAAAAATAACAAGAATTAAAGAACCGTTATATTACACTGTGCCGTACGGACAATTTTTTGAGTTCATTTTTTGAAATTTTTTTTTGTTTTTTGTATAAAATAGTAGTGAGACATGTTTATTTTATTATTTCTTTGCAATTGTTATAAACAATAGTTGCACTTTTTTAAAAAAAATTATTTCACTCGAATCGGTCAATTATTTTTCGAATTATAATCAAATATTTCTTCAGTTGTATGGGGTACGGACAATTGTTTTAGACAGTGTATTCTTCGGTAAAATGTGGAGTCTTTAAACTAGAAAAGTGGGTGTGGCATTTTACTTTTAATCGAACTTCTGTTATACCGTGTGTCTGACTTCAACCAAATTTTGCACACCTAATCCTTGGTAATTTGAGCAATCTTAAGTTTATAAAACTGGGCGGTACTAGACAGGGGGCGTGGCACTTTATTTTTAAACTAGCTCCATCTACACCGTTTGTCCGATTTAAACCAAAATTCTTGCATATATTCTTAAGCATAATGAGAAGTTTTAAGCCTAAAAAAGTGGGTGGGATTGGACAAGGGGCGTGTCAATTTAATTCTAATCGAACTTACTCTACTCCGTTTGCCCGACTTATACCAAATTTTGCGCACATATTATTTGGCATAAGCATCAGTCTGTAGTTTATAGAAAAGAGCGGTACTAGGTAGGGGGCGTGGCACTTAATTTTTAATCTATTCCCATATACACCGTTTCTCTGATTTCAACAAAATTTCGCACATATATTTTTTAGTTAAACGAGAAGTTTTAAGCCTCCAAAGTGGGTGGGATTGGACAAGGGGCGTGTCAATTTAATTCTTATCGAACACCTATTGTCCAACTTAAACCAAATTTTGCACAGATGTTATTTGGCATAAGGATCGGTCTGTAGTTCTTAAAAGTGGGCGGGACTAGACAGGGGGTGTGGCACTTAGTTTTTAATCTATTCCCATCTACATCGTTTCTCAGATTTCAACCAAATTTCGCACATATGTTCTTTAGTATAATGAGAAGATTTAAGCCTACAAAAGTGGGTAGGATTGGACAAGGGGCTTGTCAATTTATTTGTAATCAAATTCCTTTTACACCGCTTTCCTGACTTCAACCAAATTTTGCAAATATATTCTTTGGAAAAATGAGCAGGGATAAGTCTAAAAAATTGGCAAAATTATACAGGGGCGTGGCACTTTAATTTAAATCAAACTCTTTCTATACCGTTTCCCCGACTTTTTCAAAATTTCCATATTCTTTGGAATAACAAACAATCAGTAGTCTAGAAAATTAAGCGGAATTAACTGGGGACGTGGCCCTTTAGTTTTGAACGAAATTATTTTACATCGTTGGCATGAATTTGCACATACCAATCAAATTTTGCTCATATATTCTTTAGCATAATGGGCAGTCTACAAATTACTCTATGTGGCAGCTAAGGGTAAAACAAATATTCCAGCAGATTATGCATAAACATTTTAAAGATGGCTAAAGACTTCGAATATACTTTAATACGGCCGCGGGGGGGGGGGGGAGTATATTAGCTTCGGTACCCTGCCAAAGCTCCACTCCTTACTAATTTTAGTTAAGTAAATTTTCGTTTTTATAACTATTAAGTCCTCAAGTCTTCAGATTTACAAATTAAAAGTCAAACATTTCTCGATTTTAAGCAGTGTATTTCTATGGTGGCGGCCGTGGTGCAGTGATTTGAGTGTGTGACCCATACGCCAGAGAACCCTGATTCGAAATTCACCAGACACAGAAAGTTTTTTCAATTAAATTAATTTTTCTGTTCGGCCGTATCCTCTCTGCAGACAATGGCAAACTTCAGAGAGTAAAAACTGCCATGAAAAGCTTCTTGAGAACATAAGCATATTTAAATTCTTATATGGCTTGAACTTTAAGTAACCGTTATTTATTTTTTTAAATAAACTCATTATAAAGTTTTTTATAATAGTACAAAAATATACCATATTTTTTTTTAGTTTTTAGGTATGAAGTAAAGGTATTACATAAATATTTTCACTCTTATTATGACTTACATCTTCAATCAGACAATCTATGATTGTAATATTACTTTAAGAGACTTTCCATATTGAAAGTAAACTTGGATCACATGAATTTGTAAAAATTTATAAAATTTTTGACGTAGAATTACGTCTTACAGCACGGTTTGTATGGGGGTATTTTCAAAAATTTACTCAAAGTGATGCTAACGTTTTTAGGTGGACACTTTAGGTATACATATAGTCTTTAATATTCATCGTACAAAGATAAAATGTATGCCAAATTATCAGCTATTTTGTGCGAATATCTAACTTTGAATTTTGTCACTTCTTTAATAAAGCCACAAAAGATATCAAAAGAAAAGAAGAAAAATTCACATTTTTGTATGAGAAAAATGCATTGATGATTCAGTTGCTGAATTTTTGAATTCATTACTGAAGTAAAACTTATTTAGCTCCATCTATATGTATATATAAATATATGTATAATATATACATGTATACACGCATACATATCAGGGGGGGCAACTTCCCTCCTATGTCCTACCGTCGCTACGCCCATGTATATGCATATATGTTTATATATGTATAATATACACGTATTCGGATAAACGGCTTAGGAGTTTTTCGACGTTTTTTAAAATATTTTTACTACAGCGCTCTCGGGTGTTCAAAATAGAACAGAGTAGATAAGTCATAAAAAAAACACAGGTGCGTCGTTGGACACACGAAAGAAGTGAAGCTTTTTCGCAGTTTCATATATTTAGATAGCTTAATATATTTTTTCTTTTTAATAAATAAACTTTTGAATTCAAAAATTTAAAATAACATAACATAAATTACAAATACACAGAAAATATATTTACTGCTAATTTTTTTATTGTTGAATGTCAAATTTCTACGCCAATTACACATACGGGAGTATAATGCCAGCGACTCTCCATTTTAACTCTCCACACATGGTTGTGAACTTGGCTGCACTGAACAAATTTTTTCTTTCATCAGTGTACTACCTAGCGAAAAAATCTGTCGAAAATTTTTCAGATTTCACTCCAAGCAAATCACAGAACGAGGAGTAAAAAGCTTCGCTTCAAAAACTCACCGTATTCGAAAACCTCTGCACACAAATTTTCATGCAAATCGGATGAACGATTTTGAACTTTTTCGACGTTTTTTAAAATATTTGTACTACAGCGCCCTCTGGTGCTCGAGATAAAACAGAGTAGATAAGTCATGAAAACTCACCGTATCCGAAAACCTCTATATAGCAATTTTCATGCAAGTCGGATGCAGGGCTTAGGAGTTTTTCGAAGTTTTTCAAAATATTTGTACTACAGCGCCCTCTGGTGTTCGAGATAGAACAGAGATAAAACAGAGAAAAAAACTTAGCGTATCCGAGAACCTCTACATACAAATTTCATGCAAGTCGGATGAACGGTTTCGGAGATAAGCTAAAAAAGAATGCCTGGAACCCGATCGCAGCGCCCCCTCTACCGGGTCCAACCTTTTTTCTGGAAAAAGTAGCCTATATGTTGACTAGGGATATAAGGAACCTAGATGTCAAGTTTTATTTAAATCCATCCAGTTGTTTTCGCGTGATGCTTTAACAGACAGACAAGTATTTTGAAAATGCGATTTTCGGACTCCTCGCCATTCAAAATATCCAACGCAAAAAGAATTTCAAAAAAATATTTCATGTACAGATTTTTTTTTTACAATTTTATATATACAGGGTGTCCCGCAATTGAGTGCAACTATTTAGGGAGCTGAAAGGTTATGTCGAGCTGAGCAAAAAATCGTATGGGAGGGGGGGTCTATTTTCACATTCTTAGGAGCTACAGGGTTAATTAATATTTCACGACATTGATTCACGTTATTGTTTCTAGCGGAAAAACTAACTTACATAAAACTTATTTTGATAATTTTAAAGGGAATGAAATCATCTTTCCAACGAAATATTAACAATTCCCATACGATTTTTTGCTCAGTTCGACATAACCTTTCAGCTCCGTAAATAGTTGCACTCAATTGCGGGACACCCTGTATATAGATAGAAGATAGAAAATAACTAGAAAGCTCATGAACTAAAATTGCAAAAATATCACTTTTTGGGCTAACATTCAACAATTTTAGTATTTTTTGTAGAAAGTGGATTTAGGTAAAATTGTTTTCCTAACATCAGTGGATATTTCTTAAGAGTTCTACATGTTCAGAATTTATAAATTAGATTTCGAATTTTTTCCGTGTAGCAACTCTTTCGCATTACTGTGCGTCGCTCCAGTGGCAATAAAAATTAAATCTTATAATTGCTCAACTATTATCTAATATATGGATTGAACATAGCACTTGCAGAATTCTGTCCAATTCGGAATACAAATTGAAAGTGAGCTAATTAAAATCTAAAAACTAAAAATGTGAGCGTTTAAATTGGCTTAGACCATGGCAGAATTATAAGGTATGGTCATCACGGAGAGGAATGGAGTAGAAAGCAGAATAAAGCTACATTGATGTCAAAATCAGCTGTTCATCGCGAATTTCTTTATGCTCACGTTTCGCAGTTGTTTTTAAGTTAAAACTGTTACACGTTTTTTCTGCAATTTTAAGACTTATTTCACATTTTATAGTTTTTATTACACTTTTTTTATAATATTTTCACTCAAATTAGCACAAATTTAATACCCGCGGCCGCACTGTTTGCAACTTGGAAACATAAAATATTTTCTTCATTTGCAATTTCTACGAAATTCGTCGTTTTGACATATATGTTGCTTCTCATTATCCACTCTTCGTTGACGCGTGAGAGCACTTAGTATCATGGGCCTACCTTATCATTGTATCATGGTTTAGACGAAATCCAGATATTCTAATATCAAACTTCTCCTCCAATTTTTTTTTGTCCAAAAAGTCTTACACACTATTTTGATTTTTTTTTTTATTATTTATTAAACGCTCAGTAACTTGATTAAGATTGTAAATAATGTTGAATTTTCTTTAAATTTTGTCTATTGTAAAACATTTTTCAAATTGTATTCAATAAATTTAACCATTGTATTTACACTTTAAAAGCTGTCAAAAGTAAATTTCCCTTGAACAAGCGCAACCAACTTCAAAACATAAAAATTTTCTGTAGCTTAAAGTTGTGAAAATAATGCAGCTCCGCGAAAATCCAAACAAAAATGCAGTAAAAAGTGCAAAATAATTAACAAAAACATTGAAAATGGCGACCCAAAAGCCTGGCGAGTGGGCCAACTCACTTTTGGCACGTTTTGAAGATCAGGTGAGCGTAGAAAATGAATTCAACTTGTGTTCCACCCAATTTCCGCAGATGCAAAACGCAAAAAGCTGTCAGAAAAATGTACCTTATCGATTGAAAAATTTCCCAATTGTGCGAATGCGATGACAGATGTGCGACAAAGATGACGAAGTTTTGTTATTGTTTTGGGAAATTTAATGTTTACGTTTTGTTTACATGCCGGCACCACATGTTGCTCGATTTATGAATGAAATTCGTGGAAGCTGCGCATTAGAATTGGGTAGAATAAAAAACACGTACACAAACCGCAGCTGATAATTGTTTGTATACATTTGCAACCGGCCGCAATTGTTTTGGGATATTCTCATAATATGCTGAATACTAAAAAAACAAAAAAAAAAAAAATATCGTAAAACAGCGGTTTGAGTCTCAAAATTTAATAAGAAACTCAAAAAAAATGTTATTCAGATATCAAAGTTATTCTAAATGTTTTAATATGCCGCTCTATGTGACATTTTGTTTAATTTACTATTTAACTTTTCAGCTTCCCAGCAAAAATGGACCATATGGCACACAAGCACGCCTTAATCAAGATCAGCTCATCACTTGTCTCATTCACATCTCAAGATACCGTTTCTCACTGGTTATCTCTGGCTTAACCAAGATGCTACAGCGTGTCAATGCAGAAACGGCGCTGCAGACACGCCATGAACCCGATCGCTGCTACTACGAGTCACTTATAATTATATTGAGCACTCTAGAGCGTTGCCTGACAAATCAAACGAAGGATACAGCACGTTTTGAGGAATCTATGAATGTCAAGCTATTACTGCGTGAGATATCACAGTTTATCGATGTGCAGAGCAGCGACAGCAATCCTAATGCTACACAGCTAAAGGCACTGGCTTCGAAGGTGCTATTTGCACTTTCTCAAAATCATTTTGCAGCAGTGTTTAATCGCATATCGGCGCGCATACAAGAGTTGACTGCCTGCTCCGAGGAGAATCCCGACTACAGTGATATTGAGCTCATACAGCACATTGATATGGACAAAGACAAGTTAACTAAGCTACTACAGGGTAGAGCGCTCAACAGCATCATTCACATTTGCCTACATTTAATTATTGCTTCCTTTTCTTGCAGAAACAATAACAAAATTTCGCTCGAAGAAGGCGCCACCTTTTGTTTTATTAAACTCACTGGAACGTGCTATTTGGAACTGGATTGAGTATCATCCACAAGAATTCCAGGATTTGCAAAGTGGCATGAATAATGCCGTAAATCGCGATATAACAAAGTAAGTTTGAACCATATATTTATGAATAATATTTCAACAAACTTATTAACGCTCTTAATTTCAGCTGCTGGGATCCATTGTTGGATTTTGTAGAAACCTATAAGACAGAGAATAAAAAACGTCAAAACTCAGTTTGGCCACTACAAATGCTATTGCTTATATTTAATACGGTTTGTCTATACGCCCGCCTCATATTCATTAAAAAAACAGCTAAAGCAATTTTTATAAACTTACAGTCGGTGCTTGAAGTAAGCCTGAATGAGCTGCTACCACCACCGCCGCAGAAAGAAAAAGATAAAGATAAGGAAAAAGAAAAGGATAAAGATAAAGAAAAGGAGAAGGAAAAAGAGCGTGCTCAAAAAGAGAAGGCATCACGTGACAAAGAAGTATCCGCCAAGCAGTTCATCGAAGGTGTTAAGCGTGGTCTGGGACAGCATTCGCCCTCTAAACAGGTTACTGAATGGGCTGCCATAACTTGTGTTAAGCTTTGCAAAGCTTCCACCTACATCAATATAAGTGATTCCAACAATGTCATCTTCAAACTGGTTCAATACATTATCAACGATCTAAAAGCTTTGCTTTTCAATCCCATCAAACCGTTCTCACGCGGACAAGGCTATAACTATGCAGACATCGAATTAATGATTGACTGCTGGGTGTCGTGCTTTCGCATCAATCCGCACAATATAGAGCCACTTAAAATTTGTTTAAATTTATCGTCTCCACAAGCTTATCACTTTGTCATTGTTTGTGCTCTGTTGCGGTGAGCGAAATTTTTAAGAACTTTTTCATTTTATTTAATAAATATTTTGTACAGATTGGCTCACATTTACGTGGACTTTCGCATGCAAAATAAGAATCCATTTCGTATTGTTAATCAACCACGTCTACCATGGTGGCCTCATACCGATGTTGTACACTCACGATCAGCTGAGTTGCGCGCTCTCTTTACCGATACTTTGAACAAGGCAACACAAGGCTACATTGCGCACACACCACTGCGCATGATCACCTCATTGACGCTGAAATCCAAGGACACTCAAAAGGGTCTAGCTCGCGCTGAGGAAGGTCCAGCACATAAAATGCTGCTGCTGCTCTTGGTGCGTTTAATACACGCCGATCCAACCCTATTGTTAAACGTAAGTTTTTATCAATAATTGAAAGTTTGTTAGGATAATTTTTTAGTTTTTCAGTTTTGATACATAATTGATACATAATTCTATCATATCATATATCACTATCATATATTTACAGAAGATAGGGTTTTAGTATTTTGTAGCATAGCCTCGATTTTTAAGACAGCTTCACTTCTTCGCGGCATGAACTCTACTAATGTCTAATAAGCTCCCATATCAATCCTTCTGGATTCTTTTCCAATGATCTGTCTTGATTTTTGATATGACAGGTTCTATATTATGTTGTGCAATCTTTCATACGTTTTTAATGAGATTTAAATCCAGTGACTGTGCTCGCCATATCATTAAATTGGTACTATTTTTTTTTTAACCAAACTTTGACAATCCCACTGATTTCCCACTCTGCAAATAGCTGCATAACGTCCCTGAGGATAGCAAGATATACATTTTTATTCATGTTTTGTTTTATCTAGTAAAGCGGCCCAACTTCGTACCAAGAAAAGCAACTCCACATCATGATGCTATCACCTTCATGCTCGAACGACTTTGTGGTGTGCTTTGAATTATATTCTGCATTCTTCGGTCTTCGAACCCATAATTTACCATCACTTCCAATTAATTTAAGTTTTGTTACATCGGACCACTTTCTGCCATTTTTAACATTTTCTGGATCAACCCAATCGTGCGATTTTGCAAAGCAATGCGATTTTTTCTATGTCCCAAGGTCAGCATAGGAACCTTTCGCTCAGATATACCAAATAGAAACCTTTCGCTCAGATATACCTAACCCGGATTGCTTCTGCAGACTTGGAAGACATTGTTTTTCGTAGTTTTCCTCTTTTGAGGCTAGGTTTTGGGGGCGGTATTGCATTATTTACAACTTTTTGAGATCTTCCTAAGGTTTGGCAATCTCACGTTCCACAGCAGTGCAATGCCTTGATCTGACCATTTTAAGAATTTTTTGATAATATTTTAATAATTTTTAAGTAAACTTAGATACTAATCTCCGAAACTCGAAAATTTTTTAAGGCGGTCTTCTCATTCAAAACCCGTTTTTTGGACCCTTTTTAAAAAAATTCTTATTCGAAAACGCAAAGAATAATTGAAAACTTTTTTTATTTATTGTATTACAAAAGGTTCAAAGTAAATAAAAATTTTTTTTTTGCCTCGATACGTGGGCTGTTCAAAAAGTAATGAGACTTCAAAGTTGGTGGTGAAAAAAAAGGTGTCGTCACGGCGGCCACGATTCCGGGTCTCCGGAGCGTCTGAAATTAAAAAAAAAACGGGGTTATAATCAGTATAGATGTAATTCTCGGGTGAACCTCAAGCTTAATTTTGTGATTTTTTTTGACAAAATGGCGGCCATTCAAAAAAAAAATTTCAATTTCGGGTTTTTTTTTGTAGTTTAGTGTAAAAAAAAATAGTAAAAAATTTTTTAAAACTATGGTCGAGGTTCACCCGAGAATGGTGACAATTCTGCGTCGATTCCACTTTGTTTCATGAAAATCGGTTCAGTTGAACTGGAGATATCATGGCCGTCAGTTCGAAAAACGTGGGTTCGAGATAAACGCGTTTAAAGTTTGAAGTAATTTTTTTGGGGAAAAAAAAAAAAATCAAAAATGTTTAAATGCAGTTTTAAAGAGCTGACAATTTTTACTTACAAATATTAGTCGGCGATGCCAGCTCCATACAGGCCACCTTCCTCTTTTTCGTAGAAACTGCTTTCTGCTGCCCTCTCTGCTCTGCGAGCCGTTCTGCCAGCTTTTGATGATGCCGCAGCTCGAGTCTCTGATCGGTTCAATCTGTCTTCATTGCGAGATAGTGCGTATTCGTATGCGTTTTTGCCAATCGCAATACCCATCAAACCCATAATTTTAAGTATGGGTATAAAACCGTCGTTGAAGAGGCACGTTGCAATGAAATTGGCCACTTCGATGGTGCGTGCGCCTGAGTTGATGTGTTTGGGCGAAAGTGACCAAAGAACAGAATTGTAGGACTCATTGGAATTCTGAGTTTCAGATCCAAGGCATCTTTCAAGCAAATTATCTGCCGACAGCGCTTCGTAAGCTGGTTTTATTACCTCCATCACCAAATCAAATAGCTCGTTTTGACGAAGACCTTGCTTCACAAAAAAGGCTGTATCGTCTAAAGTATTTCGAATTTCTAAAAATCCTTTTAGGGGCATATTCACAACTACCCAAGCTATAAATAAATGCAAAAAAAAAAGTCAAAAAAAAAAATGTTGCTCAATGAGAAGACCGCCTTAAGTGAAAACTTCTTTAGGCGCGTTGATCACTTTCTGGTAGATAGCTAAACTATAGATTCGCGATATCATCACGCTGTTAGCGTAACAGAAAATATTGCTGTACATCATTCCTTTTTAGAAAACCGAAACGATTTCAAACCGATTACCGAATCAATTACCGAGGCGATTACCAACCGATTACCGAACCAATTGCCGAAGCGATTAACAACAAATTACCGAACCAATTACTGATTACCGAAGCAATTACCAACTGACTACTGAAACAATTACTGGATACCGAAGCGATTAAGGAACCAATTAGCGGAGCGATTACCAACTGATTACCGATTATCGAAGCGATTACCAACCGACTACCGGAACGATAACCAACCCATTACCGAAGCAATTACCAACCGATAAACAAACCAATTACCGATTACCAAAGCGATACCAACCAATTATGGAAGCGATTACCCACCAACTACCGAAGGGATTACCAACCGATTACCGAAGCGATTACCAACTAATTAGAAAAGAATTAAAAAAGTAGAACGCGTCGGATTTGCTGACTCCAGCTACTTCGGAAATTCATATCATAGCTTTAAGTTTTCACTACGGTCGGCCCCCCACTGCCTACTTTTTTTTAGTTAACTGATTTTCAAGTGATTCTATTTTATTGTCCGATTGCATTTAAATGTGTTCTTATAATTCTGCGATTTACCCAAATAGATGTGTTTGAACAAAAGAACGCAAGCATTTTTAAGGTGCTTTATAATAATAAATATTTTTGACAGAAGTTTGAACTTTTTTGTAACTGAAAGCAAAAAAAAAAGACATATAACCATATCTGCTCAGCGTGATTCAATTTATTGTCTGGCACTGCATATAAATTACCCTGCAAGCAATTGGAAGACGATTGGAAGAGAAGCTCATTCCGGCGATCGTTGGAAGATGAATCGCATTTCGATCGTCAAAGCAATGAATGGCGTGATTCTTGAAAATTTTGGAAAATCTTCTTTCGCTTATTCCTGAAAGTGAAGCAAAACTTTTGAAACTTGTAAAAAAAAGCCAAAAATTCATTTACGACTTCCCAGCGAATCGCTTCAGACCCCCATCGGCGATTCTTTCGCTAATATTCCTAGCGAATCGCTTACGAACCATTCAGGTAATTCGTTTACGAATCTTGCCGGCGAATCGCTTTTATGGCCTCAGCTGCTTACAGTTGGAGATACCCGAATGACTCTCAAATGAACTCGCCGGCGATTGCCTCATCTTCCAAGTGATTCTATGGCGATTCTGAGGTTATAGAAAATGTTTGCAGGGCTTGCTTTAAAATTTCAACTGTAATTGTGATCAATGACGGACAGACAAACAGACGACAGGAGGTGATGCTGATGAAGAATACCTGCCACGTCTTTTGCAATGACAAAGTAAAAATACCCCCCCTTACGTAGTACGCGTAAGGGTTAAAAAAAAATACCTAGAATCATAGAAACCTTGTCTAATTAAACACTGGGTATCTTTTACAATTTTGTCGATACGCCATTTCCTAATCTTCAGTTACCAATATTGAGCCTTTATTAAAGAACAAAATCATTCTTTAATTTTTTCTCTTTGTAGACCCAAGGCAAAGTAGCCCACGAAGTACAAAGCTCTACACTGGAGCTTATCAATGGCTTGGTGAGTTTGGTGCATCAACCCACCATGCCTGATGTGGCGCAAGAAGCTATGGAAGCACTGCTTGCCCTACATTCACCAGAAAAAATAGAGGTCTGGAATCCTGAAGCGCCCATCAATACATTCTGGGATGTCAGCTCACAGGTGCTTTTTTCCATATCACAAAAACTCATACAACATCAGATTGCCAACTATACGGATGTGTTAAAGTGGCTGCGTGAGATTCTTATATGCCGCAATACGTTTCTGCAGCGTCACAAAGACTATGCACATGTTGGTAGTCAAATAGCGATATGCAAGCAGGCGCACATCAAAATGGAAGTAGTGTTCTTTATGTACCTGTGGTCCGTAGACTTGGATGCAGTGATTACTTCACTCTCTTGCCTGGGTCTACTTTGTGAGGAGGCGGAAATCTGCTGTGGCAACGATGAGTTGACTGTTGCGTATATTATGCCAAATTATCATATTTATCAAGAGCTGGCGCAGCTCTCCACAGGTGTGCTGGATATACTTATAAATAATTAGCATAAAATATTTAAATAAATTTATATTACAATTTAAAGCCAATACGGACACTCGCATTTGTTTCTATGAAAGCGCTCACGGCAATGCAGGTTTAAGTGAGTTTATAACCTTGATCATTCGGAAAATTTTCTGTATCTTAATATATTTTTTAGGTCGCATGGTTTTGCAAAAACGCATAATGACCTTATTGCGCAAGATCGAGCACTGTGTTCATGGCGTGCAACCTGCTTGGGAGGAGACTTTCAGAAACTGGGAGGGTTCCAGTCGTGTGCTGCAGACTTATCCAAAGTGTAAAACTGAAGATGGACAAGCGGAAATGTTTCATCGTGGCGTTGGCAAGCGTCGCGCTAGTCATCAAAGCTCTGAACATGATCTTGAGGAGCAGATAACCGAATGGGCAAATATGACTTGGTTTCTACTAGCACTTGGTGGTGTCTGTCTACAACGACGTACATCTGCCAGCCGGCAGACGCTGCAATCGCAAAACCACATATCGCTGGGTTCACTCGGCCAGAACTCCTTGTACTCGTTTTCGAGTTCAACCAGTTCCGGACGCGGTTCTCTGCATCCAAGCAGCATTTCTTTGGTTAGCGCCATACCAGCGCCTCCTCAAGATGTACAATATTGCCCGGTGACACAGTAAGATTAGAAGAAACAAAATTTTAGAAAAAAAAATAATGAAATTTCAACGAATTTAATCAAACCTTTTCCTCACTTAGATTCATTGGACAACTTTTGCGTTTATTGGTTTGCAGTAATGAGAAGATTGGTCTTAATATACAGAAAAATGTTAAGGAACTTGTTGGTGAAGAGATGTCCACGCAACTCTATCCAATACTTTTCGATCAGATACGCGCTATAGTCGAAAAGTTCTTCGACCAACAGGGTCAAGTCAGTGTCACAGACATTAATACGCAATTCATCGAACATACTATTTATATTATGAAATCTATACTCGATCCAAAATCGAATAAAGATCCAAACAACGAACAACCATCGCCTTCCGAACACTTGGGTGTAACTAGCATTGAGGGCATGATGCTAGGTATAGTGCGTTATGTGCGCCATCTTGACATGACTGTCTATGCGATACGCATCAAAACGAAACTCTGTCAATTGGTTGAAGTTATGATGAAGAGACGTGATGATCTTGCTTTTAGGCAAGAAATGAAATTTCGCAATAAGCTGGTAGAGTATCTCACTGACTGGGTTATGGGTACATCACATCAGATAGCGCCACCAAGTTCATCAGATGCATCCATTATAACAAAGTAAGAAGTACAAATTGATACAAGAAGCAAAAAAAAAAAATTTCCCCGTACAATAGCACTTCAATGATTTTTCGTGACTTGGATCAGGCCTGCATGGAGGCTGTTGCAGCCTTGCTACGTGGCCTGCCGCTACAGCCTGAGGAGTCCGATCGCGGTGACTTAATGGATGCCAAAAGCGCGCTTTTTCTGAAGTAAATATTTTTTTGTTTTCATATCACAATTGGCTACAAGTATTTTTGTCAACTTTCTTCAGATATTTTACCCTATTTATGAATCTACTGAATGACTGCATCGACAGCTCAGAGGCAGAGAAGGAGCTTAACAACCCACCGCTGCTGCCACCGCGTCCACGCATGGCTGCTGGCAAACTAACCGCCTTGCGCAATGCCACAATTCAGGCCATGTCGAACTTACTTGGTGCCAATATTGATTCTGGCCTAATGCATTCTATAGACTTGGGCTACAATCCTGATCTACAGACACGCGCCGCCTTCATGGAAGTGCTGACGCAAATTTTGGCCCAGGGCACCGAGTTCGATACGCTGGCCGAAACAGTGCTAGCCGATCGTTTCGAGCAGCTCGTACAATTGGTCACAATGATAAGCGACAAGGGCGAGCTATCGATTGCCATAGCGCTGGCCAACGTTGTGCCGACTTCACAAATGGACGAGCTGGCGCGCGTATTGGTTACACTGTTCGATGCCAAACACTTGTTGTCGCCCCTGCTCTGGAACATGTTCTATCGCGAGGTGGAGGTATCTGATTGCATGCAGACGCTATTTCGTGGCAACTCATTGGGCAGCAAAATTATGGCCTTCTGCTTTAAGATTTATGGCTCCACCTATTTGCAATGCTTGCTGGAGCCACTCATACGACCGCTACTCGATGATCCCAATACAAAGTTCGAAGTGGATCCCGCCAGGTGAGTTGTAGCTTATTTATAGCTTGATTTCCAGCAGCTATAGAGCCCCTTGTGCATAGATTGGAAGCCACAGATGACTTGAATAAAAATCGCCGCAATCTTGTGGCTTTGACACAAAAGGTTTTTGATGCCATCGTCAATTCGGGCACGCGGTTTCCTACGCAGCTTCTCTCCATGTGCCATTGTCTCTATCAGGTGCTGAGCAAACGATTTCCACACTTGCTGCAAAGCAACATTGGTGCAGTGGGCACCGTTATCTTCTTGCGTTTCATCAATCCAGCCATAGGTGCGTATTTTTTACAAGCATTTTAATACTATTTAATAAAATAACAATTTTCATTCTCACTGCTAGTTTCACCGCAGGAGCTGGGCATTGTAAGCAAGCAAGTGCCCAGCTCGGTCAAGCGCGGCCTCATGCTTATGTCAAAAATTCTGCAAAATATTGCCAATCATGTGGAATTCTCCAAAGAGCAGCATATGCTCTGCTTCAATGATTTTCTGCGCGAAAACTTTGAGGCCGGTCGCCGCTTCTTTGTTAAAATTGCCTCAGACTGTGAAACTATTAACCAGACTCAACAATCGTCTCATAGCATGAGTTTTATTTCGGATGCCAATGTGTTGGCACTACATCGTCTATTATGGACGCATCAAGAGAAAATCGGTGACTATCTATCATGCAGTCGTGATCACAAGGCTGTCGGAAGACGCCCCTTTGACAAAATGGCTACCTTGCTAGCATATTTGGGACCACCCGAGCACAAGCCCGTCGACTCGCAGTAAGCTTGTCATATTTTTACCAAATAATAGTTCCTAATTAGCTTTGCTTATTTTTAGCATGATGTTCTCCTCGTATGCCCGTTGGAGTTCTATTGATATGTCTTCGACTAATTTCGAGGAAATCATGGTCAAACATCAAATGCATGAAAAAGAGGAGTTCAAGACGCTCAAGTCTATGAATATTTTTTATCAGGCAGGCACTAGCAAATCTAGCTATCCAGTATTCTACTACATAGCTAGACGTTATAAGTAAGTGTCATATATTTTAATTATTAGTATTGCCAGGTTTTTTTTTTTTAGTTTGCCAGGTTACAACGGCACAAAAGCAAAATTTTTGTGGGGAAAATAGTATTTTTAAAATTTTAACGGAACAATTGAAAAAGTTTAATGTTATTTAAAAAAAAAATTATTAGATAATAAATATTTGACAAAGATGAACTAATTTTAAACTCAAGTCAAATAAGCTCATCACCTTATATATCAGGTATAGTAAAAATAAATGCACTATTTTTCTAATGATAGCTTTAGTAATCTGTACCTCGTGTTGTATAACTTTGATCGGCTTACACTAAGTGGCGTTAGAATGATAAGACTCCGTACTAAAAAACTTCTCAGACGATTTTTTGATTGTTTGAATCAGTTTTGTTTGAGAAAGTGGCAATGATGGACACCAGCAAAGAGAAAAATACGCCATGTTTTACAGTTTACCTTCGTTAATGGCGGAAACGCAAGCCAGGCGGCTAATAATGTGAATAAGATTTATGGTCCCCATACTGTAAAAGCCAATCATGCGCAATTTTCGTTTCGTCAATTCCGTTCCGGTAATTTTGAAGTCAAAGATGCACCACTTTTGGGAGTCGTACGATATGTCGACAAAAAAAATGTCGGAACCTAAAATGTCGAAATATTAAAAGGCTCAGTACGCCGAAGATATTTTGATTTCGATAGAAAAAATGGAAAAGATCAAAAATGGCACATTTCAAATAAAACAATAGAACTTGAAGTTAAACGATGTGTTTTATTAGTTTCGTTGCTGCTTCTATAAAATGAAGATCAAATTCAGTTTAAATTACAGCAGATATTAATCTGCCTCTATCCAACTGATTGATATCTTGGAAAGATACAAAGTTGATATCACTGCAATAAAAGAAATGCGAGGGAAGGCACAGGGTTGCTCTCGGCAAGCATCCTGTGATATCTACTACAGCGGCCATGCGGACAAGCACGAGTTTGGGTGCGGATTTGTAGTTGGCAAGAGATTACGGCATCACGTCCTGCGATTCACTACTGTGAACGAACGACTTGCCATAATCCGCATCAAGGCTAAATTCTTTCATATAAGCCTAGTATGTGCGCATGCTCCGACAGAGGACAAGGACGATGAGATCAAAGATATTTTCTACGAGCGCCTTGAAGACGCTTGGTGACTTCAACGCTAAGATGGGCAAGGAAAACATCTTTGGTCCAAGAGTCGGAAAGTTCAGCCTCCACGACAA
The DNA here is from genome assembly GCA_914767935.1 of Coremacera marginata. NCBI lineage: Eukaryota > Metazoa > Arthropoda > Insecta > Diptera > Sciomyzidae > Coremacera > Coremacera marginata. The sequence goes on along the minus strand of OU612043.1, from coordinate 29,112,034 downwards.
CACATCCGATAACGGAATGAGGCTGGCGAAATGACGCCGCAGCACGAAACATGGTTATAAGTAGCACTAGATTTAAGCATCTCAATATTCATAAGGCCACCTGGTTGTCCCCTGACCAAAAAACCCGCAACCAAATTGATCACGTTTTGATTGACGGAAGGCACTCTACCAGTGTATTAGATGTACGCACGATCCGTGGTGCTAACATAGACTCGGATAATTATCTTGTCGCAGCTAAGATCCGTACACGTCTGTGCGCTGCAAAGAAGGAGCGCAATCCTACACAGAGAAAGCTAGACGTCGACAAGCTGCAGTCAAAACGGACAGCCGAAGCCTTCGCCACTCGACTTTCACTCCTGCTTTAAGAAAGCACTCCTCCAACTCTCTGCGTACGAAGAGGTTGCCGAAGAGGTTATTGGCTACCACCGTCCCCACCGAAACCAGTGGCACGATCAAGAATGTCGCGACGCCACTGCAGAGAAAAACGCCGCCTACAAAGCCACCCTGCAGTCGGTAGCAACGCATGCTGTGAAGGAGCGACACAGAGAGAAGAGAAGGGACGAGAGACGTCTATTCAGGCAGAAAAGCGTGAGTGTTAGAAGATTGAGATGTATGGTGACAGGAACGAGGCCCGAAAGTTTTTCGAAAAGATAAGACGCCTGGCCGATGGCTCTAAAACCAGGGCCTCTTTCTGCAAGGATGAAAACGGGAATCTAGTGACAGATACCCAGAGTATACTGACGTTATGGAAGGAACACTTCTCTAGTCTTCTGAATGGCGATGATGTCAACAATTCCGCCAAAAAAAATGATATCCCGAAAACCCCAATTATGGATGACAGCGTTGAAGTTCCGCTGCCCGACTATAATAAAGTCTTGACAGCAATAACACGGCTTAAGAACAACAAAGCCGCGGGAGCCGATGGTCTACCCGCTGAACTGTTTAAGAACGGGGGCGAAGCTCTATTTAAATGCATTCACGAGCTTCTATGCAGAATATGGTCGGAAGAATGCATTCCAAACGTTTGAAACCTCAGTGTACTCTCCCCAATCCACAAGAAAGGCGATCCCACTATTTGCGCCAACTACCGTGAGATAAGCCTCCTAAATATCGCCTATAAGGTCCTGTCGAGCTTATTATGTGAAAGACTGAAGCCCATCGTAAACCAACTGATTGTTCCTTATCAGTGTGGCTTCAGACCTGGAAAATCTTCCACCGACCAGATATTCACGCTACGACAAATCTTGGAAAAGACCATAGAGAAGCAAATCGACACGCACCATCTTTTTGTCGACTACAAAGCCGCTTTCGACAGTCCAATAAGGAATCACCTATACTCCAACATGTCTGAATTTGGTATACCTGCAAATTAATCCGTCTATGCAGGATGACACTGAGCAACTCCAGCAGCGCAGTTAAAAGGACATCTCCCTCCCCCCATTTGTTACCAAAATAGGTTTCAGACAAGGTGATACCTTATCGTGCGACTTTTCTAACCTAATCATGGAGAAGTTTATTCGAGCTGATGATCTGAGACAAAGCGGCACAATATTCTATATGAGTGTTATGCTGCTAGCGTATGCCGATTATATTGATATCATTGGCCATAACACACGCGAAGTCAGTGCAGCATTCTCCACATTAGAAAAAGAGTCGAGTCGCATGGGTCTTGCAGTAAACGCAGATAAGACGAAATATCTGGAGAGGAGACAACATCTCCTTCGAGGTTGTGTTCGTCTACCTCGGTTCCAGCATTAACTCCACCAACGATATCAGTAGAGAGATAAAACGAAGGATAACTCTTGCCAACAGGTGTTACTTTCGGCTCAGTAGGCAATTGAGAAGCGGAGCCCTCTCTCGACGAACAAAAGTCTCGCTCTATACGTCACTAATCATGCCGGTCCTGTTATATTCAGGCTGAATACTTTGGGAGCTTTCCAGAGGAAGATTCTTCGTAAGATCTACGGACCAATCTGCGTCAATGGCGAGTAGCGAATACAATGAAACGATAAGCTGTATATGCTCTACGCCGTTATCGACATAGTCAAGCGCATTAAAACCGAGCGGCTTCGCTGGCTAGGTCATGTTGAGCGCATTGAAGACAACGCTCCAGCGAATAAAATATTCGATTCGGTACCCTGTGGTGGACAACGCAGAAGAGGACGACCGCATCTCTGTTGGAGGGACCAAGTCGAGGACAACCTGACGAAACTTGGAGCTACCAATATTTGTTAAGATCATCCAATTTTTGTACGTGCCTCCAAAACAAAACAATGTTAAAAATAAATATAGATCCAAAGAGGGGACCCCCTAGGAACTGACCGATTTCAGTAATTTGGGGAAATTTTTTTTGATTAGCTTAAACTAACCAAGCATATAAAATTTGATTATCCTAGGAGCACTCCATCTATTTTTGTCCAACTCTTGTATGGGACGGCGGAAAACTTTTTAAATAATTGTTCTTCCGATATCATTAAATTACACAAATGTTGCTACTATTTTTCTAAAAGCATAATATAAAGATATATATGTGGATAGTTTTTCGAAAATCATATCGTTACCTTTATATATAAAGGCCCTGTCTCAAAAGGCCCTAACTCAATAGGAGAAGGAAAAAACTTCATAAAAAATAAAGTTCTGTAGTTTCGAATTTTTTGTAAACGAATTTTTTCATTAAAAACTATAAGTGATGTTATGATGGTACAATTTTTTACTGCAAAAATTTGCAGAACTTTGTTTCTTATCAAGTTTTTTTCTTCTCCTATAATGTAAAAAAAAAAAATTATTTAGGGCCTTTCTATTTCAAGGTAGCGATATGTAGATCAAATTTTTTAAAATACTGGAAAACCTTGTCTGAGCGTAACAAGTTTCATTAAATACGTAACATCTGGCAATACTATGATGTATCATATATGCTCCAGAATTTAATTTATATTAAAAAAAAAAATTTCAGAATTGGTGAAACGAACGGCGATCTACTTATATATCATGTCATCCTCACACTTAAGCCCTTCTGTCACTCACCCTTTGAGGTGGTTATCGACTTTACACACACCTGCTCCGATAATCGCTTCCGCACTGAGTTCCTGCAAAAATGGTTTATTGTGCTGCCGGCGGTGGCCTACGAAAATGTACACGCCGTCTATATATATAACTGCAACTCCTGGGTGCGTGAATATACCAAGTTCCACGATCGTATTTTAGCTCCCCTAAAGGTATGTGTGTTTATGTTAATGACTGGTAGAAATTTTTTGTGATAAACTCTTTTTCCAGGGTAATCGTAAATTATATTTCCTTGATTCGCCCAACAAACTTAGTGAATTTATCGATGCCGAACAGCAGAAATTGCCAGGCGCTACACTTTCGCTGGATGAAGATTTGAAAGTTTTCAGTAATGCTTTAAAACTTAGTCACAAGGATACCAAAGTGGCTATTAAGGTGGGACCTACGGCGCTGCAGATCACTTCTGCCGAAAAAACGAAAGTTCTAGCACACTCTGTGCTCCTCAACGATGTCTATTATGCTTCGGAAATTGAGGAAGTTTGTTTGGTGGATGACAACCAATTTACGCTTTCGATAGCCAATGAAAGTGGACAGCTAAGTTTCATACACAACGATTGCGACAATATTGTGCAGGCCATTATACATATACGTAATCGTTGGGAACTCAGTCAACCGGATTCGGTTACAGTGCATCAAAAGATACGGCCCAAGGATGTACCAGGCACACTGCTTAATATGGCATTACTTAATCTTGGCTCATCTGATCCCAATTTGAGAACAGCTGCCTACAACTTGCTATGCGCACTCACGGCTACTTTTGACTTGAAAATTGAGGGCCAGCTGTTAGAAACACAAGGTTTGTAGTCAGATTACTTTTTTTTTTTTTTTTTGCTTACTTCATACTTTTCGTTATACCTCTGCTAGGTTTGTGCATTCCTTCCAACAACACAATTTTTATTAAATCCGTCAGTGAAAAACTTGCCAACAACGAGCCCCATTTGACTTTGGAATTTTTGGAAGAGTCCATACAAGGCTTTCAGCGCAGCACTATTGAATTGAAACATTTGTGCTTGGAGTATATGACACCCTGGCTAAAGAATTTAGTGAAATTCTGCAAATCTAACGATGATGCCAAGAAACTGAAGGTCTCGCAAATTGTAGACAAACTTATTTGTCTCACCATCGAACAAAAAGAAATGTATCCCTCGGTACAGGCTAAAATATGGGGTTCTGTTGGTCAAATACCGGAGCTTATCGATTTAGTGCTGGATAATTTTTTGCACAAATCCATAACATATGGGCTGGGTTCACCACAAGTGGAAATAATGGCAGACACCGCCGTGGCTTTGGCTTCTGCCAATGTACAGCTGGTTTCTAAGAAGGTCATAACACGCATGTGTCGCGTCATGGACAAGACGTGCACAAATCCAACGCAGTACCTGGAACAGCACATGATGTGGGACGATATTGCCATACTCGGACGCTACTTACTTATGTTGTCCTTCAACAATTGCCTGGATGTGGCCACACACTTGCCATACCTCTTTCATACCATTACATTTTTGGTGAGTACCTAGTTGTTGTGCTTTTGGTGTTGATGATGCTTAATATTTTGTTTATTCCATTAGGTATGTTCTGGTTCACTCTCTATGCGCGCCTCAACGCACGGTCTAGTCATTAATATTATACACTCACTTTGTACCTGTACGAAGCCTTCCTTTTCCGAGGAGGCTCAACGTGTCTTGCGTCTTTCACTTGATGAGTTCTCCCTGCCCAAATTTTATTTGCTCTTCGGCATAAGCAAAGTGAAGTCAGCTGCTGTCACTGCTTTCCGTTCGAGCTGCCGTCATCCACCTGATAAATGGCTGGGAAATGAGCGTGTCTCTCAACTGCTGCCAGCAGATCGTGAACGTTTAACGTTGCCATCACTCGAGGTTATTGCCGACGCACTGCTTGAAATAATGGAGGCTTGTATTGGTGATATACCTGATTGCGAATGGCTGCAGACATGGACCTCATTGTCACGTAGCTTTGCCTTCTGCTACAATCCGGCGCTGCAGCCACGCGCTCTTATCGTCTATGGCTGCATAAGCAAGAGCATCACCGATCAGGAAGTGAAGCAATTGTTGCGTATTTTGGTAAAAGCTCTTGAATCGTTCAATGATATCATTTTGATAGAGGCGCTAGTTATGTGCTTGACGCGCATACAACCGCTGCTAAGACCGGTAAGCATTGATAAAGAACTAAGGTTATTTTAATGCTCTGATTCACTGTTCTGTTGCTAGGAATCACCTATACATCGAGCCTTATTTTGGGTTGCCATTTCGGTCTTACAACTAGATGAGTTTACGCTGTATGGCGCTGGTCTGGCGCTACTAGAGCAAAATCTACACACGCTAAAATCACAGGGCTGCTTTGATCTCTCAAACATAGCCGATGTCATGCTAAACACCAGGGAGAAGCTAGAGTGGCACTTTAAGCAATTGGATCATGCAGTTGGCTTGTCATTTCGCAGTAATTTTCACTTTGCTTTAGTGGGACACTTGATAAAAGTAGGTGTAAAGTGTTTAAATATATCATGAAAACTTTTGCTTTGCTATTAAAAATGCTATCTGCAGGGCTATCGACATCCAACACCTACAACAGTGTCACGTACATCGCGCGTCTTAAGCATGTTATTGGGAATAATTGCCAAACCTTTGAGACGCGATAAATTTGAGGTGACACCCGACAGTGTTGCCTACTTGACAGCTCTCGTGGCCGTCTCTGAAGAAGTACGTTATCGTTGTCATGTCAAACATGCTCCACGCTGGCCAGCTGAGCCCGGCAGCATGCAGAATGGTGAGGCACTCAATGCTAGTGCGGATTCAACAAATACCGGAGCTGATGCTAATAATGCTGCTGAAGCTGGAGAAGCTACAAATGCTAGTGGCAACACACAAAGCGTAAATTTTAAAGAATGCTTAAAAATGAATTTAAAAAAAAAGTAGGCAGTGGGGGACTGCCGACCGAAGTGAAGACTTAAAGCTATGAAATAACATAGCTGTTATGAATTTCCAAAGTAGCTAGAGTCGGCAAATCGGATGCGTTTTACTTTTTTAACTCTTTTTATCAATTTATGCATTAGTGAATGTATAAATTGCTAATTTTTAGTGTTTATGTATACATAATATATTTGTAACGCAATTACTTTGGTTGGGTAATCGGCAATTGGTTCGGTTATCGGTTGGTAATTGCTTCGGAAATCGGTTAGTAATCGCTTCTGTAATCGGTAATCGGTTGTTTATCGCTTAGGTAATCGGTTAATAATCGGTAATTGGTTGGAAATCGTTTCGGTAATTGGTAATCGTTTCGGTAAACGGAAATAGGTTGGGTAATCGCTTTGGTAATTATTTCGGTAATTGGTTGGTAATCGCTTCGGTAATTATTTCGGTAATTGTTTGGTAATCGCTTCGGTAATCGCTTCGGTAATTGGTTGGTAATCGCTTCGGTAGTCGGTAATTGGTCCGGTAATCGGTTGGTAATGGCATCGCTAATCGGTTTGTAATCGCTTCGGTATTCGGTTGGTAACCGTTTCGATAATCAGCAGGTAATCGCTTCGGTATTCGGTTGGTAATCGCTTTGGTAATCGCTTCGGTAACTGGTTCGGTAATCGCTTCGGTAATTGGTTCGATAATCGATTGGTAATCACTTCGGTAATTAGTTTGGTAATCGCTTCGATAATCGGTTGGTAATCGCTTCGACAATCGATTGGTAATCGGTAATTCGTTCGGTAATCGGTTGGCAATTGCTTCGGTAATTGGCTCGGTAATCGCTTCGGTAGTCGGTAATTGGTTCGGTTATCGGTTGGTAATGGCTTTGGTAATTGTTAATCGGTTGGTAATCGCTTCGGTAATGGGTTGGTTATAGCTTCGGCGATTTGTAATCGGTTGGAAATCGCTTGGGTAATTGGTAATCGATTTGTAATTGCTTCGATAATCGATATCACTTCGGTAATCGATAATCTCCTCGGTAATCGGAAATTGGGTCGGTAATCGCTTCAGTAATCGGTAATTGATTCGATAATTGGATGGTAATTGCTTCGGTAATCGGTAATTCGTTTTGTTATCGGTTAGTAATCGCTTCGGTAATTGGTTCGGTAATCGGTTGATAATCGCTTTGGTAAGCGGTAATTGGTTCAGTAATCTGTTGGTAATCGTTTGGTATTCGCTTCGGTAATCGACCTGGTAATCGATAATCGCTTCGGTCTTCGGCTTGGTCGATGCTAGGTAATCTCTAAAAATGAATGCTGTACAGCAATCATTTCTGTTACGCTAACAACGTGATGATATCGCGCATCTATAGTTTTGCTCTCTACCGAAAAGTGCTGAACGCGCCTAAAGAAGTTTTCACTTCAAAAATCTTACGCTGCGTTTTGCCCATGAAAAACTCATTCCTTTTTATCTGAAGTTAGCTCCGCCATTAATTTTTTTTAGAAATTTGGAAATTGTGCTGTAATGTGCTCGAGTTGTGCTGCAAAGTGCCGTAGAGATTTAAAAAATTCGTATATTTACATAATAATAGCTTACATTGTAAAAATTGCAGCACATATTTTTGTAATTTTAAATTAAAGATGGCTAAGCTAACTTTATGCACATCAAATACTATGCGACTGCTTATAAAAACTTAAAAAATTTACCAGGTTGGATTGCCTCTGTCACGGCGCCAGAAATCATGTGATATACTTGATCAGTCAGCGATTCAATTTGCCAACAAAATGCCACCAACTCAGGAGGTAAGATTCTTGTTTTTTGTGCTGCATCCGTTGTGCTATTTGTCATAAGTATTTCAGCAAATCTATATATACAACTATATAATCTATAAATTTATTATACAATATAAAATATCAAGAAGCATTTTTAATCTAGTTAACAACTATTAACCTAGTTAAAGAAAAATCAAAAAAAAACTTTGTAATAAGCTGTTTCTAATAATGTTCTATCTTCTCTTTTTTTTATTTTTGCGTTTTCTTCATTTCGTGTGTGCCTGTTAACTGGTGCTTGCATATCATCGTTTCATACTATGTATTTATAAAATATAACATTTTAAACCAAACACTTTTATACACTTCTAATATACTAAACACATCTTCAAACCCAAATCTTAATCATTTAATTTGTGTTCTATTAATATTGCATGTTTATACATAATCGTACCATGTTGCTGTCTCTACTTTCTCGAATTGGCCAAATAAAATTTTTTATTCAAATTCGTACAAAAATTTATATAAAAATGAAGTATGCAAGAGTTTCAATTAAAACTCAGCGCTCACTTTCGGTACCAACAACAAAAGATCCAAAAAATGCCGCCGGCCTTGATGTACCACAGGTATACTTTTATTGTAAATATTTTATTTAGTATTTTATTTTTTTTTTTTTTAACGATACAGCACTCTTCAACAAAAATGTCTAGTTTTTTTTTTAATTTATTTTAAGTAAACATTGTTTTTTTTTTTTGGCAAGCACGCTCCAAATAAAACAGTACTTAAAGCATGTTAATTGCACTATAACCAGTGTTTTTTTTTTGCATCTAAACAGAACTACGGTATATTAGTATATCCTATAGATTTATACATTTCTTCTCACAGTTTCATTTATGCAATTTTCAAGCTATTATTTAATGAAAATATTACTCAATACATGACTTTTCTTCAATAGGAGCCAACGCAGGAACCGAAAACTTCGCATGATACAAAACATATACAAGATTCACATGATTCAAAGCATGCTAAAGATACTAAGGATCCAAAAAATACACAAGATGATCGCGGCTCCTGCTCATCGGAATCTAACATATCGAATGTGCTGTTAGATCCTGAAGTTATACCTGATTTGTCTATACAGGCTTTGGTGTTGACAGTGTTGGCAACGCTGGTCAAATACTCCACAGATGAAACAGAAACGCGCATTCTATATCAATACCTAGCTGAGGGTTCTGTTGTATTTCCCAAAGTATTTCCTGTTATGTGAGTTGTTTGCAAGTTGAGATTGAAAAAAAAAAAAAAATAAGCTCAACACTTATTATTTGCCTTCCAGTCACTCACTTCTGGATCAGAAAATCAACAATATACTCTCGGTCTCACATGATCAGGCTGTCTTGAATTCTGTGCAAAACATTATACAGAACATGTTGGCCAGCGAGGATCCATCACAACAACAATTACATTTTTTGCAAAGTTGTGGTTTCGGTGGTCTCTGGCGCTTTGCAGGACCCTTCACCAAGGTTGAGTTGAACAGTTTGCTTATGATCAAAAATTGTATAATTTTATTTTCTTCTAACAGTACAACATGATGGGCGAGTCTTCGGAACTATTTGTAAATTGCTTGGAGGCCATGGTAGAGACTTGCTTGCCCAATGATGATTTAGTACCAGTACCAGCCTCTCCACGTCCCTACAATTTAAGCTCCAGCCTGAGCAGTCTTACGCTAGGCTCACCCACAGAAAAAGGTTAATATTTTCATATAGTAGCAGTAGTTAGTAAAGCGTTGAAATTTTAAAGAGTTATGAAAAGAATAGCTGACACTCGAATTTACATTTTGGCTTAATTTTTTTTTTTTTTTTTTTTTTGCAAACATAATTTCATAAAATTTTAGTTTGGCAGTATTTAGTTTTGCAAGTTACACAATTCTACAACAATTCAAGTTGATTGCAATGAAGATTTACCCACCCCCCCCCTCTTGCCCCACAGCGCTGTTTTTTTTCAACATACATTTTTATTATGATAAAGTTAGTCATTAAATCAAGCTAGTGACCTCAGTTGACTCTATTAGACAAAAAAAAAAAAAAAAAAAATGGAGAAAAACAATATAAACATACTGGACTATGCTGTAGCTTGTACCAAAATAGTTGGCAAATTTACGATGCATGTTAAGAGAGATACAGACAAAGCTGTGCAAGATCATTTGGAGCTGCATTCTTTGAAGACGCAATCAATGCGTAAAATTTTTGATTGCAGTATTTATTCAATACCATGAATAAGACTTAATAAAAATCATTTTGTGTAATCATGACTTGATTTCATTGTCACCATTCCGAATCAATTGTGATTTGACTTTGAATGCATTCAAGTAACAAAAACTTTAAAAGTTGTAATGCAATACACTTAAGCAAAATTTTGTGCTTATTCTGAATCCGACTTCCGTTTTGTTCCACCACGCCCAGTTTATCAGATATTCATCTAAACATGGAATTGAGGAAAAACTTTGTAAAAGTTTGTTAAGTTGTGCAATAAAAGTTTTTTATACTTCTAAATCTAAATGAGTTTCATACTTAAGAAACGTGTAAAGTTATTATATAAATTTTTTATTGTATTATATTGAATTTTTTCTTTACGTGAAATATGAAATTATACAAAAAACAACAAACAGAAAACATTCTAAAACAATGAACTAAAAATAAGATGTTAATCAAGGGATTTGAAGTCCCAGCTGACTTTAAGTGACTTGAATGCAATCAATTGGCACATAAATGAATGCGGGACTGCAATCAAATTTTGTTAAATGATTGCTAATTTCAAATGTTGAAGTCAGAAATACCGAAGTCAGAGAAAACAAAAGGCTAGAAACGTGAAATGATTGCAGTGTTTGCACAGCTCTGGATACAGTACATACATGTTAAGAGTTTGAACGTAAAAATTTTTCGAGATAAAATAAAAAACATCGTCAAAATCAGAATTTTGTATCAATCATACTGAACCATCCCATCTCAATTTTGTCAAAAAGGAGCATTTTTCTTCGAAATTTTGTCAAAAAGAAGGTTTACTTATTTCAAAAGGAGGATAAAAGTAGGATCAATATTTAACGTTGAAAAATGTTTTGAAATGTTATTTTAGTTAGAGATCTGATTACGAAATATATTGTCAATATTTATTCCAAGTGCATTTCCTAAAATTCATCTTCGTCAACTGTTTGTTCGTCATGTGCCACATTATATTTGAATTTCGATGAACCGGCGAAGCATATCCGGTTGCGATTCGATGAACGAATAGAATTGCAGACACGAAAGTCTCCAAAAATGCGTTCCATAAGAAATATATGCAAACTAAAAGTCCAATTGGAGCTCGTCGTTAGTTGCGCTCGATGTGTTCTGGCTATTATCGTCAAAAAATTTTGTGTTATAATTTGGATATAAAAGGAGAATGATTGGATGATAAAAGAAGGATTCAAGGTGAAAAGGAGGTTCGGAGGTTTTCGAAACTTATGGCTTAAAAAGGATGGTGATCCTCCCAAAAGAAGGATAGAAGGGATGGTTAATCATACTACAACATTGTATGATTAACAACTACAACATCATAATACAACATACACGACATTTTAGACTCGAAAACACAAAATTTCCACTCTTTGATAAACATTTTTGCCAATCTTTGATACGACAACTATTTCGGTACAAGCTATATTTGCTTATTAGCGGAAAAGAATTGTTTTTGCATTTGCATTTTGTTATAAATTGCATTGCATAATTATGGCACCACAATTTATTTTTTACTTTTTTTTTTTTAATAACCAAAAAATAGGACTCGTACTTGATGCTACCAAGTTTTTGACCAAGATTTAAAAAAATTTCACTTGAAATTGTGGTAAATTGGCAAATATTATGCCTTTTATGCACAAAATTGAAAAGTCAGTTTACGCTTACAATATTTTCCGTAAAAAAAAAATATAAATCAGTAAATAACATATTTCTGAAAGAGGATGGTGAAGCTTATTCACCATGAAAAAAAAGGATGTATGCATTGTATGACAAATATTAAATTTATTAGCACAAAACTAAGGACTATGCTAAGAACATCATTTTTCCAAGCAAGTATCTACAAGTGAAATGTTCACTTCATTGTATAGAAGAAGTTTTGACAATGTACATATTTGTTCTCCTTTTACTGTGCATACCGTTGGGTCAGCGTAGTTATATCTTTAAATTATGAGAATTCTGTGCAACCATAAGAAATATCTCCATTGTATTATCCACTTTTCATTTCTTATTATCCACTTTAGCAAATTCCTCGCATCATTTCTTTCCCTAGGCGACTAGTCATAAATCATAAAGACAATTAAAAATCGACGAACGGTTCTTTAAAAATTCTTTACTCCCTTTGTTTAAAGTTTTGCTATATAATATTGGAACTTGATGTTTCTATTTTATCAGAAGAATTTGAAAATAGAAGTTTCTAAAATGTCATGCTAGTGAAAGCGTTCGATACTTACAAATTGTGAGGTTAAAAATACCCGAAAACATCCGTTAGTTTACCCGAAGTTACCTGAGGCGTGTCATCACCGGCAAAAATTGCTTTTGTTAATAAAAAAGGGAAATGTAGCCATGAGTAGGACATCGCCATGAATGGAACAGTGTGAAAAAACAGTTTCGTATACTGACAACACTGAAATTTCGAATGTCATTAAACAGTCTTACTTTAAAGCAGCGTTCGGAAAGAGAAAACTTGCTTACTGTGCCAAACATACTAAAAATAAAAGCAAAAAATTTTTTTGTGTATAATTAAAGTGAATATTTTTGAGGCTATAAAAACTCAAATTGTTTTCAATTAAAATTCAAGATGATTTTCAAAATAAGCATTATTAAAAAAAAATTCTTTGCCGAAAAATTGCTTGGTATTGTCATGAATGGGGCAATATTTTCGTTATGAATGGGTCATTTTTAAAATGAATTCTTTTTCATGTGTACACGAAAAATATGTAAGTCGAAAAAATTGCGTTCTTTTGTCATATTTTCGTCATGAAGGGACACTTCAAAAGTTGTTCTTTTGTTCATGAGAACGTAATTTTTATCTAAAAATAACATGTTTTTTCTATATTTTATGTGGTTATATGTTACCTAGCGACATTTTTCTTGATATATTTTTTTAAATATCCACAACTGGTTTTTTATTTGTCATAGCCAGCTCAATTTTTTCATGTTTTCAGATTGATAAAATCCAAAATTATAAAACTGTGCCTGAAGCACATAGTTAATTATTAAATAATTACTGACAAAAACGACCATTCATTGTGGAATTGATAAAACGAACGACAATTTTGCCACAAGCGAAAAAAATTTCGTGTAAAGCCATCATCATAACAATTTAGCATGGAACACTTTCAAAAGCTAATATTTTTCATGTGGACGAAAAAAAAAATATGCAATACGAAAAAATTGCGTTCTTTTGTCATGAATGGGACAATATTTTCGTTATAAATGGGACGCTTTTCAAAGTTGTTCTTTTTCATGAGGACATAATTTTTGTCGTATATTAACAAAGTTTGTGTATATTTTTTTGTGGTTGTATATTTACTAGTGGCATTTTTGTCGATATTTATTTTTAAATATCTACAATTGTTTTTTATTTGTCATACACGGCTCAATTTTTTTTCGCGTTTTCAAAGGAAATTGCCTTTATTTATTTAGTTCTTTTTTAATAACATAAGGACGAAAATTACATTTTTTAATAATTTTTTTCAGATAAAATTTTTAATGCGAGATTTTTAATAATCTCACAAAACAAAAAAAAAAAAAGTAGCCGAAAATAAGATCCGTAGTTGTAAAAATGTGCTTGAAGCAATTAAAAACGGTAAAAGTAATAAAAAACCACTAAAACGACCATTCTTTTCGGTATTGCTAAATCGAGTTTAATTTTAACAGAATTTCTTCACTTGCTCAAGCATTGTTGTCCATTTTTCATGATTCTATTGATTCACATGAATAAACCAACTTTTATTGCTTAGAATCTTTTAAAAATTTAATAAATATCAATGAAATTTCAATAATATGGCACTTGATTTATAATTTTGATATTTTTTGGAAAATTTTTTCAGGTGTCCCACTCATGGCGATTTTTTTTTGTGTGCCTAAGTATCGAACATCTCTTTGGACGGCCAAAAATATTTTTTATCGTTTATCCAATCAATATACTTTATTTTGCAAAGTTGAAGCTTAACCCTCTAACCCGTAAGGTTGAAATAAAAAAATCCAAACCCACAAAAAACAAAATCATTAATATTGAACATTTAAAAATATATTTTTTATTTTCTATTTCTTATTTCGGAATAATTGAACTTTTTATAATTTTATTAGACGTATATGGGCCTCCTTAACCTGACGGTTCAATAAAATTTGCCCGCTCTCGTATAGTTTACAAGATAAAAATCGTACAAGTGTGAAAATTCAATGCAAATTTCTAAAGAATTCCTCGAATTCCTAAAGAAAATTTCGACATGATCAAATTTACAAAAAAAAACACTTTTCGGCGCTAATATAACCAGACTTTTTATCAGAAGCGCCAACTTCAAAGCATTTGTGTTCATCAAGAACTTAATATATTTATGATAATAAAACAAATAAGAAAAAATTGAAATAATAAGATTTCATCTATAATAATATGTTTAAATAAATTATCAAATATGACCAAGAAATTAAAAGGAAAAGTATTTTTAAAATTATATTTTACTTTGTAGTGATTTTGTAGTCGGTTGTTTTTTTTTTTAAAAAGTTTTTATTTCTTCCTTTTTAGAGAATATGATAAATTTTAGAAAAAAGTGTATAAGCTACATAAAGACAATTGTTCTTAAACAAATTTTTCTATTAAATTCTTTGTTGGAAAGTTTGTTGGTTATTTCAAATATCTGTCTCTTAAATTTAAATTGGATCCGACCGGTTTTGAAATAATTATACCCATTTTCTAATATTGCCACGCCCCTTTGTTAAATAAGCGCCCACCTTGAGCGTTATTTGTAATAATTGAGCCTACCCCTGGACTTCATTTCAGTACCCCAGCGTCAATATTCACTGAAATAGTGTTTATCTAGTATTGCCACGCCCATTTATCGAATAACGCCTTCTTTATTGACCGTAATTTTTAATAATTCTGCCAACCCCTGTACTACAATAAATTTCAGTGTCCTAGTGTCAATATTATTCGAGATACACTGTTTTTCTAATATTTCCACGCCCAGTAGTCGAATTCCGCCCACTTTCTTGACCGTAATTTATACTAATGATGCCTACCCTATACCAAATTGCAGTACCATAGTATCAATATTATTCGAGATATACTCTTTCTAATGTTGCCACGCCCATTTGTCGAGTAGCGCCCATTTTCTTGACGGTAATTTGTAGTAATTTTGCCTACCCCTATATTAAATTTCAGTGCCTTAGTGTCCATATTATTGGGTATACAGTAGTATCTAGTATTGCGAGATCTAGTATTGCCACGCCCATTTGTCAAATACGGCTACTTTATTGACCCTTAATTTTTAATAATTCTGCCTACCCCTGTACTACAATAAATTTCAGTGCCCTAGTGTCAATATTATTCGAGATACACTGTTTTTCTAATATTGCCACGCCCAGTAGTCGAATACCGCCCACTTTATCGACCGTAATTTGTACTAATAATGCCTACCCCTATACTAAATTGCAGTACTCTAGTCTCAAAATTATTCAAGATACACTGTTTTTCTAATATTGCCACGCCCATTTGTCAAATTACGCCCATTTTCTTGCCCGTAATATGTAATAATTGTGCCTACCCCTACACTAAATTGCAGTACCCTAGTGTCAATATTATTCGAGATACAGTAGTATCTAGTATTGCGAGATCTATTATTGCCACGCCCAGTTCTCGAATACCGCCCACTTTTTTACAGGCACCTTCATGCTTATGATATCTATCTGTTCCCCAAAAATTATGGCAATCAGGCATATGGCTTAGGAGTTATCGATGTACATACATTTAAAAAAAAAAAAAAAAAAAAAAACAGAAAACAGAGAAACCGACGAACTTGAGAACCTCCTCCTTTTTGAAGTCGGTTAAAAAAAGGAATTTATGTAAGAAATGCACTTGCCAACTTTTTGCCGTAAGCCGACGATAAGAGGACTGAGAATAGGCAGGCGGCCTGTCCTGAGTTCAGTACGCTTAAAAAAGAACAACTTTGTATATTGTGTATTTCAGTGTAGTTTCGTAGAAAAATCTTGCCTAATAAAAAAATAAAGACTGTGCGCAGACGTATTTCTTCATCATCCATAGTCGAAAAATTAAAAGTGGTGCAATATATATGTAACGCAGCTAAGGTATAGATTATATATATACTGTCGAGTCACGTTTATCCTAAATTTGTTTTTTTTTTTTTTTTGTTATAGGCAAAAATAGGTAATTCTAAGAATACGATAGAAATCGAAAATTTCAGCACATAAAAATAATTTAGTTTTAAAAAATTCAGAACAAACAATTTAGTTTAATTCTATTTTTTACTTTGTTTATCTAATTTATGAACAAATCAATAATAAAACTAACAGCAAATCTCATTTTACCCTTATAAAGGGCATTTTTCGCAACAAACACTAAACGCAATATAACAGCATTTAATCGAAATTCACCAAACATTATTTTAGCATTTTTGCAATACTTTTTTCCAACATATTTGCATAATGTCATATATATATAACTGAGTATTTGTATTTGTATTCGTATATTTTATATCCTTATCCATATCTGTAGCATTCTCATCGGAATCATTAGATCACGATAATTTCGGTGGCAGCGTTAGTTCCCTGCGCCGTGCATCATGCAGCAAAGCACGCGGTCTTAAACAACGATTCACAGACAGTCCATCTCATTAGAATAACTTAAATAAACAGATACATACATATATACAACAGAGTTTTTAAATATGAAAACCTATTTTTTTTTTAATTGTTAAGAATTGTTAAATTTTACAAATTTTATGCACACAAGCACAGCACTAGATGCGAAAGAAATTCTAATATTCACTGAACTACAAAAAAAAAAAAAAAAAAATTATAAAAAGAACACAATTTTAAAGCCATAGTTTTAACCATTAACATAATACAGAAGACATGTGTTTGTTTTAAGTTTTATAAAAATTATATTTTAAGTGTTGTTTTTTAAGTAAATCCCGTTTTTTTTTAACCCTTAATTGCCTTAATTATTGAAAACTATTGAATTTCTCGAGTTTTCTTACGCTACAGTTTGTTTTTTTTTACTTATGATAAGTTTTTAGCTTAAAAAACAACTAAAGTTTAAATAAAAATTAAGCCAGCAGCTTAATTTTTTTTCATTCTTTTTTTTTTTTTTTTTTTTTTTTTTTGTAATAAAAATACTTTTGCATAAAAAAGGTTTTATTAAGCATGTCATAATATTTATACACAAAATATAAAAAAAGAAATTAAAAATGTTTATATATAGGTACTTCATACACAGCATGACCCAGAATAACTTTCACAGTTTTTTAGTAAATTAAATTTATAGAAAATTCCAAAAATTTCACGATTTTACCTTTTTTAATATTAGTATTGTAATGGAAGCTAAACGAGTGCTTGTAGTAAATTTATATTTAAAAATATTATAAATGTGCGAGATTATCAAGAATATAAAACCACTCGATATAGCATTAAAATTTATTTACAGAACTATTAAAATGGTTTAATGAAACAGGAAATTTGTAAAATTGCGAAGAAATCTAAACGTAAGCAAACTGGGGAAACAAAAACGAGCATAAAATGCGACAGAGATAGAATTAAACAAAATCCAGCTCAATTAGTGCGACATAAAGGCGTTTTTCTTTTCTCGACAAAAAATTCTGCCCTTTGAAAGTGCAGAATTTTTAAAATTTTGAGCTGAACTCAAAAAATGTTGACATTTTCTTAGTCGAAAAAAGAACATAAAAATGCAACATTTTTATTTTCAATGTTGTGTTGGCTGCTCTGTTTTATCGAGAAACGTCAAATTAATTGCAAAAGTCTTCCGTGAAATAGCAAAACACAAAATTAAATTCAAAATGTCTGACGACGAAAGTTTTTTAGAAGTAAATTAACTTATTTGTAATATTTTCGTTAATATTGTTAAAACTGCTGATGTGGCCGTTTTAATATTTTATTGTAAATATTTGTAATTTAAAAACAAAAAGCTCACCCTTTAATAAAATGTCAATATAATGTTCAATATTTTCTTAACATGTCACTTTTTTGTTTCGTCAGAAAACGTCGATCTTGAGAGTGCAAAAATTGTGCACTCTCATGTCAAAATTTTCGAGAAAAGAATACGATTTAATTTTGGAGGTCAACATTTTTTTGAGATAGGAACACAAAAAGTGCACAATTCTCAAAGAGGCCAGAAAAAAAATGCAGAATATTTTCGAGAAAAGAAAACGCCATAAAGTTCAAAAAGCAGCGCGTACACCAGGCCCGTAGACAAGGTGGGAGTTTTAGGTGTTCAAACCCCCCTCCCCGTATCCCCTTAGGGTCCAGAAAGTATAAAGTATAAACACAAATGAGACTATTTAATTCAAAATGTCTTCACTTAATTATTGAACACTTTTTCTGGCCAAGTGAAAGATTAATTTTGCTTATAAGAGTCATAATCATGATATTGAAATTCATCTCCAAGGAGTTGGTATATTAAAAATCAGTTTCAATACTCAAAAAGTCCCTGATATCCAGTAAAATATATGTATGCAAGTTATACCTAGAACGAATATAATTTTGTAGATTGAAGAAAATTAGCTTGACATTTTTTATGCCATATCTACCCAGTAAACCATAGTTGACGACTTTGTCGAAATTCCGACTAATTCATACCTATTTCGAACTGTCTTAAAGAAATCATTACATTTTCGTTACGCAAATATCGGAACAGTTTCACTTTTTATACGTATTTATAAAGAGTTTCGTTATGCGACTGTTAGTAAAACATATTGAAATGCAAACAGAGTAAACTTTCCTTTTTTTTGAACTGTCTGAACGAAATCTTATGGTCATTTAAAACAGAAAACGGATTTGCTTAAAAATTGTCATATCCTTTCTTTCAGTTATTACTGGTATATACTTATAGATTTTTTATCAAACCCCCCCCCCCCCCCTCCCCCGCCTAAGGTAAATCCTGGCTACGGGCCTGGCGTACACTCTTAATTTTTGGAAGTTATAATCGTCATAAATAATAATACAATTATAATAGAAAATAATTTTATAATAATATTATTATCGTATAAATAATAATCACAACACGTATATAAATGATAATATAATCAAATAAATAACAACAATAATAACCTTAAAGATGATGAATGCTTTAAAACAGCCAACTGGTACGCACCGTGTAAACGCGTCAATAAACTACAAAATCCGAGTCCCTGGTGAAACATACCCACCAAAAATAATTTAAAAGAAAAGAAAGAAATATCAGCGCATAGAAGTCCGTCAAGACAGTGTGAGTCAAGAGTAATAGAAGCTTCTAAAACAGTGATAGCCACAGTAAAAGTATTTGTCTCATTCACTGTTTCGTGTTGGCCATGCAAACACAAAAGAGCAAAAAATCCCGCGTGCATACTGTTCGGCAGACACAAGGTTGATTTATAAGGTTGTCGCAAGGGAGAGAGCTAGTACCCATCAGGGATGATATTTGGGGGCTTTTAGGGCTTTTTTGAGCCCTTTTTAATTGTAAAAGCCCCGAGGCCCTTTTAAGTCCTTTTAGGCCCTTTTGAAAAAATGTAAGCAATTTTTATCAAGAAAAGTTTAATGGATAATGTCTGTTGACAACATTTGTGTACTATGCCATCGTTCTACAAAATTTTAAATTTGGAGGTAGGAAGTATCGTCCACAGAAAAATCGCACAAAAAATAAATTTAAAAATCACTAAAACGGAAAATTACCAAAAAAAAAAATTAAAGAAAAATTAAAAAAAATACCCAATAAAAATAAAAATATGCCCAAAATTTTTTAAAAGTTGCCTAAAATGCAATCTTGTGGTGTCGGAGTGCTTTATTAATTTATTAAATTAATGAAAATATCTGGAGAAAGAAATTATCAAAAGGTGTGACTACCGCAGGACGGTGACCGATTTTAAGGAAAAACTTTTAACTTTTTAAAAACATGATGATCGAGTGATTGCAATAGTTAGAATAACCATTTCGAAAACAAAAAGTTAAATTTAGTCCTAAAAAAGTAGGTTTTTTTCATATGGCAAATAGCCAAACCAAAAAACGAAATTTCGCCCAAAAACGTGCAAAACCGCATAATTTTTTTTGACTGTTTCTAAACGAAAATTGACCGAATTTTGTATGGAAAAATTTTGGGTGATTTTTATTTAAAGTATATATTTCCTATCGCCTTTTTAAATGTTTTCATTAAAATAAGTTCCGTTATATACAGACATGGTCACATAAAAAATCATACTTTTTAGTAATTTCAACTACAAATTTAGTTTGTTTTTCAAGCCCTGACAATGCCTTAATATACATACAAATTAATCCATTTTGTTATAAATTCAATATCAACGCTAAGAAAATCAGGCCAGTACCATCTCTCTACACCCTGATGAAGTTTTGGTGGCAAATTTCAAACTTATTTCTTGGCGATTGTTTTGTCACATTATCAGATGTAATTTGACTTCATTTTCTTTATTCTGAAAATTCTTTATTCTAAAATTGTAGTTATTATGAAATTTTTTTTTGTTAAATTCAGCCATGCCTCATTACATTTTTTGACAGGAATTGATTTTTTCTACTCAATTTCGTCCCGCTTCATTGATTTGTCTTCTTACAAGTCTTAATGGAGAAGAGTCTACATTAAATGGCTCATTTATTTCTGACATTCTACGGCTATTTAAAGGTGGATATAACCGATTTGCGGTGTTATGTAGAAATCCTTTGCAATTGTTTGCTAAAAATTTTTTTGCAGGAATACACTATATTCTAAAAATTTTTGTCACATTTTGACTTAAAAAATTTTTACACAAATAATGCGTAAAATAAAATGTATTTGAAAAAATCACCTTAAACATTAATAAGATGGAGAGTGATTTAATTTAACCATTTGAGGTATAATATACGTGTAACAGCCACATAAAAGCAGCTTTTTTAAAAATTAGTTTTTAAATTCAAGAGTTATAATTTTTTTTTTCAATTTTTACAGCTTATTGTACATAAAAAGTACGTTGTAAAAATGAATTTGAAAAATGTACACGTATATTAACCTTAAATTAGACTGTGCTATTTTTGTGATCAACCAAGAACTGCCTTCCATGTTCGGCTTAAACGGCACAAATGAAATAAAACACGAAAAAGTTAAAGTTTTTTCATTTCCCAAAACTGTAAATTTGAAATTTCGACTTTTTTTTGCCAAAAAAGTGTGCTATTTGTGAGACCACGGCATGACCGTGTTACCGTGTAATATAGAAAGTCTTCAATATTGAATTGCCACTTTTTAAAACAAAAAGCCCTTTTAACGTCAAATTGGCCCAATTTTTGTTTGAATCCTGGCCCTTTTCCAACTAAGTCAATATCATCCCTGGTACCCATAATTGTCAAATCGAAGTTGACAGCTCATAGAAAATTTGCAAGTGCTCTCTATTATCATCTGTTTTTCTTTCGTAGTCATTCGCAAAATTGGCCGGTTTTGACAATTATGGGTACTGAGAAGAGAGTGCGATCAGCCCTGCGACAACCTTATAAATCAACCTTGGGCAGACACTTCTAAATTTTCGCATTGCTGCATGCTACATTACAGACACCTGTCTGTCAAACTTTGGAAGTTTCAGCATCTTTTTTTCTCGCGCTCATTGTTTTGTTCACTGCATGCTACACGTACTGCCCTATTCTACCAGCTTAACAAAGCTCACCACATTAACAAAATAGCTAATATTAACAAGTTGTTAATGTTTCGTTTTGTGGTAAAAATATAAAAGCTCTTTTCCTTCCTACAATTTCGTTAGTTACTGTAAGTATCTTAACAAAAAAATTAAATTTGTGTGTTTAGCTAGAGAATTGTTGTGCATATAATAGAAATTTTTTAACTTATATTGAATTAAAATCAGTGTTTGGAATTGCTGCGAAGGAAATAGCAACAGCATCAAAAATTGTGCTGTGGCTGTGTAGTACAAGCGTATAGTACAAGCGATCAGCTGCTACAGCAACAGCATATACTCAGCAGTCGCTATCGATAGTCAGCTATTGCTGCTTGCTTCGTAAAATTTAACAGTCGAAGCCACAGTTCACGACGAGTTGTTGTAATCTTTATTTGGCTGCTACTGCCTGCTTCGTAAAATTTAGATATGGAAGAACATAAACTCGAAGGATATCGAAAAATCCTCATGAAATCCTCGAAAAATCTTCGAAAAAATAGAAAAAGTGCCATATCTCGAAGGGGAAGAAAAATAGGTAAAAATTAGGTACTTTTTGGGGATTTCTAAGGGGGGAGGCAGTGTTGAGACACACAAATAGAGAGGTCTATCATTGCCTATTTTCCACATTTTTAGTGGGGAAACGTCGAAACACATGTTTAACTGTCCACTGTAAGTCAAACACGTGTTTCGACCTCTCCCTAAAAATATGGCGAATGGGGAGCAGAGAAATTCTCCTATTTGTGTGTCTCAAAAATGCTTCCTTCCTTAGTAACCTCCAAAAAATGGTTAGTTTTTAAATATTTTGATTCTCCTTAGAGATATGGAACAACATAAAATCGAAAGATATCGAAAAATCCTCGAAAAATCTTCGAAAAAATAGAAAAAGTGCCATATTTCGCAGGGGAAGCAAAATAGGTAAAAATTAACCATTTTTGGGGGGGGGGTTTATAAGGAGGGAAGCATATCTGAGACGCATAGGGAGTCCCCCCCTTCTACATTTTTAGGAAGGAAACGTCGAAACACGTGTTTAACTGTCTACAGTAAGTCAAACACGTGTTTCGGCTCCCCTTAAAAATATGGCAAATTGTGGGCAGATAGACCCCTCTATTTGTGTTCGGATTCAGCGACCCATTTTTATCTAGTGTTCGCCCCAGCACCGAATTCGTAAAAATAATAAAATTTAGGTGGCAATCCTAACCACCATCTTGAATTTTAAAATTCTGACATCAGATTCGAAGTCAGCGATCCCCTAACACTGTAATGTCTAAGTTAACTACGACAGCAACTGCTACAGCAATAGCCAATAATCGACTGCGACAGCCCCTCGTGAAGAACTGTTGCTACGACAATTGAATTTAACGAAGCAGACAGCAGTAGCCGACTGCTGACTTCGACAGTTCGTCGTGAACACTGTTGCTTTGACTGTTAAATTTTACGAAGCAGCCAGCAGCACAGCCGCATATCGACTATGACAGTTCTTCGTGAACTGTCGCTTCGACTGTTAAAATTTACAGCAGACAGCAATATCTGACTATCGACTGCGATAGTTTTTCAGCAAATTCAAACGCTGATTAAAATAAATAAAACTCAAAAATCGTAGAATTTGTCGAAGAACTGCCGAATTTTTACTCGAAGAACTGTCGAATTTTTACTTCTTTTAAGTGTTGATAATGAAGAGATCATGCGTTGCTGCCGGCAAAAAATTGTATATAATATATCGGCTGCTTCTGTGTGGTTCATGCATGGAACACATTGATGATGGCAACGGCTTTACTATACGACAAAAGAGAGAAATGTAGTCATACCGATGGCTACTTGATTATTTTGAAAGCGACGCAACATAAAGCTTTCCCACACTCAAAGCCAAATTATTAAATGAATAAAGCTTTTGACATGCTCTATAAGCAATGAAAAAAAAAAAAAGCAATTTTTGTCGCCTGTAAAAATAGAAATAATTCTATACCGACGACATCAACAAGAGCGACAATATCGTTGAGACATCTTCACCAAACTCACCTTTATAAGAAATGCATGTAAAATAAATTTGACAGATGGCGTAACGTCGTTGCCGTCGTTAATGTGTTCCATGCAACACTCAAACTTTATTTGGCTATTTAAAATGAATGTAAATTAGAGTTTCAAATAAAACACAATCTTAAGATTACTTACTTCTTTGCATTTTCCATTTTGCTTGCTGGTATAATAAACAATGAAATTTCCTCGAAAGAACCGCTGGCGTTTGACCATGCGTGGTGAACTTTAATAGCTTTTAAAAGCTTTTAAATTGTTAAAGATTTTTAAGAATATGAACATTTACTTTACATAACAAGAATATTAACAAGAACTCCTTAACAATTCCTTGTTAAGTTAACAAGCAGAATAGAGCTGTTAGTTTATTATTTGGCAGGGCTGAAGGCAACATTCTTACTTCTGTTTTCTTTTCAAAACCTCTTTTTGTTGCTTTCGATAATGGATCATGCACCTATGCGACATTGCTGCATGCTACATTACGGACACTTGTTCGTCAATTTTTGAAAGTTTCGCCATCTTTTTTCTGTTGTTCATTGTCTTGACCATGAGCGGCATAAACGGCAATGTTATATAAGCGGCAATGTTAATGGCAGTATTTTTTTCTGTTCTCTGTTCAAAACCTGTTTTCTTCCTTATGTCAAAAGGAAGTATTTGAATGAATGAGAAGCTCTCTCGAATGCCAGTTTTTTTTCGTTTACCCGTGAAAACAACAACAAACTTTGTTGCTGTCGATAATGGAGCATGCACCCATGCGACATTGCTGCATGCTATATTACGGACACTTGTCTTTAAATTTTGGAATGCTTCATAATTCTTTTTTCTGTTGTTCATTGCCTTAACCATGGTGTGCTATACTTGTTTTTTTGTTTGGCAAGGTTAAAGGCAGCATTTTTTTTCTATTTTCTGTTCAAAATTTGTTTTCCTCCTGTTGTCGAAATTGTTTTCAGTTGTGGACCGTAAAGATAATTTGTCGGTTGCTTAAAAGTATTTGGATAAAAGAGAAGCTCTCTTGAATTCCATTTTTTTTTCTTTTACCAGCGAAAATAACAATAAATTTTGTTGTTTTCGATAATGGACCATATACCCATGTACCCATGCGACATTACTGCATGCTATTCTTAGTTTTGCCATTCTTTCTTCTGTTTTTCATTGTCTTCATCACGGTATGCTATTCTTGGTTTTTTGTTTGGCAAGACTGAAGTCATCATTTTTTTGTGTTCTCTGTTCAAAAGTAGTTTTCTTCCTGTTGTTAAAATTGTTTTTAGCTATTGTCCGCTGAAATAATTTGTCGGTTAGCTGGAATTATTTGAAGACATCAACAAATTGGATTTGTGAAGACATCAACAAATTCTGTATAAGCTCATCGTATAGCAGGCGGCATTGTAGCACAATGATATTGCGATGTTTCGTTTTTCGATACGTTCTTAACCAACAACCATAACAACAACATAAGCAGCTATTGAAGCATTTTATGCATAATTTTTCTTATACGAAAATGTAATTTTTTTTTTCTGCGATTTTGCTATTTTGTGACTTTTTTTTAAAAAATGATCCAATCCAAAGTTAGATATTCGTTTTTCAACTTCTACAAAAACTTCCAAGTCTCCTTCCCAAACAGAACCACATGGGAAAAAGAGAGGCCACAGTTCACTGCTGACTTTCAAGCCTGGTATGCTGATGGCTCAAAGACAGATGAAGCGGTGCGAGCTGGAGTTTTTGGCTTAAGGCAGGAAAAATCTATATATGCCAGCATGGGCACAGGTAATTCAGTCTTCCAAGCTGAAGTCCACGCCATTGAGATCTGCCTAAGAGAGTATGTAAACAGTCCCACCACTAGGAACAAAAACATTTACATTCACTCTGATAGTAAAGCAGCTCTACTTGTACTTAGCGCATATAAAATCACGTCCAAACTCGTATGGGATTGCCTACAGCTACTTATCAAGGTATCTACCCATAACTGAGTCCATCTCATTTGGGTGCTAGGTCAAAGCGGCTATTTAGGTACTAGCAAGGAAAGGGGCTGCAAGGTCCTTCATAGGTCCAGAACCATTCTGCGGGATACCATGCGGGGCACCATGCGCCATAACATTAAAATGTGACTAAATAGAGAGGCACTTCATTACTGGAGGGAAACTGAAGATAACAGACAGGCTAAAACATTCATGCCAACCACTTCGCTCCAAAGAACGAAACAATTCCTGACTCTAAGTGGAAGATCTATCAGATTTGTCACAGGTTTCCTAACTGGACATTGTAAGGTAAATAAACACTTATCAACCATGGGTATAGTCCAGAAAGATATGTGTAGATTATGAAATTAAGATGAAGAAACAGCAGAGCACATCTTGTGTCACTGTAACGGTCTAATCAGAACCCGTCTTCGTTACTTAGGTGCTTTGTACCTATATGACCTATGACCTATAACTTATAGAGGTTTGTTACAATAGGCCATTGAGGCTGCAGTAACTAGGTGACTTGCTTCCTCCTCACTTAACTAACTAACTAGATATTCGTTTCATTCGCCATGTAACTGATATTTTGGCATATATTTTATCGTTGTACGACAAATATTAAAGGCTGTAGGTATACCCCAAAAAGTGATCAAAAACGTTGCATTTGCACGAAAAAAAAAAATTTGCCAAAAAGACACACCTATAAACCGCGCCGTAAGACGTAATTATACGTCCACAAAAAAATAATTAATTTTATCTGCTCATTTACATTAAAAAACGAAAAAGCACTATATGAGGAATAGAATTCAATTTGGTGTTGTTAATGAAGTCAATAAATACTATTTCTTAGACTTTAATTTAACTACAGTGACACATATTCGTATAAACGTACTCTTAATTTTAAATTTGCTGCCTTCTCTCTCTTTTATTATTGTATTACTCAAAATAAATTCCCACTCATATTGTTTACTAAACTAACGGAAATTTGTATTGAGTGCAAAAACCTGTTTTCGTTGTTGTTGTTTTATATAAATCATTTCAGTTTAAATATTTTACTAAAAACAAGTACATATTCGTTTAAACGCATAAACTTTATTTTCAATAGGAATGAGAATAAGAATATTTATTAAATTTTCAATAATTATAACTTCAAACATACGATTCGGCATCGACTTCACAAAATTTTGCAGCAACTGATGATCCAAATCTTCCCGAGCTTCCTTAATGGCCAACTTGAGCTCTAGCACAGTTTTGTAAAGGTGTCCTTGGGCTTTTTGACCATAGATTTTGCGTGATATGCATCTCCAAAGATTCTCTACCGGATTCAAATCGGGACTGTATGCAGGCCATTTCATAAGTGGGATGTTGTGCTCTTCAAACCACTTTAATGACTCTTTAGAAACGTGAATGGCAGCGTTATCCTGTTGAAAAATACTGTCTTCATCCATTTTATCATCCAAAAATGAAATGAGAGCATCATCTAACAATTCCGTGTATTTTTTTTGAATTCATTTTGGGCGGCACAAAGCAAATATTTGCTTTACCTCTCGATGAAAATGCCGCCCACACCATAACGCTGCCACCACCAAAGTTTCTTTTTGACATACGTACGTCATTGTTACGCAAATCATGCCAATAACAGCTGTAAGAGTCTGGGCCATCTGTGATGCTGCTTCAACACAGGCTTGCTCACCGGTTTTTTCCATTTAACGTTATCTGAGTTACGTAAAATGTGTGCAATATGCCTCGTTGTCACTGGAAGATCTAATTTTTCTTTTATCTGAGTTGAGTTCAAAAAATTTTTGGTGGCTTCCTTCCTAATCTGATTAACTTGGCGAATACTCAGTTTTCGATTGCCTTTCGTGGGTTTTTTTACTCCATAATTAACACAGTTTTTTAAAAAAGAGCGCATGACTGCTTCTGATCTTCCTAGTCTCCGCCCAATTTCCCGATTTGAATAACCCTCTTTATGGTACAGGTTGATTTGGACTTTTTCTGTGTCATTGAGGTATTTTCCCTTTGGCATTTTGATAAAATCTTAAAAAAATATTATTAAGAAAATAATTTTACATTTAAATTAAACAAAACTTACCAATTGTCAATTTAATACAAGCAAATACTTATTTCTTTAAACCACTAATATGTTTTCTACCTCCTTAAACAGGTGCGTTTAAACGAATATGTACTTGTTTTTAGTAAAATATTTAAACTGAAATGATTTATATAAAACAACAACAACGAAAACAGGTTTTTGCACTCAATACAAATTTCCGTTAGTTTAGTAAACAATATGAGTGGGAATTTATTTTGAGTAATACAATAATAAAAGAGAGAGAAGGCAGCAAATTTAAAATTAAGAGTGCGTTTATACGAATATGTGTCACTGTAGCTCTAAACTGATAAACATCAAAATAAATTATGAAATTTCATTAACTACTTTAATTTTTATTGCACTTTTTTTTTGTGACACTTATTCTGGGTCAAACTGCTTAACTATCTACACATAAAATTATGTTCACTAAATAATAACAACAACAAAAAAAAAAATATAGCATTAGTCAAATAAGTATTATTTTTAACATATGCACAAAAATAACTTACTTAATAAAAAAATGCATAACTCACTAGTTCAGGTTTGACAACCAGTGTCAAAGCAGCATAAAAATATAATAAATAACTTATAAAAAATACAGCAATAAAAGAAATAAATAATAATTTTGCCCAAAAATATTTATGCATGGGTCCACAGCAGCATCAGCCAATTCAAGATCATTAACTGCTGCTGGCTAACACAGAGTTCTATATAATAAATGTGCAAAAAATAATTATATGTGCTTTTATCATTGTTAATAAATATATAAGAATATTTTAACTTTCTCACACACACATACACACACACACACACACACACTACTTTGTAAGCTTGATATTGCTTTTAAAGTAGTTGAGCTTGAAGATTTTTATAATTATTTTGAATGCTATTTTTTGCATTGCCAATTTGCTCGCTGTCATCTGTCAAAATGTATTTTTTTTTTTATTTATTTATATTTCCTCTGATATTTTCAGCTGCATGAATAACAACAACTCCACGCACTAGACGAACAATATTCGAAAGAGTTTTTAGATTCTTATCATTTTTCAAAAAATGTTTTTAATTAAATAAACATTTTTAAATCAAATCAACGAAGCTGCCCAATCAAACTTTTGGAGTGAGAGAGCGCAACAAAAACAAAAAACCTTAAAAAAAAAAACAAATAAAACTAAGCACAAAAACGCATCGGTAGCGGTGGTCCAAATAACTTAAACACTAAATTAATTGAAAACAACTCAACTCTAGGCATCATCGAAATTATTTTTAATTATTTTTACTTTTATTTCTCTAAGTGTATTTAATTTTGCTATAGCTACCTTTTTTTTTTTTTCTAATATTTAAGTCAAAAAAGTTGTTAATGTTTTTTGTAGAATCTCAAATGTTATATAGTATAAATTCAATATTCATCAAAAAATGCTATTTAAAATCTGTCCATTTGCGTTCCTTGAGCGCTAACTTTGTTCCTGCTAGCTCAAAGCTTGGCCCAACACTATTCAGAACAATAGCTGTGTTTTCGTACTCTACACTGTGTAAGATTTGTGTAAGTTCAAACTGAGAGAGTAAAAATTAAATGTGAGAATAGTTGCAAAAGTACAGAAACAGCTTCTAGTAAGTTTCAAGCACAAAACAGATGATTTTGACTGCAGACAGGTCAAATGTAAATTGCGCCAATTAAAATTATCGTCAATTTGTGGAGTCGATGCTTGTTCTAACGTTACTCGGGGCCTTGAGTTCTAGCACTCTCTGTGCACTATGTGTGCTCGAGAGAGCGGTTTTATGCTTGTTCTTCTTCTCTCATTTTAAGCACAGAAAGTACGGAAAGAGAAAATAGTGTCCCACAAGTTACACAGTGTGAGTACGGAAACACACCTAATTCTATGCGGCAAATGTTACTAAATGTTTTTAGCTGTTTTTGCCACCCATGAGTTCAGGTGGTTTCAGAGTGACCTTGAAGCAACAAAATATTTAGGTTTGACACTAATGGCCGTATTTTGTAAAGTTAAAAAATCTAGGTTCACTTTAAAACTATCCATACAATAATATTAAATTAAATTTCTTTTAAATACTTATGTATTGGCAGGCAGATTATTTTTAATTAGTTGTTTTTTTTTTATCCAACAAATTCTAAAGCTGTAACAAACTGTATTGTGTGAGTGTGTGGAATGAGTATATTAATATTGTATGCTTACATAATAGTTGTTGTTACTTTGTTGTTGTTGTTGGGAGAGCTAGTGGACCGCCCGATTAACGGTTTGTCTGTTAGGCTAGACATTCTTGCTAAGTACAATAATCATCACTTGGCACGTCTCAGCCCGGCACGTCATCAACCACTATATTTTTGAAAGTGTAGGAAACATTTGAAAAAAAAAAATTGTTCCTGTAAACTTGAAATTTGTATACCATTTTGTTTATTCGTTATAGAGTTTGAAAAAAAATTGACAGGCGTTTTCGATAAGCACAAGTACCTGACAAGTACCTGACAGCTTTATTCTGTAAAGTTGAAATTTATGGACGTGTTTCTTTAAGCGATTTAAAGTAAGTTGGTACAATGGCAGGCGGTTCTGGCTAGCATAAGTCCTTGACAGGCCAGGAGAAAGATGCTATGGGAATACGAGTAAGAGGCGTAGCATGAAAACTCATATCGTTGATGCAAATTACATTAACCCTCCGATGGGTGAGTCATCCGTTGCCCTTATATGCAGTACAAGGTCCCCAGCAGAGACCTGCAGCGAATCGTTTTTTTAATGATTCTAAATCACTCGTCAAAAACCGAGTGCGAGTGTGTGCGGTTGCGCACAACAACAACCACTTCCACGCAAAGCATTCTCATAACACCGATGAGCGACAAGTGCCGCTGCTTGCACTCATCGCTCATTAGAAAGACTGCTGAATTCTAAGCATATGATTCTAAACACCCTCAATGGCTCTAGAGTCATTGAATGATTTGCGTGCACTTCAGTATTGGCGTGCGTTTTCCTTGTTTTACTTTTGTTTTGTGTTTTAAGTGTTGATTAAGATAAATAGCCAGCTTCTATCGCTAGTTCAAAGAATTAAAATGTAGCAAACTTTCTTTATACTCGTATGTTGTCTATTATTTGTTCCTTGTTGTTATTGTATTGTTTTTAATCAATTTTTTAAATCACTTTCACACTTGCAATGATGAATTGCTGAGAACCTTTATGTTTAGAGATGCCCTAAGGAGAGCGGCAATCCAAAATAAACAGGATTGCCGCTGTTAATGATTTATATATTATAAAATGATTTTATTTAATCTTTTAATTATAATAATTCTTAATTCTTTAATTGTAATAATTTGAATAATTCTTAAAAAGTAATATATTTTTTTCAATAATATTTTCACAATTTTTCACTTATTTCTATCAATATTTAAATTTTTTTTTTTATTAAGTATATGCATTTAAACATTTTTTAATACTATTTTAAGATTTATTTTCATACATTTGCCGAGTCCGCTAGTATTATATGTATATAATAATAAATTTATATATTATGTGTATATTAAAATATGTCAGCGGTAACACTGCACGCGATTTCCCCTAATGACTCTAGAGTCATAAAGAATGACTCAAGAATCATTTGAATCATTGAGCGGCAGTCTTATGAGTGATGAGTGAAAGCGGCGGCACTCGTCGCTCATCGCTGTTATGAGGATGCTTCGCGTGGAAGTGGTGGTTGTTGAACGCAACCGCACGCACTCGCATTCGGCTTTTGATGGATGATTTATAGTCATTCGTTCGAATCATAGACTCGTTGCAGTTCTCTGGTCCCCAGGG
Source organism: Coremacera marginata (assembly GCA_914767935.1). Taxonomy (NCBI): domain Eukaryota; kingdom Metazoa; phylum Arthropoda; class Insecta; order Diptera; family Sciomyzidae; genus Coremacera; species Coremacera marginata. Next base: position 29,080,494 of record OU612043.1, on the reverse strand, counting down.
ACCTATTTGTATTTGTATGGAATTTTATACGAAAAATTTTTTTTTTCAATTTCTTTTTTTTTTTGTTTTGTTACTATTATTTATTAATTTTAAATGAATTCCAAACTAACACTATGAATTTTTTGGAGTTTTATATGAAAAAAGCTTAAATAACCATTGTTGAGTAGATTGTCCCTCGTCCAAAATATTTTCTGTGCAAGTGTTGCATCGATGCATGAGTATAGAATGGTCTGCTCAAACTGGATTGTTGCAGGAATTGCAATAGGACCTAGTTTTCCGCTGCCGTCCGTTCTCAAAACGACATAGGCGACATGAAGGCCTGTTTCCTCTAGGCGCAAATGGCGGTGCAGCTGCTTCTGCTTCTGCTTCTGTAGGTGTTGATAATATCTAAAAAGAACATAAGAATTGATTTTTCTCAACTTTACATCAAATGATTTCATTGCGTTCCGTATCCTTGGATATGCGGTTATGCGGTTGTTGAGCGCTCGTTCCTCTATGTTTGGTACTGCCAATTGTTTTGTCAGCATCATCAGGAATGACCGTCGTTTGTCGCTTCTTCGAATTGGCTGCATTTCATTATATAAAATAAATGCTACTAATGCAGCAACATCCACCATATTATAAAACATGGCCAGTGGCCAGCGGTTTGTTGAGCGCTTGCATGTATTCGTGCCAAGCATCTGGTCCATTGTATCAACGCCTGATTTGTTGGCGTTGTAGTCTAAAATAGTAAACGGTTTCTGATTCTTAGATTGCATGTCCACACCGCAAGTATACTGTTGTGTGGACTGCAAAATTACCGCTTTGTTCTTCCTGGACACATATGAACACAGCGCTACATCGCCTTCGTTGAAGCCGAACAGTGTGCTGTTGACAGGACGCATACGATTTTTTTGGAACTACTGTGGCACAAATGTCTTATTCGAGCGCACTGTTCCAACAAATGCAGTTTTCTTCCTGATCAAAATACGCACCAATTCCAAAGTGGAGAAGAAATTGTCAGCATACATTGTGCGGCCTGCATCCAAATAACTCTGCGCAAGTTGAAGTGCAACATTCTGCCCTTGATTGAACTCTCGTGTTTGGTCAGGTAATTTACCAGAGTAAATTATTCCTTTGACAAGATAAAATGATTTCGAATCGCACAAAACCACCATACCTTTATACCATACTTGGCAGGCTTCGACGGAATGTATTGTGTGAAGCGGGTGCGGCCTCTGTATGGGAATAACTGTTCATCAACGGTCAGTGTATCATGCGGAGTGTAAGCTGCTGCCAAGTTAGACTGTAACATTTGCCAAACATCATCAAAAGCCGCAGTTTTGCTTCTGTTTAATCGCTGCTTTCGCTTATTTCCATTGTCGAATCTAAGACATTGTGGCATGCATCTGAAGTGATCATACGATAATGCAGCTTTATATATTGGACTGCGCGTTGGGCCCCATAACTCTGAAGCAGGTTCACTATTCGATTTGGTCAGTCCAGCATACAAAATAATAGCCAAAAAGGCATCGAACTCCTTCAAAGTGATTGTTTTCCATTCTTTTGTGTTCGTTGGATTTGCCAAATTCCATGCAGCTGTCACTTCACGGCCTTTTCTGTTTTGTTTCGCGTATTATGATGTACGCCATGTCTTCGGTGAATATCGAGCGGAAATGGTAAAGGGATCATGTGTGGTTCGTACTGGTCCCGGTTTCCTTCTTGTGCACGAGTGCGGGAAGTCGATGGTGCATTTTTACTCCATTTGGTGCCATCTTTGGAAATGAAGTAATTGTCACTTGTTTGCGGTGCATCAGTTTGTTCCTCATCGTCGTCATCACTAATATCTTCTTTGATCTCTACATCTGCTTCACTTTCGGCATCAGAATCATCATCATGAAAATTTGGTTGATATGTCAAGTCATCTTCCGCACCTTCAAGATCAAATGCAGGAACATCAACTTCATCCTCCTCACTCATGAAGTCTGCAAATCTCCCATCCACTGCATTTCTTTCTTCCTCACTCCTTTGCTGGTAGCGTGTACTACGACGTACCACCATTTTAGCAATATCTAAATTTCTATCTGCCATTGTATTTTCTTTATGTAATTCAGTATAAAACTTAGCACACGATATTTTCTGCTCACTGTGTAAACTTTGCATGATTCGGTTTACGAAACTCAAGCCGCTTTTATACTCTTTTTCTATGTTTACCTGTGTTCAACCATAAAGCAGGCAATAAAATTCAAAAAGGTCGGACGGATATTTTCAAGCAAAGGCACAGTAAAAAAATAGTCCAAAAGATACCTTAAATTCGAAGAATACATTTGTGATGTGTTCAAACAATAAAATTATTCAAAATTCAAAAAGGGTTGAATTTCCCCAGACATGTAATTATGCTTTCAAGGAAAGGCCAAGAATAATCTAGAAAGTACCTAAAATTCAATGAACACGTTTGTGATATGTTCAAATAATAAAACAATTAAAACCAAGCCAAAATAAATTGCATTTACTAACAATTCCTTGCAATTTCAGTACAAGGTCCCTAGGGACCTTGTCACCCTTTCCCGTACTAAACACCTTTAAACCCTTATAAATCCTGAACTATTGGATCGCCTTGATTTTTTTTTAAACGATTCTGCATAAAATTCCCTTGGAATACATATAGGGGTCGGGTATATCTCCCATGGACCATCAAGGTGTAATTTCAGTTTGAAAATGAAAAAGCTCCCCAGGGACCTTCTCACTCATAGGAGGGTTAAGTAAAAATAGAAATTATGAGTAAAATCTATTGTATTAGTTGTAACTTAATGTACATAAGACTTTTAAATCAATCTTCATCATCATCTGATATGTCATCATTACTTTCTTCGTCATCATATGATTCTTCATCGCTGATTTCATCATCTAAAAAGAAACAAGTTTTAATACATTAATAATAACATTTAATCTCGGATCTTGCGCTCAATTATATAGAATTCCATATATTTTTAGAAAATTAAAAATTTGTGTATTACCTTTAATGTGTTCTTCAGCTTCCGTTGACTCATTCTCAGCAGTATCAGTAGGCTGTTGTAATAATATTTCGTAGATAGAAGAAGAAGACTGTATTCCCCTCGAACCAATTAAAACCATAGCTTCCATCGATTTAGTTCCAACCATTATCTTCAGGTTTAAGAACCGTTGGCACTTTTATGTAACCATTTCTCCAGATATTTGTAATGTGTACATTACAAACATTAATGCGACGACATTAGAGAGCCGTGCGAAATTGCCCAGACTTGAAAGTAAAAAAGACTTCAAACAATAATTTTTTTAGTTTCTTTTCTATAACTAACTTAAATTAATTTTTTCATTTACATATGTTCTGACTAAATAAATTTCAAAAGAGAGAAAATATATATTATTATAAATAAATAATAAATATTATTATAAATAAATAAATAAAAATAAAGAAGAAACATAGCCATTTCGCTGATTTTTTCATGTAAATGCCAAAACTGGCGATTTTTTGAAATGTTTGTATGGAGAACCCCCAGGGGGGTTCCAGGGGGTGTGCCACTGGCATGGGTGGGTCGGGCCTCCAAAGTTAGTGGGGGTCGGTCATACATTTGGACTCGATTGGAGCACTCTAAATGGGTCAAAGTGGGATTTTTCAAAATTTGCCCCTACCCAAAAGTTCGACCCAAATTGGGGGACATCAGAATTCGTTTTAGAGGTATGGTTCCTTCGGCAAAGTTTCTTATTTTGATCCCTAGAATACGATTTCCACAGAGCAATGGGCGATTTTTTTGCCTCCCCACAAATCGACCCGGCTTAGTGTACAGACCGCAATAATTGTTGTTGCAGTTCCCGTTGGTATGAAGGTAAATTTGAGGAATCATAACTAATCAGTTTTTTCTTAAACACCTCAGTACCACTTGTTTAACATGTGGCGATAAACTTTTCATATCGTGCTTAATTTAAATTGGCAGATTTAACCCCTGCCAAATTAAGGCTCAATCCCACTTGGTCCAAGACTTTGGAGGTATAAACATATAGTATTAAAAAATGCACATCCAAAAAAGGATGTGCAACTGAAATACTCTTCACAGACCTGTATTATACAAGTGACACTAGAAAAGCAACCACGTACTAGATGTCACATTCACAAACACAATAGCATTACCCTGTGCCCTATTCTGTAAAAGCAGTATGCAATAAGAATTCCATACTGCCCTTAATAGCACCAGTTTAGCTAACGGTAGATGGCGTACCTTCATTACCATCTACTGGTTGAGACCACGAGGCCTATCCAATCTCTTGCATAACAAGCAGGTATGTCAGCCCGGTCGTACTACTGCACGACCCCGCCGGTCAATCTAGACCTGTGCAAGCGATGTGCACAAACCACAGCCAGCACGAGTCTCCCCGAAGGGCCAACCCATGGTAGTCACCTGGGCAACTCGGTCTCGCCGAATGGGGGTCTACAACATCCCAGCAAATGAGACAAAAAATTCATATATTTATATATATATATTTTTGTATTTGACTGTGCATTAGCACTATTTTGTGTTTGACTGACACCTCGATTAAGGCGTTACCATACCCCAAACGAAGTGCCTAGGGTTATTTAAATACTCGAAGTGCCTCAACTGCACTAAGGTCTTATCATTTCCGTGTCTTAAAGACACCAAGTAACCGCACATTGGCCATATAGACCATGTCTCCTTGCCATGGATAGATAAGGTCACCTCCTTCGAAGGGTTTGAATATCCCCTTGCTAACAAGTTAAATGGACCATTGCTATTCTATCGCAGGCTTTTTTTACAATGATTTACATAGTGACCTGCTACCAAGATGGGCGCCACCCTGAGCTTTTGGTTGGCTCTAATATTTTACGGTATGGGACGTAGCCTATTACCAACCCTCCTCCTTAACCTGGCTTGGGACAGGCAGGCGCAACTAAGTTGCTAACCTGGCGGATTTGGGGACCCTTACAGGAATAAATATATAGAAGAAGATTGTTCTAAAAGATTTATGCAAGGCAACTCTTATTCTCTTATTTTAACTCTATTCTAAGTAAGCCGATGAAAGCAACGGTTCCAATAGAAGAAAGAGAAAATCTTGTAAAACAGAGCAGTTATGAAAAATTTGTACTGATTGATAGAACAAAGAAACGTTGAATGTTTTCTCTTGCGAGCTTTTACCTATATTAATGTATATAATTCGCTCCTTTACGTGTGTTTTTAAGAGTGGCTCTCTCTGCAATCAATGAAAAAGAATTACAAAAAAAAAAAAAACACAGGTGCGTCGTTGGACACACGAGAGAAGCGAATCTTTTTCGCAGTTACATAGATTTGATAGCTTAATAATTTTTTCGTTTTAAAAAATTAACTTTTAAATTCATAAATTTAAAATAACATAAAATAAATTACATATATACAGAAAACATATTTATTGCTTATTTTTTATTGTTGAATGTCAAATTTCCACGACAATTACATAAACGGTCATATAATGCCAGCGACTCTCCATTTCAACTCTCCACACATGGTTGTGAACTTGGCTGCACTGAACAAATTTTTTCCTTCAACAGCTTACTGCGTAGCGAAAAATCTGTCGAAAGTTTTTCAGATTTCACTCCAAGCAAATCAAAGAACGAGGATTAAAAAGCTTCGCTTCAAAAATATATATTAAAGAACGCACACGAAACAAAATTTAACAAACATTTTAGATACCTTGCCGATGTCATGCCATAGAGCGTAAATTATGATGTAGAGATTGCATCAACTCTGCTAAATCTCTGGCATGTGTTAACAGAGTTATTTTTCTTAAAAACGTGAAGGAAAAAACTGTGTTAACCTCTGTTAACACATGCCAGAGATTTAGCAGAGTTGATGCAATCTCTACATAATAATTTATAGTCTATGCCAACAACACCACAAACGCATTCACAATACAAACTCACCGATGCTGGAGACACCTTGTGGCAAATAAAAGCAAATTTTTGTAGCATAGCAAATACACAATCCTCTATCTATTGATAGATGGTGACGATCTACTGCAGCATAGCTTCTGTAATAACTAAGATTAAATTAACAACATTATCCCACAGGTCTTTGTGGCCTAGTAGGTAGTGTGCTGTGTTATCGTTAAAAAGGGCACGGGTTCGATCCCCACGGGAACCAAAACATATTTTTAGTATTTAATTTAGTATTTAATATTAAAGTATTAACAAAGAAACCATCAGAATACCAAGAAAAAATCTGTCGAAAATTTTTCAGATTTCACTCTAAGCAAATCACAGAACGAGGAGTAAAAAGCTTCGCTTCAAAAACAATATTCACTTTGAAATTTCCATTATTTTGGTATCACTTATTTCATTTAACTATTTATTCAAAGATTACTGTAAAACTTCATTAATATGTTTAAAGAACTGTTACCAAAGTAAAATATAAAAAATAAATGAAAAAACTTATAGAACCATACTTCTCAATCTTATTAGGCGAGATCGTGTCTTAAGTCTTTTTGCCATTTTTGCAACTTTAAACGCTCATATCTGCTCAACGCTACCACTTATCAAAAATCTAATAATTTCCTGCATACGTACAGATCATGACCTTTCTAATGATATATCAAGTATTGCTGTAGCGTTTGTAGATTTGCTGGAATAAGGGGACCCTTACCGGAATAAATATATATGTAGATTTAGTAGTGAAGAGTTTTCTGTGAAGTAACCGGTTTAAAAAATTGCTACTCATCAATAGATGGAACATAATAAGAGTATATGAGTTAATAAAAAAATACCTGTTGATGATGCTGGTGGATTAGATGAAGTCGATGGTTCGTTCTGGCGAAATTTTTTCAATACAGCAATAAAATTTTTGTAACACTGCACAGGGCCGTAGCTAGCGAAATATTGGTTGCAGGACTAACAAATTTTTTTCAAAATTTGAAAACACTAAAATAATAATAAAAATGGAAACTTTAAGGGGGGAAGGGGGGTTTTGAACTACATTTTTTTTTAATTATTTTTGTGGTCATTCAACAAAAATAATGTCTATTAAACTCATCGTAAAATCATGAAAAAAAATTTTGCCGACGTTCGGGAAAGCATATTTATCAATAATTTGCCTATTTGAAGCAAAAAGTATCGTCTATATTATTTATAAAAAAAAAATTGTTTTTGATATTTTTAAAATTACCCAAATTCACCTTAAAATAATTCACTTAAAATAATTTTTAAAAAAAATTTAACTCAAAACCCCCTCCCCCCCTAAAAGTTTTTATTTTTATTATTATTTTACCGTTTTCTAATTAAAAAAAAAAATTTGTTAGTTCTATAAGCAAAATTTCTCTAGCTACGGTCCTGATACTTCACATGATAGCATGTATTATCATCAACTTCCTATGGCAAAGAAATGTCTTGAAATTTTAAATTATGTTGTGTTCTAATTTTTAATATTGATTTGCTTTTATCCAAAGTACTTGTTGTAAATTTAACAGTTTTTTCATCAATATCTTGGTTGCAAATCACACAAACCACGTACTCCGATTCCATCTTACTCACTATTTACTTAAATTTGAATATAAAGTGCCAATACACAAGGATAACTGCACAATCACTATTAATGTATAGTTAAGATTAATATAAAATTTAAATTTTAAACTTTAAAATATTTCACAACATAAAACAGCGAAATTCTTCGTGAGATAGTTAAACACGACTTCACGTAGATAAATCTGACGAAATTTTTCGTTTCAAATCTTCCTACAAAAGCAGGTACACGACCCTCCAATGTTACCGTTAGGTAACTCCCATAGCATCTTTCACCTCGCCTGTCAAGGACTTATGCTAGCCAGAACCGCCTGTCATTATACCAACTTACTTTATAAGTTGGATGGACTTCAAAAAGTTCATAGGATGACACATAGATGGCGTTACTAGATTTTATTCCATATGATTTTTATTTAGTACCAACATTCAAACGATACATATAAAAATTTGACAACAATCTGACAATTGTTTCGTGAGGCATATCATTTTGTGTGCACTATTGTTCTTTATGGCGCACACGATTTATGGAAAAATTGAATTTCGAGTTTTGATAAAGCATTTCTTTTTGATGAAAAAAAAATACAGTGGAAACTGATAAACATTATCCGGACTCTGCTCCATCGAGACAAACGGTAGAAAAGTAGATTGCTGAATTTAAACGTGGTCGTACCAGCACAAATGATGCAGAGCGCAGTGGACGCCCAAATCAGATTGTTATTCCACAAAACATCAAAAAAAATCCACAAATTGGTTATGAACGATCGCAAATTGAAGGTGCACGAGCTAGCTGACATTGTAAAGATATCAGATGGTAGTGTTTTTAACATTTTACACGAATATTTGGATATGCGAAAGCTCTGTGCAAAGTGGGTGCCGCGTGAACTCACAGTCCACAAAAAAAAAACAACGAATTGATGCTTCAGAGGAGTGTTTGGCGCTTTGAGGAGTGGTATTGTTAAACAGCAATAAAATCGAATTCTATCGTCGATATGTGACAATGGATGAAACATGGCTTCACTATTACACACCAGAATCCAAAAGACGAACCGAATCCAAAGCGAGCAAAGACCCAATAGTCGGCTTGTAAGGTGCTGGCGTCTGTATTTTGGGATGCAAAAGGAATAATATTCATCGACTATCTCCAAAAACGAACCACCATCAACAGCGACTATTACTGTGCACTTTTGAATCGATTGAAGGCTGAAATCGCCAAGAAACGGCCACATTTGCAAAAGAAAAAAGTGTTGTTTCACCAAGACAATGCACCGTGTCACAAATCGATTAAAACGATGGCAAAATTGAATGAATTGGGCTTCGAATTGCTTACCCACCCACCGTATTCTTCAGATTTAGCCCCCAGCGACTTTTTCCTGTTATCAGATCTCAAAAGAATGCTTGCTGGAAAGAAATTCAAGTCCAATGATGAAGTAATCGCTGAAACTGAGGCCTATTTTGACGAGAAAGAGAAATCGTACTATAAAAATGGTATCGAAAAGTTGGAAAATCGCTATACTCGGATCGCTCTCGAAGGAAAAATTTAATTTTTTTCTTACTTTTCCTACGGACTTATTGAATGACCTGTGATGTTGAAGTTAACACAGGTAAAGAGGAATCACAAACTTTTTTGTTTGCGTATTAATATAAAGATTTTAATTTATACATAATACACCTTTAGGTTCACCTGTCTCGAAACTTGTGCTTATCGAAAACGCCTGTCAAATTTTTTTCAAACTCTATAACGAATAAACAAAATGGTATAAAAATTTCAAGCTTACAGGAACAAGTTTTTTTTTTCAAATGTTTGCTACACTTTCAAAAATATAGGAGTTGATGACGTGCAGAGGGCTGAGGCGTGCCAGGTGATTGTTATTGTACTTAGCAAGCTATGACTAGCACCATAAGAATTTCTAGTCTTACAGACATACCGTTCGGACGGACGGTCCACTATAAACAATATAAACAAGCGAATACATACGCACCTACATACATACATTTAACTATATATACATTATAAATATTTATTGCAAATAATTGTCTATCTCAAATTGATGTGTCTTCATGTTCATTAACTTAAAATATGAAATAAACTAGATATATTTATAGAAAAGCATACATTAAATATATGCATATATATATATATATATATATTAATTGATGTGCATAAAATTAATTTTTTAAACATAACTTGTTACAAGTTGTGTGCCTAATTTTATTTAAGTAATTTTATTTAGTTTGATTAAAATCTTAGCTTTAAAAATCAACCCGCTTCTGCTTTTATAATAATTTTACAAAAAATCTTTTATTTCGTATGTTAAATTTTAGCTCGTAATTGTATACTTAAATATAAGTTACTTTACTTTCTCTGGCCTACGTTTAAAGAGAGGCTTTTTTGTTAGCTTCCATTAAATTTTTATATTACTTTTTTTTTTTTATTAAATGTCAACATTTTTATAATTCAGGTTGAGTCGGATAGCGAGGTCAATCCGAAAGCTACTGATTCCTTGAGTCGAGACAAGAAAAAAAAAATCGTCTATTCTCATGTAAAACCATGAAATTTTAAGGTATAGCCACTTTTTACGCAATAACTTTGAAAGTACGATAGCCACGTAAGATTTAAGAACAGTTTTGAAAACACTCTTAATCAGTCAAAGATATACCATCATATTACTGCCTTTGCAGTAGTCAACAAACAAGGCGACACAAGTATTTACAGACGAATCATTTAGAATCTGCCGTGCAGTTTCGTAAGCAGCAGAAAATAAAGGAAAATAGGTTGAGATGGAGTAATGTGTACCATGGGGTGATGTGTAACACATCGATTTTTCGTACAAAATGTTAACATTTGAGTGAATAAACAACTGTGATATGTTTCTTTCGACAGCATCTGGTTTTTCATTTCAAGTGTTGGAAGTAGGCAGACAAACATTTCATTAGAGTTCTTAAAAATCGTGAAAAATTTTTGTTAAAGTTTTCTTTAGATTTTAAAAGTGAGTAGATGCTAAATGTGGTATTGCTCAAAATCTTTAAATGTAGCAAAAGATTTTACATTTTTTCACGTTGCGATAAAATTTCATCAATGAAAAAAAAATGGCTTACATAGGGGTGATGTGTAACACTCACGGTGGGTAATGTGTAACACATCTCAAACACTATAATTGCCATAGAAGGGGCAACAACGTCTAACTCTGAAATGCCATCCACATCAACAGTATCTGTTCATGCAATATTTAAAGAGATCGGCTATTCAGCCTACACCAAAATTGTGAAGGAATTCAAGGAAAAAAAAAAAAGAAAAATGGAAATGAAAGCCAAACAAACAAAGAAAGCTGCCGAAGAAAATCGAGATTTTTGCCTGATTTATTACATTTTTTCGCCAAAACATTAAATCGTTAAAATTTACTTAAATGCAACAAGTGCAAGAGCCCTTTTTCTTATTTTTTGTGAGCCATTTTGTGAGAATTTTCACTCCGAAATGAATGTTACCGACAATTTTCATTTTACATTTGAAATTAATTTTTTTTTTAAATTAATAAAGCCATTCATACATTCTATTGAATTTATCGAACAGTTTTTATTTTAACACCTACAGTTTGTCAAGAAAGTATTTTACATACAGGGTTATTCAATTGAAGTGTCCCATAGAAAAAACATTGTAAAACGCATATTTTTGATTATTTATCTTTAAAATTAAGATTTATTATTTAAAAATAAACTAAAGAACAAGTTTGCATTAAAAATGTTCAATGTAACCTCCTTTGGCTTTTATTACATCATTAAGTCTTAAAAAATGAGTTGCATGCTTCCCGCAGCTGATTTTGTGGTATTTCATTCCATTTTTGCGTAAGAGCACGCTTAAGAGACTGAAGGGTTTCATACTTTTTAGTAGAGACCTTATTCTCCAATATACCCCAAACAGATTCAAGTCTGGTGAATTCGGCGGCCATTGTCTTGCGTTGATAAAGTGTGGAACGTTGTCCCTCAACCAATTTTGGTTCACATTGGCCTTGTGCGACGGTGGCGAGTCTTGTTGAAAGGTGAAAGGGGTTTGTTTATACGTTGTGTCGGCCCATGGTTTTAGAATACCTTCTAAAATGTTTCTACGGTACACTTAATGTACCGTTAAGCGTTAATTTTCCCTCCTTTTCAATGAAAACCAATGGTGAACGGAAATCTGCGCTTACTGCAGCCCAAATCATAACGCACGCAGGTGCTTGGTTTTTTAGTAGCCGATCTGACATCAAAATTTTCAGCAGACTTGCTTTCAAGCCAAACACGGTCGTTTTGTTTGTTTACAAACTGCTCCACAGTAAAAATTTTTTCATCAGAAAAGATGATGTTTCAACTCTTTGGATCTCTGGAGTCTTTCTTTTTTCTGTTTCCCATTAAGGGGGCACAAGACATTCGCGGCAGAGAAAACTGGCCTTTTTTTAAAAATTCATAACTCAGTCAAAAACAAACATTTTTCCAAAATTTTCTCACATAATTTCTTTTTATTATTGTAGAGAATTGAACAAATTACAAGAAAAAAAATTCAAAAAAATATATTTTTTACTCCAACATGGTTTTATAGAGCTCCAAACTGGCGGCAGAGAAAAAAACGGGGCCTCGTGGTTGCAGCGCTGGGAGTTGCAATAATTGTCGGATCTGGAAAAAAAATTACTGTTTTAAATCTTAACAAAATTTGTTATCGTATGACACGAGCTTTTTTTAAATTTTTTTATTCAATTTTGGGTGATGTTCCAAATTTGAAAATGTGTTTTTTCGAAAAAAATTTTGACTTTAAAAATTCATAAAAAATCGATAAAAAAATTTAAAAAAAAGCTCGTGTCATACGATAGCGAATCAAGTTTAAAAAAATACAAAAAAAAGAAAAATTTCTTCAAAAAATGAACCCGCTAGTGCCGCAACCAGTACGAAAAACATGGTTTCGAGATAAACGCGATCAAAGTTTGTGAACAAAGAAAAAAAAGGTTACCTTCAATCTGCCATGCCTGCTTCGTACTTTATGCCTTCGTTACCTTGTGTTGTGCTGTTTCTTATAGCTTTTTGCAATCGTTTAGCAATTTGGGCTTCTTTTGAAGCTTCATATGCATTCACTCTGGCGCATTTCAAACGATTTGCATCATTTTCTTTGGAAAAATTCAATGCTGTAGCTCCTATGGTGATACCAAGTAGTTGAAACATTTGCAAATAACTAAAACCCACCCTTCAAGTAGGTACGAAATAACAACCACCAAAAGTCAGGTAGCAAGTAAAACAAGTATATACCAGCTGCCGTACGTAGGTAGCGCAAAAATTAAAAATGCGCTCTCACTAATCCGGCTGTAACTTTTGAACCCGTAGGAATTTTTCCATGGAATTTACTAAAATATTTACTTAAATTTAATAATATTTAAAATATTTACTAAAATACAAAATTATTAAAAAAAAAGTCGATTTCAAAAATTGCCAATGTCATGTGCCCCCTTAAGCCCGTGAAACTTTTGAATTTTGAATGGCTAGAGTTTTAGCTCATTTTTTAATATTCGTTGCATGTTTGCACATGATATGTGCATTTCCTTTGCCATTTTCGGAATACTACGGCGTGTATTTCGGGATATGCGTTTTTGTACTTTTCTCACAATTTCTGGAGCAGTTGCAGTCTTACCTTTTCCACCTCCATACCTTTTTTTTACACTACCAGTCTCTTTGTATCGTTTTATGGTACGATCAACAAATTTGCGATTGACTTTTAAATGATTAAGCTCTGTAACAATAGCGTTGTTTGCTTTTGCTGATAAATGAAGTGTTATAACGGCGTTGCGACTTAGCTTCAGACTGTTTTGACATATGTCAAAGTGCTTTTGTAGTAGCAGTCTCACCATACCAAAAAATTAATACACAAAGTATCATACATGTATGTCATACGGTTTAGGAAATGCAGCGAGTGAAAGTTGTGGGACACTTCAATTAAATAACCCTGTAGTGAAGTAATTGTAATTTTGCCCATGATACAATGATAAGGTAGGGCCGCTTCGCTGAGTGCTCTCACGCGTCAACGAAGAGTGGATAATGAGAAGGAACATATATGTCAAAACGACGAATTTCGTAGAAATTGCAAATGAAGAAAATATTTTGTGTTTCCAAGTTGCAAGCAGTGCGGTCGCGGATGATAAATTTGTGCTAATTTGAGTGAAAATATTACAAAAAAAGTATAATAAAAACTATAAAATGTAAAAGAAGTCTTAAAGTTGCAAAAAAAAAACTGTTTTTAACCTAAAAACAACTGCGAAACGTGAGCATAAAGAAATTCGCGATAAACAGCTGATTTAGACACCAATTTCGCTTTATTCTGCTTTCTACTCCATTCCTCTCCGAGTCGACCCTACCTTATAATTCTGCCATGATTTTGCCTTTGGTCTTAAAAAAAAACTATCATAATTTTTGTTTTGATTATTTTTGTTTATTGATTTAGTATTATTTATTCAATGACAAAAATGTAGTGGTGAAAAAAGAAAACAAAATCAGCAGCAAAAGCAACAACAAAATCTTAGATCACTTCGAAATTTTACTGTCAAGAAAGTGTTTTTAGATTTCGCTCTCTTTCTATATTGAAGCTGTTGAAAGAATTTACCGTTATTGGTTTTATTTTTTTTTTTCAGAGATGTGCTCTTGTTTTAAAGCAAATAGAGCAAATTAGTATTTGTTTTGTCTTTTGTAACGCTTTAGATATCGTGCTATACAGTGGATATTAATACGAATAAAACTAAATACAAACGGAAATAAAAATGCCCGATAAAAGGACATCTTTTGATATAATTCAGTTCATTTTTTATTATCATTACATTGGGAACACTATTAAAGAGCTATTCGAAATGTTTTCTGGTACAAGACAAACAGCTTATAACATTATAAATTTTATAATTTTATAATCGTGCTGAAAATGAGAAAAGACTGCATCACCATCCATCAATTGGTCGACCACTCATTTTTTCGGAAAGAAGGAAATGGTTCTTGACAAAAGCATTGAACGACAACCCTAAAATATTTACAAGAGCTCTTGCTTTTATAAAGGTTGGATAAATTTCAAGGGCCGATATTGATTTTGAATAAAATACAAATTATTTAAGAAATTACTAACATTTTTTTTTTATTATGATAATATTGGTATGGTTCAATTATGTATGGAACAAAATATCGGCCAAATGGCCGCCGCGACTTCGGCAGCACACCTCCATCCGATGGTCCAAATTTTCGATGACGCTGAGGCATTAATGAGGTTCTATGCCGTTAATGTGCCGAATTATCTCATCCTTTAGCTCTTGACTTGTTGCTGGCTTATCGAAGTACACCTTTTCTTTCAAATAACACCAAAGAAAGAAGTCCAACGGTGTCAAATCACATGATCTTGGCGTCCAATTGACATCGCCACCACGTGAGATAACACGGCCATTAAATTTGTCGCGCCAAAGAGCCATTGTTTCGTTAGCTGTGTGGCAAGTGGCACCGTCCTGTTGAAACCACATATCGTCCACATTCAAATCTTACAATTCGGGCCATAAAAAGTTCGTTATCATCTCACGATAGCGAACACCATTCACAGTAACTGCCTGACCGGCCTCATTTTGGAAAAAATACGGCCCGATGATGCCGCCAGCCCATAAACCGCACCAACCAGTCACTCTTTGTGGGTGCATTGTTTTTTCGACAATCACTCTTGTATTATCATTCGCCCAAATGCGTCAATTCTGCTTATTGACGAATCCACTGGGGTGAATATGTGCCTCATCACTGAAGATGATTTTCTTCGAAAATTTATCATCCACTCTTGCCATTTCTTGCCACCATTGTGACCATTGACAACGCTTGAAATGATCAAGAGGCTTTAGTTCTTGAGTCAATTGCACCTTGTAAGCGTGTAAATGCAAGTCTTTATGCATAATGTTCATCAACGACGAGCGTGAGAGGTGCAACTGTTGGACACGACGACGAGTTGAGGTGGACGGCTCTTCAGCCACACTATCGCGAACTATCGCAGCAATATTTTCTGCAGTACGAGAAAATAGAAAGATATAAAATAAGAAATGTCAAATGAAATGCAGAAAAAATCTTGACGTTTAGGAGTGGTTCACATTCAACATCGGCTTTTAAAATTTAACCACCGTTAAAAGTTTTATATAATTTCGCATGAGTAAGTGAGACAATACCCAGAAAGAAATTTATAGCCTTCAAGAGTAGCACGTAAGAAACCGAAACTTATGACACAGCATATTATCGTTCACGATAAGCTGCATTAATATGCCAGAATCCTATTGGGATAATGTCATATTCTGTGACGAGTCAAAAATGTTGTTATTTTATAATAACAGACCCAATAAAGTATGGCGTCGGCTCTTAAAAACATTAGCAAAACGAAATACTATTCCTACAGTGAAATTCGGCCAACTATTTGTTATGGTATGGGGGTCTATAACAAGCAGAGGGTTTGGCGATACTGTGTTTATTGAAGCCACAATGACAGCGAAACAATATTTGAAGCTTTTGAAGATAAATTTAACTAACAGCGCTCGAAGAATTGGATTTAGTAAAAAATTTCCGAAATTATCCGAAACATAGCAGCAAACAGTAAAGATGTGGATCCTTTTTAATTGCGAAAAAGTGCTAGATACATCAGCCCAGAGGCGGAATCTTAATTCCCATAGAAAATTTATAGGTGTACTTAAGGTGGAACATGACATTCGCGGCAGAGAAAACAGACCTTTTTTTAAAAATTCATAACTCAGTCAAAAACAAACATTTTTCCAAAATTTTTTTTTTATTATTGTAGAGAATTGAACAAATTACAAGCAAATTACAACAAATTAAAAAAAATATATTTTTCACTCCAACATGATTTTATAGAGCTCCAAACTGGTGGGAGAGAAAAATACAGGGCCTCGTGGTTGCAGCGCTGGGAGTTGCAAAAATTGTCCGATCTGGAAAAAAATGACTTTTTTAAATCTTAACAAAATTGATTATCGTATGACACGAGCTTTTTTTTAATTTTTTTTAAATTTTTCGTGATGTTCCAAATTTGAAAGTGTGTTTTTTCGAAAAAAATATTGACTTTAAAAATTCATAAAAAATCGAAAAAAATTCAAAAAAAAGCTCGTGTCATACGATAGCGAATCAAGTTTAAAAAAATACAAAAAAAAAAAAAAATTTCGTCAAAAAATGAACCCGCTAGTGCCGCAACCAGTACGCAAAACATGGTTTCGAGATAAACGCGTTCAAAGTTTGTGAACAAAGAAAAAAAGGTTATACCTTCAATGTGCCAGGCCTGCTTCGTACTGTATGCCTTCGTTATCTTGTGTTGTGCTGTTTCTTATAGTTTTTTGCTATCGTTTAGCAATTCGGGCTTCACCCTTCAAGTAGGTACGAAATAACAACCACCAAAAGTCAGGTAGCAAGTAAAACAAGTATATACCAGCTGCCGTACGTAGGTAGCGCAAAAATTAAAATTGCGCTCTCACTAATCCGACTGTAACTTTTGAAGCCCTAGGAATTTTTCCAAGAAATTGTTTTCTTAGAATCTTAAGAATATTTACTAAAATACAAAATTATTAGAAAAAAGTCGATTTCAAAAAACTGCCAATGTCATGTAACCCCTTAAACGAAAAGGTTGCCAAAAACACGTGCAGCGCTAAAAACTGCTATTGAAGAAGAATTGCTATTGAGCATGTTCTTGATACCGTTTGAAATCGCTTGATGAGTCACTGCCAAGGTTTCAGCAAGCTCCTCTTAGATTTGGGATAAATCTTAGTCCAATACCGTCTTCAAA
This sequence comes from Coremacera marginata, assembly GCA_914767935.1. Lineage (NCBI taxonomy): Eukaryota > Metazoa > Arthropoda > Insecta > Diptera > Sciomyzidae > Coremacera > Coremacera marginata. The sequence goes on along the minus strand of OU612043.1, from coordinate 29,063,176 downwards.
TCAGTGTCTCCAAACTTTACTGGCCTCCCTTTGGCGTTCTTTGTCACTGGTATCAAATCGCTACTTTTAAAACGCCGGAACCAGTACTCACATATATTTTTTTTTTTGATTGAGCATATTCGTCATATGCTTGACACAAAGTAATCTAGGTCCATAAGCTGCACTTTTCTTCAAACTAAAATGAAAAAACTGGCACAAAGGTTGACATGGTTGGTAGAGCGCAAAGAAAGTGAACACTTCAGCGGCATATGACACATACTGATTTTTAGATATAGAATAGTGGCGCTTTAACATGAATATATATTTATAAGGTAGTACAAAGCGATTTTATACCAGTTACGCCATGTTTTGTAAACTCCTCAAAACTTATTTGTAGACCTATCAAAATATTTTATTATAAATACTTTATTGCTCGCAACTTTTATATGGCATTTATACATTTATATGCACTTATATAATAAACAGTCGCTTAATTTAGCTAATGTCTTCCGATTGATATTAACAGATTTTTGTTTTTGCATCTTCACAATGTTTTAACTTGTTTTTTTTTAACATAATTTCAATATTCTGTATGTTAATATATATATATATTAAAAACACGAAAATAGTTCAACTAAGACACCAAACGAAGTTACAGCCGTATCCATTGGAATCCTAGAAATACAATATACAAAATTTATATTAAGCAAATAAATAAAACAAAACAAATTTAAAAAAATTTTTATGCCAAAACAATGTTTGAATTTCTATTAAACGATAGCACACAAAAATAAATGCATTCAAATTTTGAATTTGTATGCAAAAAACAGAAAGAAAAAAAAAAAACAAAAATTAAAGAAATATTTATGTATAACATTCACATTTATTGAGAAAACAACTTTATGTATATGTAGCTAAGAAAAAATTTTGTTGATAAATTACACAAATTCTATTTATTAATAAATAGTTGTATTATTGTACAAGTTTATTAATATATTTCAAAATTTAATGCAAAAGCAGCTGTTTTAAATAAAATAAAGAAATATGTACCTAAAAAATAAAAATGACTTTTATTAAATAAAACTTGAAAAAAAAAATTGGGCTCAACCGGGATTTGAACCCGGGACCTCTCGCACCCAAAGCGAGAATCATACCCCTAGACCATTGAGCCTCTTCATATGAATGAAGCATTTATTAAACATGCTATACAGCTGTTTGAATAGCAACGCATTATGTGTTTTTACATACCATGAAGATATTAGTTTGGCTCTTGTTGTTTATACGACTTTAAGCACAGTGAATCACAACGGGGATGTAGCTCAGATGGTAGAGCGCTCGCTTAGCATGTGAGAGGTACGGGGATCGATGCCCCGCATCTCCAAATAATATTTTTAGTTTTTTTTCTTACAATTTTTTTTCTCAGTTTTGCTAATATAACACTTCTTTTAGTTTGTAAAATTTGTTGAACATTGTTTTCAATAAGTTCTACGTAATGGCCGACCGGGACCGAAAATTAAAATGTTAATAAACACATTTTTTTAATATATTATTAAAAAGAAACATACATTTTTATAATATATTGCATTTACAGCTTAGCTCAGTTCATATTAGCTACTTTTAATGGCTTCCCAGTGAACCAAAACTACCGTTTTTGAATTAATTTATGAACCTTTTCGGGAAGAAACGTTCATTTTCGGCACGCATAAATGAACCCTTTTTATATCATTCGTCGGACTAAAATGCCGACTAAAATGAGTTAAAAAAAGAACCATAAATTGTCCTCTTTTTTGTTCGGAAATGAGTTAAAAAAAGAACCATAAAAGTTCTTTTTCGGTACTCAGAAATTAACCCTTTTTGAATCAATCGCTGGACGGAAATGCCTCTCAGAAACAAACTGTTTTTTCTTCGGAAATGAGTTCAAAAATGAACCATACAAAAGTTCTTTTGTAAAAAACCGAAACGAAATTGAACCCCTTTTGTATCAATCTTTGGACTGAATTGCCTCTCAAAAACAAACCTTTTTTTGTTCAATAATGAGTTAAAAAAAAGTAACCTTTTTGAATTATAAATTTTATTATTGCATAATACTATTTATAATTACATATTGATATTTTGTTAAAGAAGAAATGATTATTACTAAAATTAGAGATCATATTAATCATTGGGTTAATAGGATTAATATTCCTGGGCTGGAATTCACGCATTGTGTTGTTCATGATATTGATGTTTCAAAGGGGAAAAGGCGTGATTGTTTTCCAATTTGACAAACTTCCAAATTATATATGAAATATCAAAATAGTTAAGCTATTAATTGGGGAATTTATTTGATTACATTTTTGCATGGAATGTTTTCGTGGTTTTCATTCTATTTGGGCTTGATTTTAATTTTTGATAGAAATGTTGAAATGTTGAAAATTAATTAAATGTTGAAATGCATACGTGTAGCAGTACATCCATCTCGCACTGGTAAAAAAGTTCATATGACGTTTGTACGAAGGTTAACATTTTCATTTTAAGTTCCTTTATTTACCTGATTTTAGAATATAAAAAGTAACATTTATGATTCATTTGTGAACTCATTTATGAACAAAAAATGGTTCGTTTATGAGAAATTGTTTCCTACTGATATGATAAAAAAATTATTATTTTTTGAACTCATTTCAGAATGCAAAAAAGAAACATGAATGATTTATTTCCGAACTCATTTATGAACAAAAAATGGTTCATTTACAAGGAAGTCTTACCTACTGAAATGATACAAAAATGATTCATTTTCTACTCAAAATAAGTTTTTAATGAATTTCGCAAAATATGCACAATTTTTTTTTATGGGAAAAGCTTTCACGAATTTAATCTTTCATAACAAGCACTTTTAAGCGACAAAATAAAAAAGAAAAAATTAAAAAAAAAATTCTAACCAAAAACGTTCGCAAAACTCTCACCTTACTCAAAACCTTCGCTTATGGTTCAGTGGGTTTCTCTCTGAGTGTATTTTTTTTTTTATATACAGTTTGTCAAGAAAGTGTTTTTACATAGTGAAATAATTGTAATTTTGACTTTTGTCTTAAAAAAAAACTATCATCATTTTTGTTTATTGATTTAGTATTACTTATTCAATGACAAAAATCTAGTGGGGAAAAAAAAACCAGCAGTACCAAAAGCAACAACAAAAATTTAAATCACTTCGAAATTTTACTGTCAAGAAAGTGTTTTTACATTTCGCTCTCTTGCTATTTTGAAGCTGTTGAAAGGATTTACCGTTATTGACTTTATTTTTTTCAGAGATGGGCTCATGTCTTAAAGCAAATAGAGCAAATTAGTATTTGTTTTGTCTCATGTAGCGCTTTAGATATCGTGCTATGCAGTGGATATTAATACGAATAAAACTAAATACAAACGAAAATAAAAGTGCCCGGTAAAAGGACATTTTTTGATACCTCATACAAATAATTATATGTGCACTAGGGCGGGTCGATTTAAAAATCGCTCAATGCTCTGTGAAAATCGTATTCTAGGGATCAAAATAAGAAACTTTGCCGAAGGAACCATACCTCTAAAACGAATTCTGATGTCCCCCAATTTGGGTCGAACTTTTGGGTAGGGGCAAATTTTGAAAATCCCACTTTGACCCATTTAGAGTGCTCCAATCGAGTCCAAATGTATGACCGACCCCCACTAACTTTGAAGGCTTGACCCACCCATGCCAGTGGCACACCCCCTGGAACCCCCTGTGGGGTTCCCCATACAAACATTTCAAAAAATCACCAGTTTTGGCAATTTACATGAAAAAATCAGCGAAATGGCTATGTTTTTTCTTTATTTTTATTTATTTATTTATAATAATATTTATTATTTATTTATAATAATATCTATTTTTTTCTCTTTTGAAATTTATTTAGTCAGAACATATGTAAATGAAAAAATTAATTTAAGTTAGTTATAGAAAAGAAACTAAAAAAATTATTGTTTGAGGTCTTTTACATAGACGTTGCTCCTTGCTCTTCAGTTTCCATCACAACTGCATCCATTGTTAGTCTTCTCTGATTATGTTGATCGTGCATGAACTCTTTGAGGCGTTCGGGAACCCAGCCGCATGCACATGGAGCTGCCTTCAAATCGCATTTACATGTTCCAATGTAAAAAATTGTTTCCAGAGATTTTACATACTCTGTAAATTGTTGGGTTTTGTTTCTTCTCTTGATTTGCTGTTGATACTTGTCAAGCAATTTATTCAATTTATTAAATTCACTTTTTTTCAGCATTATTTTCATACCAAGTTTTTCCCAAATTCCATTCAACTTATCTTGTACTTGAATAGTGAATGATTTATGGGAAAACTTTTTTTGTTCTGTTTTAGCACGTTCGCTTAAGTAAAAATAATATCTCAAGATATCCAGATGGGTTGGTTAAGATCAGTCAAATCAGTAGACACACCAAAAACAGTAGCATCGTGTGGATGGTACGGAAAACAGTAGAGGATGGTGGATTCATTGTAAACTTTTTGATTTGGAATGGTCAACTTCACTTATTATTTTTTTTTTAAATATTTTTTTTTCTGAAATTAGCACTTCACACTTCGAGTTCTTCACAACGACTTAATGCATTCACAAAAACTGTTGCGTTATATATGGTCTACGAGACGAGGTAATAAGAATGAAATGGTAATTTCAATTCTACCTGCTGTGTCTTGTGGTGGCTTAAAAATGCACACAAGCAATTTTAGGATCTGCAATTGTGTCACAGTGATACCTTAATTTTTTAAAAGGGTTGCGGTGCATTCCAGTGATACCTTAATTGTTAAAATGGTTGCATAAAACGCGCATTTCTTAAGAAGGTGCCATAAAATACCCACAAAAAGGGTTGTAAAAACAACTTTCATTTCTTAAGTAGGTGCTATAAAAAAACTACACAAGTAAGTTTACGACATGCAGCTGTGTCTTGTGGTGCCTTAAAAAACGCACACAAGCAATTTTCCGATTTGCAATTGTGTCACAGTGATACCTTCATTTTTTTAAGAGGGTTGAATAAATTTCTAAAGAGAAAAAAACTCCAAAAAGAAAAAAACATAGGCATTTCGCTGATTTTTTCATGTAAAGTGCCAAAATTGGCGATTTTTTGAAATGTTTGTATGGGGAACCCCCAGGGGGGTTCCAGGGGGTGTGCCACTGGCATGGGTGGGTCGGGCCTCCAAAGTTAGTGGGGGTCGGTCATACATTTGGACTCGATTGGAGCACTCTAAATGGGTCAAAGTGGGATTTTTCAAAATTTGCCCCTACCCAAAAGTTCGACCCAAATTGGGGGACATCAGAATTCGTTTTAGAGGTATGGTTCCTTCGGCAAAGTTTCTTATTTTAATCCCTAGAATACGATTTTCACAGAGCAATGGGCGATTTTTTTGCCTCCCCACAAATCAACCCGGCCTAATGTGCACCATTGTTCAAATTATTTTTGCGCTATAATAAAAATGTTTCAAAATTCTGCTTTTGCAGTTGTATTATAATATGACAGCGGTAACATAACATAACAATGGCTTTATTCAAATTCCCTTAAAATTAAATAAAAAAATTAACATCAATATGTAAGTAATTAATAAGTATATGTGTTTTTTGTTTTATTTCGAGCTTAATATTGGAAAATTTAAATAAAATTTCATATTAGTACTGTATATGCTTTCCTTTTTTAAAACCACTTGGCTCAGCTGGAATGGCATAAAATCAATCAAGGATTATAGGGTGGATGGGCTGATATTCTGCCATTCTTGCTCTATTGCTATTTTTAACTCCCTAGCTATCTCAAATTGCCTCCTATCCTTATATACTTTTCCAGAGAGGACTCCCCACAAATCCTCAATGGGGCTTAAGTCTGGACTTATTGCTGGCCATTGCAGTACTGGTATATTTCCGGCTGTAAAAAACTCTTTTGTACGCTTTGCACAGTGTATTGGCGCATTATTCTGCTGATAAGTCCAATAATTGCCATAAAGTTGACCGGCAAATTCTATTAGTTCATTGTCCAACAAATGAACGTACATTTCAGCATTCATTTTTGGTGATATAAAACACACTGCAGTCTTTCCTTTCCATGGACACGCAAGTGGCTGGTGCGCCGCAACTAATCCAAATGCCGCTAATACTTCTTGGAACCATCAGCCCAATCTAAATATAATTTTTTTTCTTTCGTCACTAAGATAATGTTACGCCTTTCCTCTCATCCCAAAATTGAAACTTGGTAGCGAAGGTCAAACGTGCGTTAATATGTCGAGGCAAAAGTTTAGGTGGTTGTCGCGTCATGGAAGTATGTGTAACTTTAGGATTTTCATGTAATATTTAAACTATTCTACTTCTTGTTCTGTTAAGACCCATTTTACTTTTTATTTGTCCGCAACTCATTCCTTTGACTACGTCGATATGTGTTTTCCTACCTCTCCGTCTAACTGTGCCATAAGTACTAGGACATTTTAAAAAATTTGTTTTTGTGTTAGTGTGGCGATTAAGTCTTTTGGCTATTTCTTTTATTTCAGCTCTATTTTCGCTTATTCCTAGTATTATTCCCTGGTCAAGTTCAGAAAGGCTCGTTCCGCGTGGCACTTTCAATATCTAACACGTCAAAATTAAATTAACTTTATTGATTATAAAAGAAAAAACCTTGCCTTGTATTTCGCAACAAAATAATTTCCAATGCGAGCACTTGAAGCTATCAATTAAGCAACCAAACTCCTACTAAATGCGTTATGCACACATAATTCTTTACTACTGATCATTCAATGCAACGCCACATTTTTCATATAACGGTACATTAAATGGATTACGAACTGCATGCTGAAATTTGGTAAGCAATAACAACGAATAACAAAAATAAACTGCATACATAAAATACTATAATATTCTAGATGAGGAAAAATGCAAGCAAATATTTATGCACATATTGGGTTGGCAACTAAGTAAATGCGGATTTCACTCATAGATGGCTTTAGTTGAATTTTTAGGTTTGCTGGAGTAATCGAAATGTCAAACACATTTTGTTATTTGATAGTTGGTACTTCAACTGTCAATCAGTAAAAAATTTGTTTTGATCGGCTGTGTAGATTTTGTTTGGCGTCTGTTGAAAAATGGAAAATCAAAACGAACATTTTCGTCATATTTTGCTTTTTTATTTCCGGAAAGGAAAAAACGCATCGCAAGCTCACAAAAAGTTATGTGCTGTTTATGGTGACGAAGCTTTAAAAGAACGGCAGTGTCAAAATTGGTTTGCCAAATTTCGTTCTGGTGATTTTTCACTCAAAGATGAAAAACGCTCTGGTCGTCCAGTTGAAGTTGATGACGGCCAAATCAAAGCAATAATCGATTCGGATTGTCACAGTACAACATGTGAGATTTCAGAGAAGCTTCATGTATCACATACATGCATTGAAAATCACTTAAAACAACTTTGCTATCTACAAAAACTCGATATATGGGTTCCTCATGACCTGAAAGAAAATCATTTAAGCGATTTGTTAAAGAAACGTAATGAAAATTATTCATATTTAAAACGACTGGTGATGAAAAATGGGTTGTTTACAACAATGTCAATCGGAAAAGATCGTGGAACAAGCCAGGTGAACCAGCTCAAACAACAACAAAAGCTGATATTCATCAAAAGAAAGTTATGTTATCAGTTTGGTGGGATTACAAAGGAATCGTCTACTTTGAACTTTTACCACCCAACCGAACGATCGACCAATTCATATGTCTACATTGAACAACTAACCAAATTGAACAATGCAGTTGAAGAAAAGCGGCCCGAATTGACAAATCGAAAAGGTGTTGTATTCCACCATGACAATGCAAGGCCACACACATCTTTGGTCACTCGGCAAAAATTATTGGAGCTTGGTTGGGATGTTTTGCCATATCCACCATATAGTCTTGACCTTGCACCATCTGATTACTTTTTATTTCGTTCTTTGCAAAACTCCTTGAATGGTAAAAATTTCAATAATAATGATGATGTCAAATCGTACCTGGTTCAGTTTTTTGCTGATAAAAACCAGACGTTTTATGAACGTGGAATTATGATGCTGCCTGAAAGATGGCAAAAGGTCATTGCTCAAAATGGGCAATACTTTACAGAATAAAGTTATTTCGTTCCATGAAAAAATTGTCTTTTATTTTCTAAAAAAAATCCGCAATTACTTAGTTGCCAACCTGATATAATTATTTGTATGAGGTATAATTCAGTTGATTTTTTTATAATCATTTCATTGGGAAAACTATTAAAAAGCTATGCGAAATGTTTTTTGGACCAAGACAAACCGTTTATAACATTATAAATCGTGCTGAAAATGAGAAAAGACTGCATCACCATCCATCAATCAGTCGACCATGCATTTGTTCGGAAAGAAGGGAACGGTTCTTGACAAGATCAGGAAATGATAACCCTAAAATATTTGCAAGAGTTTTTGCTATTATGTTTAAAGAATAGTTCGGTGATGTTATTTCGCATGAGTAAAAATGCATATCCTTCAAGAGTTCGCAATAAGGTACATTTATATGCCAGAATCCTATTGGGATAATGACCTCATATTCTGTGACAAGTCAGAAATGTGTTATTTTATAATAACAGGCCCAATAAAGTATAGCGTCGGCCCTTAAAAACATTAGCAAAACGAAATACTATTCCGTCAGTGAAATTCAGCCAACTATTTGTTATGATATGGGGGTCTATAGCAAGCAGAGGGTTTGGCGATTTGTGTTTATTGGTGAAAAATTTAACTAACAGCGCTCGAAAATTTTTATTTAATAAAATATTTAAATTCTTCCAAGACAATTATCCGAAACAAAGCAGCACACAGTGAAGATGTGGCTCCTTTTCAATTAAGAAAAATGCTAGATACATCAGCCCAGAGGCCAGATCTTAACCCCATAGAAAACGTAAGGGCGTATTTAAACAAAAAAGTTTCTAAAAGGCAGCAAAAATCACGTGCCAAGCTAAAAACTGCTATTGAAAAATAATGGAATAAAATTCCAATGGGATATGATGTAAAAAAGTTACTTTATTCTATTAGAAATAGGTAATCAGCTGTAATTAACTCCATTAACTTGGAGGGGATCATACCAAATATTTATACTTTTAATAATAGTTTTAGTACAGTTTTAATAAAAATAGACTTTAATGTAAAAACACTTTATTGACTTTACACTTTATAGAAGCGATCTAAGTTTCTCTTGTTGCTTTTGCTGCTGCTGATTTTTTTTTTTTTTTTTTCACCACTACATTTTTTTCCTTGAATAAATAACACTAAATCAATAAACAAAAATAATCAAAACAAAAAGTATGATTGTTTTGTTATAAGACAAAAGTCAAAATTACACTTATTTCACTATGTTAAAACACTTTCTTGACAAACTGAATATATATTTATGTTATGGTTCCACTCATCTTATGAAATATTCTATCAACAACAAATAAATTCTAAAAAAAAAGAAAAGATACCATACAAACCTTAACTAGCGGTAAATTTTTGTTTTGAGTTCATTGCTATTCTAATGTCGCGTTCTTGTAGCCGAATCATCATTTGTTATCAGTATTTTGCGATCGTTCTTAGTAAGTGTCTGCATATTTTAATTCAAATCAAATTTGGTGGCCTCATCTTAAAAAAAAAGAAGTAACTGTTTATAATAATCATACAAAACATTAATTTTGATTTTAAAAATGTGTTGCATAAGCTATCATAAGTGTACATTTTTCAAAAACAAATTTTGTGAAAATGATCAACCATAGGCAAAAAATAAAAAGTTATTAAAAACTTAGAATATTATCTTAAAAAACATTTAAATTTTATTTATTTAAGCAATTAATACATTAATTCATTTACTATGGTGATCACATCCCCAGCAGTTTTTCACAAATGTTGTTTTTCGTTTTTGTAAATGTTTAGTTAGTGTTTCGTGAATATTTTTGTTTTATTAAAAATTGAAGGTATTGGCTAAAGATTATAATGAAATGATTAAGGCAAGGATAAAACAACATATAAAATTTGTTTCTTACTTACTTACTTAGGTGGCCGTAAGAACCCGTGTCCAGGTTTCGGGCGACCTCATCAGATCTCGCCAGGAGCCTCTGCTTTGCGCTCGCCTTCTCCAATCGGATACACCAAAGGCGGTGCGGACATCCTCGGCCTGGTCCATCCATCGGAGGGATGGCCTCCCTCGTCGTCGTTAATCAGCGGCCCTCGTCTCGAGCACCTTTTTCGCTGGAGCTTCGTCGTCCATACGATGGACATGACATGGCATACGCCGAAAGACATCAATGTCTTCGTAGAGCTCATACAGCTCGTGGTTCATTCGGATGCGATAGTCATTGCCGACTCGAACAGGACCGAAGATTTTGCGAAAAACTTTTCTCTCGAACACCCCCAGAGCGGCTGCGTCAGTTTGCGAAACTACCCATTCCTCAGCGCCATAAAGCAGCACAGGTAAAACGAGCGTCTTGTAGAGTGTTGGTTTTGTTGATCGAGAGAGGGCTCTGGAAGTTAGTTGCTTACTGAGCTCGTAGTAGCACATATTAGCAATCGTTGTTCTTCTCTTTATCTTCAGCCTGACTTCATTATTGTTATTAATGGCGGTTTCAAGGTATACAAACTCCTTAACAACTTCAAAGTTATAGCTGCCGAATAAAACGTGGGAGTCTAGACGCCGCGCTCCCTTGTTTGTAGAAAGCATATACTTTGTTTACCCCTCATTTATCGTCAAACCCACTTTGGCTGATTCCTTTTCGATAGCGGTGAAAGCAGCGGTAACATCTCTCTTCGTTCTGCCGACAATATCAATATCATCAGCGTACGCAAGGAGCTGGACACCTTTGTAGAAAATGGTGCCATTACGATGCACACCGGCCTTTCGTACGATCCCATCCATGATGATGTTGAAGAGATCGCAAGACAGTGGATCGCCTTGCCTGAAACCTCTTTCGGTATTAAAGGTTTCGGAGAGGTGATTTCCTACCTTGACGCAGCTGCGTGTGTTGCTCAACGTCATTCTGCAAAGTCTAATTAACTTTGCAGGTATACCGAACTCAGACATTGTTGCGTATAGTCAATCCCTTCTCGGACTATCGAACGCAGCTTTAAAATCGACAAAGATATGGTGTGTGTCAATTTGATTTTCGTGGGTTTTCTCCAGGATTTGTCGTAGCGTGAAAATCTGGTCTATGGTGGACTTACCAGGTCGAAAGCCACACTGATAAGGTCCAATCAGTGTTTTTGTAATCGGCTTTAATCTTTCACATAGTACGCTTGAGAGAACCTTATATGCGATGGAAATAAGACTGATACCTCTATAACTGGCGCAGATTGTTGGGTCTCCTTTCTTAAGTATAGGGCACAGAAGGTTACTGGCTTAACAAGTACGCCTGCCGCAAGGTTTAAGTACTTGGGTCGTCCAGACCTAGGGTAATAGTTCATGAAACAGACAACCAGAACTTATGTGTTGTACCACAACACGGACCCGTTTATGTTTTAACTAGTAAAACATACGGGGCATCCGGTGTGGCAACACGAATATTGATGCTGTTTCACAAACACAAAGCATCACCCAGTGCCCTGCTGATTAGGAGCATTATGTAATAAATTACATACTGCCCGTAACACCAGTTTAGACTTCAGTAGTGACGTACTTACAATCCATCTACTGCTGAAGATGAGACTTACGCAATCTCTTGCATATTAAGACGGATATGCCAGCCCAGTCGTACCACTGCGCGACCCCGCCGGTCAATCTAGACCTGTGTAGCATTCACACAACCACAACCAGTACGAGACTCCACGAAGGGCCAGCCCACGACAGTCATCTGGGCAACTCGATCCCGTCAATGAGGATCCACAACATCCCCGCAAAAAGACCAAGAATACACAAATTCAATTATGAAAAAGTGCACTCTTGTTCATGACCGTACTCAACGAGCACTTAAAGGGCTAGGCCAACAATTTGCAGTTGCCGACTCAACTGCAAACTATTGCGCATGACTGGTACCTACTCTGGAGGACCTTTGCAATTGCCACTCTTATTCTGGCCGTTCGGATTTCAACATCCAGACATAGAGTATTGTCCACTGTTCTCAGGCACTGCCGTGCTCAGCATGAGAACCCTTAGTTATACAACCATTACAACCACTTCCCTCATTGACTGCCGTGCCAGTTTAAGGGTGCGAGTCAAACAAGTCGACAAGCAATCCACTTTGGAAAGCGTCGGCACTTTTACGCACGCATGCCAAACACTTCACATCTGTTTAAACCAGCCGAATTAAGGTCTCAGTGCTGTGGATAGATAGGATCTACCCCATTTGACGGCTTATGACTGTCCCCGTACTAACAATTTTTAAGGTCAATTGCGATACCTTCGCAGGCTTGTTTCATATCGATATGCCGAATATGACCTGCTACCAAGATGGGCGCCACCCCGAGCTCTTGGTTGGCCCTATCAGTTTTTACGTTTGCAGGACGTATCCTACAAAGAACCATCCTCCTTTATCCTGACTGTGGACAGGCAGGCGCATCTAAGTTGCTAACCTGGCGGAGTTAGTATAGGGCACATTAGATTTGTTGTATTTAACGTTGACACCTGCCGTGAACGTTAAACCAGCCGAAGTAAGGTCTCAGTGCTGTGGATACATAGGGTCTACCCCATTTGACGGGTTATGACTGTCCCCGTACTAACACGTTTTAAGGTCAATTGCTATACCTTCGCAGGCTTGTTTCATATCGATATGCCGAATATGACCTGCTACCAAGATGGGCGCCACCCCGAGCTCTTGGTTGGCCCTATCAGTTTTTACGTTTGCAGGACGTATCCTACAAACAACCATCCTCCTTTATCCTGGCTGTGGACAGGCAGGCGCAACTAAGTGGCTAACCTGGCGGAGTTAGTATAGGGCACATTAGATTTGTTGTATTTACCGTTGACACCTGCCGTGAACGTTAAACCAGCCGAATTAAGGTCTCAGTGCTGTGGATACATAGGGTCTACCCCATTTGACGGGTTATGACTGTCCCCGTACTAACACGTTTTAAGGTCAATTGCTATACCTTCGCAGGCTTGTTTCATATCGATATGCCGAATATGACCTGCTACCAAGATGGGCGCCACCCCGAGCTCTTGGTTGGCCCTATCAGTTTTTACGTTTGCAGGACGTATCCTACAAACAACCATCCTCCTTTATCCTGACTGTGGACAGGCAGGCGCTAAGTTGCTAACTTGGCGGAGTTAGTATAGGACACATTAGATTTGTTGTATTTAACGTTGACACCTGCCGTGAAGGCTTAATTCAACGTTGTTCCATAACAATTGGGACCAATACAAAGCGTCGGTCAGCGCCCCTTTGAGGGTTCAAAGGTACCAAATTAGCTCCATGTTGTGATGACACTTCGCAACCCTTGCTGAAGGTGGAGGCCTATCTAAAACCTCTTCCATACTAAAGGGTATGGCACCCGGTTTGAGAGTGCAAACCACACCGAGCTAGATAGCTCTTCCCGCGATATGGGTGGCAAACCACAACTACCACGAAGACTCCCCGAAGGGCCAGCCCAATTCAGTCAGCCCAGTGTATGCCAGCAGAAGCCAGACATACACCGGGGGCCGCTGACTGCCCGTGGTACCAGTTTTAAAGTCCTTGGTCAGACCTCGTAGCACTAGCCCCGGCTACTCCCAGTTTTAGCCCTTCACAGCTCTGGACTGGTCACCAATCAGTATAGGGCACAGTACGCTGAGGTTCTAATCGTCGGGCATGCTTTCTGCTAGCCATATTTTGCTGATGAGCTGATGCATGCGCCTTATCAATTCATGGCCGCCGGTTTTAAACAATTCAGCTGACAGGCCGTCAGCACCCGCTGCTTTATTGTTTTTAAGTCGTTGGATAGCAACTCGAACCTCTTCATGGCTAGGTGGTGGTACTTACACTCCGTCATCGTTGATTGGTGGCACTGAACTGCGCTCTCCATGGGCGGCATTGGTGGAATCGTCGCCTGTAAGTAAATTGGAGAAGTGCTGTCTCCACAATCTCAGCACACACTGTATATCCGTATACAGATCTGCATTTTCGTCTCTAAAAGTGGATTTCGACACTACAACAACACCTTTAGTATAGTTAGATTTCATAAGGAGGGGGAATAATGTGGTGTCCCACAATAGATTTACTAATTAAATATACTGTATCAAAAATACTTTAAATTATAAATTGGTTTTAAATTTAAGAAGTTCTTTTTTTTATATCAAGAAAAATAAAATTTTACTATCAGTTGAGAAAATACATTCAAACATAAAAGTTTTGTTCTAAAATAAAATATGTACAAAATATATAATAAAAAATAAAATCAAAAAGAATATAAAATATAGAATAGTTTTCTTTGTAAAACAAAATAAAAAATAGCACACACGCTATAAATATACGATGTTTTTGGTTGTTAATGCAATCTTGAGTTGAAATAACTTAAACTAATCCTTATACAAAACACGCTTGTAGTGTTGTAATTTATAATAAAGTTAAAAAAAAGCAAATGCAAGTATTTCAACATGACAACTATGACCAGAACGTCACATTAATCCATTTTAGTTTAAAATTAATCGTTTTAAAATTTTCAAAGATATAAAAATAGTTTTGTTTATTTGTGCAAAGTCGGTGTAGATAAACTATTATCGTCATTTTAATTGTACTGATTAAGTGGTGTGCTAAGTTACTGCGTAAAGTAGTTTTCCTACTTTACGAACTGGTATCGTCTCTCCAGATGTGATTCCATTGAAAAACCTTTAACAAAATGAAGCCATAAAACATACAAGTACAGCAAATTTAATTCATAAAACTTAAGGATTTTCTACAGAAAACTTGTCTCGTCCTTTTCAAAGCTTCTGTGCTTCAAATTATGAATGAAGCTACGAAACAGCCAATAGCAAAGAGCACCACAAACACGCAATAAGAAACAGATAAGCGCAACAACAGCTGCAAGTGCGTTCCAAAGAATAAGCACAAAGGCCGAAACAATTCCACTGCAAATCAAAATTCAAAATCAGATCAGACAAGTTCTGAGAGAGCAGGTGAATATGGTGCTGTGTGGGAATGGCAGCAGAAAACTTTCTCACGATCCTCGACACAAATGCACAAAAAAGTTCCCCCTCTGATCGTGTGTAGATCGTTTGCCTAGTTCGTTCTCTCAATCGATGGCATGGTGGTTGAATATGACAACAACACGCGTATAAAATCTTGAGCCCAAACGACTTTCCATCACAAGCAGAGCAAAAAAAATAAAAAAAAAAACATAAAATTTTATATCAACGGAATGAAGAGTAACGAAATGTCGTCCGAAAATACTTGTATAGGAATCCAGCAAAAGAAGAGCACCAACTTCATTGATCAATGCATGCACCATGCTTTCTTTAAGGCGTAGGACATGGCGCACTAAGCACGAACTCATAATGAATACAACAACACAAGCCAAGAGCTCGACAATGCATTGCTGGTCGCACGAGTGTTCGTCGTACGTTGCAAGTGCGGTTAGCTTGTGTGTGTTCCATACATCGGCACGCATGAACCGAAGCAGTGGCGCGCCTTTGCACGTTCATCTTTCGCTCTTCTGTATAGATTGGGTACACTGAAAAAAAAAAACAAGAAGCCATAAGTTAAAAAAAAAATTGCAAAAGGTGTAAAGTAAGATTATGCTTCCAAAGAGAAAAAGCACTTCTTAAGCAGTATGCGATCGATTTCAGTTTTTTAAGCCAATGCTGATGTGTGTTCTATTTTAAAAACTCAATACCGACTTCGATATATGTATATGCTGATGCTTATGCCAATGCTTGTACCGATGTCGAAGCGTTTTCCAATGACTACCAATACCATGATGCCAACTGTAATGTCAACAACTAAACCGAGGCCGATACTTATGCATATGTGGCGATTCCAGTGCCAATGCTTTTTCCGATATCGATGCATGTTCAAATGAGTGCCCATACTCCAATGTCGAAAAATTTGTATTAAAAGTGTAAAAAATACACCAAAAAAAGTAGTGCATTTTATGCACTTAAGGGGTGTATATATATATACTCCAAAAACTAGTGTGCAAGGGCAATTTGAGAGGTCAATGACTTTTTGCATACCTAAAAGACAAAAAAATTTTTATTACTCAACAAAGTCTTCTTTTAGATCGATACATTAAGTCCAATGTTTTTCCAATCTTTTTTATTCCTTCCAAAAAAAAAAAAAAAAAAAAACGAAATGGTCATTTCAGCCCTTGAAAGGACTTTGACCGAGCTTCTTGTGATCAATTGTGTTGTGTGTGTTGTGAAATGTTTGAACACAAATGATTGAGAACTGGACCTATCAATTATGGTCTCAAGAAGCTTTTCACGACAGTTTTTTACTCTCTGAGGTTTGCCATTGTCTGCAGAGAAGTGACAGCCGAACGGAAAAAACTTTCTGAGTCAGATGGGGAATTCGAACCTGGGTTCTCTGGCGTATGCGCCACACACTTTACCTACTACGTCACGGGCGCCACACTTTTATTCCTTCCAAATAATAGATTTTATCAAGATCCTCAGACTAGCCGTTTATTTCAGTGATGACCTCTTTAATTGACCCAAGTCTATTAACGCCGAGTGATATCTTCAAGTTTGGAAATAGGAAATGGCCGCAGGGGGGCTAAAACTAAAGAATAGGGTGAATGGAAGTTTTGCTATGGTGACTACAGACGTGTGCGCCGGTGTCGGATCTGTACAATAGCTGTCAATAATTTTCGCCTTTAAACGTTTTACCTTTTTCAAAGTAATCAATGTGAATGACTCCGCATGCTTCTTGAGGGGGTAAACCTAGGTAAAATTTTGACTTTTTTCGCTTAAAAGAAGCTGTCGGGTCTTAAAAATAACATACCACTCAGCCGGACACATAACTCGAGCAAATCTTCGATCGAATCGCAACCGATCGATTTGAAATTTTGACAGTATATTCAAAATACCTGTATCAATCGACACACGAAGAATCTTTTTTTATATATTGCTTACTTTTTCTTTTATCAACAATTTTGTGAGGTTTTTTTTTGTGAAAATTATAATTGTTTTGTTCGATCACGCACCATTTCGCGAAAAAATCCTACGTCTGTCGATAGCTGTTGATGTACAGAAACTGACCAACATTTTGTTTTTTTGTGCCAGATCAATAATTAAGGACGTTAAGTGTCCGGCCATGGACTTCTTCAAAAAAATGCTGCACAGTCGCCATTTTGTATTGAAATTTTTTTAAAAAATTACATTTTGTATGTTAATACTTTTATTATAAAACGTACTTTACAGATTTGTGATTGACCTCTTCATTTAGCCAAAAAAAAAAAATTCCTGAAAATACGCCTATTTTTCATGAGTTACTTAGGTTTTCCCTTTAAAAAAAAAAACGGTCGCCATGACCTTATTGGCCGACAGACCACCTTGACCTTATTTGGTACACATCCACCCAGAGAAGTCCCCTGTTTTGACTGCTCCATAGACTCTGATGTGTTGTGACGGATCCATTTTTGTCCACGGTTACGAAACGGCGCAAAAACTCCTTCGGATTGCAGTTGAACATCGCCAAACAATCCTTTGAAGTGGTGATAAAGCTGCGCTTATGGTCGAGTGTTAGCAATCGCGGCACGTTGGCAGCTGTGTCATGTCCATATATTCACATAAAATTTGATGTACCTGCTCAGTTGAGAATCCTACAGCCTCAGCCACCTCACTCGCTTTCGTTCTCCGTCATTCAATATTATTCCATGGATTTTGTCCACGATTCTGGTATGACGACGTCTTTTGATTGATCTAAACGTTCGGCGTCACTTGTGCTGGTACAACCACAACGTAATTCAGTAAATCACTTCTTAACCATTAAAATTGATGATGCAGAGTCCCCACAGTATTTATCACGCCTTTCCTTAATTTCGGTCGAAATTTTCGAGGTTATCTGCTTTCAATGGCTATCAAACACAAACTAAATGACGCAGCTTACACAAAATTTGACAGTCGTCTATTAGCAACAACAAGCTGTCAAATTTGAAATATTTCTGTATCGATGACACGACATTGGGGCATTAGACCCAATTCTCTCCATAAGAAATAAAAAATAAAAAAAAACAGCAATTCAGCTCTTGAAAGGACTTTGACCAAACTTCTTATGCTCAATTGTGTTGTGCGTATTATGTAATGTTTGAACGCAGATGATCGAGAACTGGACCTACAAGCTTTATGCCAACTCCGAACGGCTTATGTTCTCAAGAAGCTTTACATGGCAGTTTTTATCTCTGAGATTTGCCACTGTCTACAAAGAGGTGACGGCCGAACAGAAAATTAATTCTATTGAAAAAATATTCTGTGTCAGATGGGATTTGAACCTGGGTTCTATCGCATACAAGCCACGCAGCTTAACCAGTGTGCCACTGCCGCCATAAGAAATACATGTATAAAATTTGACAGATGTTGTAAAATTGTTGTCGTCATCAATGTGTTCAAGCTAAGATGGATGTAGACAGGACCAGTTTTGCATTTAAAGTTAGTATCCTCTCATATTTACCTCATATGATTTGTCCTAAAAGTGTAAAAAATACACCAAAAGCAGTGTAAAAAATTGTAATATTTTGCTTAGAATTTTAACAGATACCTTTAACAGATATCGATGCTACAAAAAAGTCCGATTCTCAAATGTCATACCAATTAGTCGTTCAGACTCTACACTTAAGATTTTAATCCCCGATTTTTTAGCAAAACTAGTCAGATCTTTAAATTATGCCAGGATTCTATAGAATCTTTTCAACTTCTTACGAATTCATTTTGGTCAATTTTTTTTTTTTTTTAATGGAAATTTCTAAATCCGCATTTTCATGTGACATTTAGATTGTCCAATTTGGGGATATTTTTATATCGCAACAGCGAGTGTGTAAAAAATTATCATCTTAATAAAACTTGTGAATAAAGAACAGTTTTTTGTAAAAATTCTGTTAAAAATTCTAAAATTACTTAGGTCAATTTACAATTATAAGGTCACTTAAACTGCTTACTGCATTTTCAAAACGACCGACCGTAGAGTACTAAAATGTTCCACAAAAGTAATAAGAGGAAAGCCACAAAAATAAATCAATATATTCTGCAGCTGCTACACTAACTGTAGTTTATTTTTAAAGTAAGCCTAATTTTGTTAGTGTTTCACAATTATAAGATCATTATCGAGAAGACGTATTTGCGATTGAGTTCGCACTTTGCTTTTTGTTTAAATAAGTGTATTCAATAGTTAAAAGTTATATTTACAAAATAACTTTCTGAGTTTGAATAGGGAAAAATTATGGCCTTAAGAGACAATGGGTATTGGAATGAGGGAGATTGCACGCCAAAGTAATCAGTCTCTGCATTATTCAAAATTTAAAAAAAAAACCAAATGAATTTGGAAAACAAAAAAGCGCTCTGGACGCAAAAGATTGCTTGATGTGCGAACTGAGAGAAAAATTGTGCGCGAAGCCAATAACTCATCGGTGTCCCTTGCACGACTGCGATGCAAATATTTCACGTTGTACTATCTGGAGGACTCTTAAACGTAGCCAGACACTTCTGTTCCAACAAATGAAGCAAGTGCAATCTCCCACAATGACGCCAGAGTAATTTTTGCATTGGAAAATATGGATACAAACTGGCACACGGTAAGCTTCAACCTGAGCAATTTGAAGTCAAAATTTTTAGAGTGGCAATTTCTTGTAGGTTATATTTTCCGATGAAAAAAAAATGGAATTTGGATGGACCAAAGCCAGTTTTCGTGGCTATTAGCGTGACAACAGAAAAGAACCACTACATTTTAAAAAGAGAAAATTTGGCAGTGGCAGCGTTATGGTATGGGGTGCATTCTCTATTGTTACATCGCGAATGAAAAGTCGCGACTATGTGCATGACATGGAAAGGTTTTTAAAAGAAAATGGTGACATATAGTTAACTTTTCAGCAAGACAATGTACGCATCCATATCAGCCGAGAATCTAAAGAGTGGTTCTCCTCCAAGTCCATCAAAGTTATGAAGCATGTTCCCCGAACTTAAGCCCGATTGAGAATCTTTGGGAGATACTTACCCAACGGGCTTACAAAGATAACCGCCTATTCAATGCCAGTAATGTTTTTCAGTACCACGCTGAAAAAAGAATGGGGCAAAATTGATGCCGTATTGATAAATAATCTCATAAGCAGTGAAACGCACCTTATAAAGGGTGGTTAAATTTTAAGGACCGATGTTGAATGTGAACCACACCGAAACGTCAAGTTTTTTTCTGCATTTCATTTGACATTTCTCAATTTGAGACCAACTCAATTTGAACCATGGAAAGATACACAATCGAGCAACGCGCTAAAGTTATTCAGGCTTATTTTGAAAATGGGCGCTCAAATCAAAATGCATATCGTGCACTTCGTGATTTTTTCGGTCCAAATGTGCGTACAATCGGAAAAATTGTGCAAAAATTTGAGCAAACCGACTCTGTAAGAGATATGAAAACACCAGTGCATGCTCGTACAGCTCATACTGCAGAAAATATTGCTGCTGTTCGCGATAGTGTGGCTGAAGCGCCGTCCACCTCAACTCGTCGTCGTGCCCAACAATTGCACCTCTCACGCTCGTCGTTGATGAACATTATGCATAACTTGCATTTACACGCTTACAAGGTGCAATTGACTCAAGAACTAAAGCCTCTTGATCATTTCAAGCGTTGTCAATGGTCACAATGGTGGCAAGAAATGGCAAGAGTGGATGATAAATTTTCGAAGAAAATCATCTTCAGTGATGAGGCACATATTCACCCCAGTGGATTCGTCAATAAGCAGAATTGCCGCATTTGGGCGAATGATAATACAAGAGTGATTGTCGAAAAAACAATGCACCCACAAAGAGTGACTGGTTGGTGCGTTTTATGGGCTGGCGGCATCATCGGGCCGTATTTTTTCCAAAATGAGGCTGGTCAGGCAGTTACTGTGAATGGTGTTTGCTATCGTGAGATGATAACGAACTTTTTATGGCCCGAATTGTAAGATTTGAATGTGGACGATATGTGGTTTCAACAGGACGGTGCCACTTGCCACACAGCTAACGAAACAATGGCTCTTTGGCGCGACAAATTTAATGGCCGTGTTATCTCACGTGGTGGCAATGTCAATTGGCCGCCAAGATCACGTGATTTGACACCGTTGGACTTCTTTCTTTGGTGTTATTTGAAAGAAAAGGTGTACGTCGATAAGTCAGCAACAATTCAAGAGCTAAAGGATGAGATAATTCGGCACATTAACGGCATAGAACCTCACTTATGCCTCAGCGTCATCGAAAATTTGAATCATCGGATGGAGGTGTGCCGCCGAGGTCGCGGCGGCCATTTGGCCGATATTTTGTTCCATGCATAATTGAACCATACCAATATTATCATAACAAAAAGAAATGACAATAATTTCCTTAATAATTTGTGTTTTATTCAAAATCAACATCGGCCCTTAAAATTTAACCACTCTTTATAAGAAAAAAATTCCAGCATAAATTCGATACTTGGCTTAAAAGGCATAAGTTAGGTGAAATGCCAGTTTCTTAATTTTTGATGTTTTATAATTTTGTGATCTGAATTGGGAATAAAAAAAAAGAAAAGGTGCCATGATTCATTTGCTCTCACCCTCTTTCTTGTCCCGCTTGGGTCAAATAAGTTGTTTTCGGTTGTAATTATGTTTCTCAGGATATGATTGTTGAAAAAATGCCAAAATTTTCATGTTGGTGGTTAATAGGATTACCTATACGTCAAATTTATTTCAAGGTCATTCAGTGTCAATTGAAAATTTAGATTTCCGTTTTTATTAATCTAAAATTCACAAGCAGATGCTCTGGGGGTATTCGAGAGAAAAGTTCTTCGCAAAATCTTCGGTCCTGTTCGAGTCGGCAATGACTATCGCATCCGAATGAACCACAAGCTGTATGAACTCTACGAAGACATTGACGTGTTCGGCGTATAACTGTGCAGCGACTACGCTGGCTGGGTTATTTCCATCGTATGGACGACGAAGCTCCAGCGAAGAAGGTGCTCGATGCGAGGGTCGCTGGTCAACTACGACAAGGGAGACCATGCCTCCGATGGATGGACCAGGCCGAGGAAGCCCTAACCGCACTTGGTGTATCCGATTGAAGAAGGCGCGCGCAAAGCAGAGGCGCTTGGCGTGAGCTGATGAGGTCGGCCGAAACCCGAATACGGGTTATTACGGCCACCTAAGTAAGTAAATTTTCACAAAATTTTATTTCATTATTTAATCAAGGCGAGCTATATTTTTAAAAATCGAGTTTTCTGGGGTTTTTCGGCTTTTTAACACTTTTCTGACCAAAAATTCGAATTCTTGGGAACATTTTTACTTAAAAAAAATAGATCTTAAAAATTTTTAAGCGATTGAAAAAATAAATTCGGGTATGAATATATCGGGTATAAAAAAAAACTTTTAAAACTTATTTTTAACTGCAGTTCTATATTGATGCAAAGTTTTGCTATATCGATCTCAGCCCCTAAATCGATGCATAATTTCCCATAAAATTCTAATTTTTTGTAAGAGAAGCTAAAAAACGTATTGTACAGTCTGAAAAGGTCGAAAAATTTAAAAAACGACAAGAACTTGATTTCTTAAATTTTCGTTAAAATCTCTGGTAAATATATGAAAATGGTAACTTATAATACGTATAAACAAAATAGTAAAAAAAATAATGCGCAGTTCTTTGTCATAAGCAAAAAATCAACTTAGAAAATAAAAATTTCCATTTTCAAGGGCATATTGACTTGAAATGACCTTTAAAATATTCACGGCTAAGATAATCAACCCCTTACATAAAAATTTAAAGATTATTCAAAATCACATCAAGAAAAATAAAACTGAAGAACACACTTTTTCCCCCAGCGAGTTCAAGAGGAGGATAAGAGTAAAGTATTCATGGGCACCTAATTTTTTTAGCCCAAAAGACCACCAAATTAAATAAAATCTTAAATTTAAAGACATACCATCTCCTTTGCAAATTGTTGAAATGAAGTTTGTAAATTCTTACCTTGGATAATCTACATAAAGTTTGCACCAAATAAAAAAAAACAAACTTTACACAATTCAAATTAAATTTTTCTACAGTGTAACGGAAAGGCAAACAAAACGTATCCACGTGCAACCGAAGTACGATCAGCCAACTTAGTGTAGCACTTGGGTGAGTATTTAGTAGACACCAAAAGTAAAAACACAACAGAAATCGTACTTCTCTTAAACATACTCTCACTGTCAGATTCATCTAGCCGGGGGCAGAGCTCAGACGATCAACAGGAAGTTTCAACGCCATCAATGTACACGAACTATATCGGGGATAAAGTTACATACGAGAGCACACTACAAAGACAGGTTGCAGGTCTTTTAAGGGTTGTTGGTAGAGCAATTTTGTTGTCGTGCTCTGTAACGTAGGTCGTCTACAAAAAGGATCGATCTACCTTGCGGCTACATCATTTCTTGTTTAGCTTCTGTGCAGTAAACACACAACGTTTGCAAAACTTTTTTTGAACATAAAATATTTCGTAACGGTTAATAATTTAATTTAAACATTGGTGCGATATGGCAGTCGAGGGTCAAAGGTTAATGACTAAAACGCAACACTATCGCAAGGTCACAAAACCTTTGCTAGAACGCAAACGTCGAGCACGCATGAATCTCTATTTGGATGAACTAAAGGATCTTATTGTGGATACTATGGAGGCTCAGGGTGAGCATGTCAACAAATTGGAAAAAGCGGATATTTTGGAAATGACAGTTACGTATTTGAAATCGCGCAAGCATGATATAGCTGCAGGTGCTACAACAACGGAAGGCGAAAGTAAGGTTGGATCCATAAATGTAGAAAAGTTTCGGGCTGGTTATACACAAGCTGCTTACGAGGTATCTAAGGTATTTGCAACTCTGCCCGGTTTGGATTTAAAATTTGGAACACGTCTTATGAAGCAATTGGGACACCAACTAAAGGATATGCGTCAAGCAGTAAATATTGAGCCAAACAACACAGACGACTTTGAATTCGCCAAGCCAAATGCGTGCAAAGTGTATACTAGGAACAAAGGTTTGGTCAATAAACAATATCAGCAGTTAAATATTCAAGAGCATAGCAACGATGTTTGGCGTCCTTGGTGATTGACGCCATGGACTATAGTCTGTCTTGATTCAGCAATGGCAATTAACTGCATAGGTTAGATTACAAACAACAACAACAAACACAAAACTTCCTCGTCATTATAAGTACACACACACACACACACACAGCTTTATTAGTATTAAGCACAACGCACTTTTAGATGCAAGACGTTAATCATTTTCCGTGGTACAAACAACATCTCAAATTAAGACAAACTATTTTTTTAGTTTTGAAAAGTATGTGATTTATCTGTGATAGAATTTAAGCACTCGATTCTGTCTGATCTCCAACAGGAAATGGATCAAGTTACACTCATAATGTACACAAAGCTTCCAACTGTAACTTATTTTTTTTTTAAGGTTATTTTTAAGATATTATTTTTTGTAATGTTCATGTTTGTTTGATCTTCCAATTTATAAGCTTTATTAAAATACCAATTAAACCATAATTTTAAAAATATTAAATATAATTTGAATCCACGGAATATGCATTGTTTTTACTAAATAAAGAATGAGCTTAAATATTTATATGAAAATTATTGGTTTATTCTAACATTTAAATTCTAGAAATAATTTCAAAAATAGAAATAGGTACAGCAAATAGGCACCAGATAAATGAGAAAAATATGGTGATCTGACTAAACATTCTTTTAGAGGTTAACAGTTTCAGAATACTAAACAACATCTTTGTCTTATAAATAGAAATGCCTTTTTACTCAATTTAATTCAGAACTAGTTAGGAATTTTCTTTGTCTAGTTAAAACACGCCCACAGCCGTAAATTGCAAGTAATGAAAATTGTCTTGTGATGTCATTTTGTATGGGGCATTGGTGTGGTTTTTAAGAAATTTCACCAAATTTCAAACTCTGAGTAATATTTAAATATTGAAACTAAAGTATAAAATATCAAGTCAATGAAATTTTTAAAGGTATTGTTTTTTGATGACGTCCGTCACTTTCTATGGGAGGTAGGCGAAGTGTTCGTTCGACTTTGATTTAAAACTCAGAATGTATAATAATAATCAAAGCTTATGTTTCATGTAAATTATTCCTTAAATTATTTTTTGGTTGCTTTTATAGATTCTACCATTTTGATAAATACACTTTGTATAAGAGGTAGGCGTGAATTTCATCCGATTTTATCCATTTTCGAAATGGATCTTTATCTTTAAAATAGAAAATCTATACTCTATACTATTAATAAATCTGTAGCCACTTTTTATGTTCACTCATCACGTTTAAACGACAACTCAGATTTTTATAAAATTTTGTACACATATTTATAGGTCAGCAGAGAGTGCAATAGGATACTTTATTTTAACCCATTAACAACCAATGTTACTATATGGAAACATATGCGTCTCGAATTTTCATTAAATACTGCATATTTCAAAAGTTTTAGTGCCAGTTTTTTAAAAAAAGTAAAATTAGCATGCAATAATAACTTATTTCTGCTCAATGGCATACATAGTTTTCACCAAAATGTTGCTTCAAGTCTAAAAATGTCTGTTTTTTATGGTTTTCTTTCGGCCCTAATGGATTAAATTGCACTTCGGTTAAACGAGAACAAAATCAATAAACGCTTTTAAAGTTCCTTTAATTTGATACCAAAATCATGTATGTAGTTTGAAAACTGTGAAAAATTTTAGTACCAGATCTTTTTAGTATTAATTTTAAGCTGAGAATGGAGAAAAACGACTTGAAATTCACACTTTTAGCTTTGAAGGCAAATATTTCAGTCAGTTTGCAATGGATTTCAATATTTTTTTTTGAAAAATGTTGTTTGTTAAAATATCCTTCAAACATAAGTTGAAATTTTTACTAAACCAAAGTATTAATATTTTTAAAAATTTTTTTAAAAAATGTTCAAAAATTTTTAGTTTAAGCCAAAAAATTGGATAAAAGTTGTTTTTGTTGTATAAAAAATTAAATCCAAAATTTAGGTTTTCGATTTCCTATCAGATGATATAACAATCTTAAGGTTAATAATTTGTAGTATTACTTAAACAATAAAAAATCGTTTTGGTAGCGAAAAATCAAGCCTACCCACTATCAATTTTTGAATGAAAACTTTTTGAAAACCCGGCGAAGCGGCGGGTTTAAGCTAGTTTTTAATAATTTTAAAGAGTTTGAATAAAGAAACACGTGAAGTCGGCTTTGCTCTTGTTAACAAAAACACAATTTTTAAATCTCTGGTAGGCCTTCAAAGCAAGCTACTGGCTTTTGGCAGTGAGCTTCATCACAGATCTGAACTGAGTGCCACTTAACAATATTTTTAATGAAAAGTTCCTCAAAAGTTTCTATCATGTTTATAAGATAAACTACCAATACAAATTACGGCGACTAACACATATCATGCATGGCTTTCATAATATATCTTCACTAATTCTTTTCATTACTTTTAAAATCAAACCAAAACTAATTTTCATATCTTCCCACATGGGCGTAGCCAGGCTGCCAGCCAGGGGATATATATTTTTTTTTTATGAGTGAAAACTTCTTTAGGCATGTTGAGCATTTTGGGTAGGGGTAAAAATTATGAATTCGTGTCAGTATTGTTAACGTCAGTAATGATATATCGTCACCTCTGTTAATGTCATCACTGTTAACGTCATCACTGTTAATGCCT
Organism: Coremacera marginata; assembly: GCA_914767935.1. Classification (NCBI taxonomy): domain Eukaryota; kingdom Metazoa; phylum Arthropoda; class Insecta; order Diptera; family Sciomyzidae; genus Coremacera; species Coremacera marginata. The sequence continues at coordinate 29,036,382 of OU612043.1, read as the reverse complement.
GCATTTCTGATTCAGCTGGCAAGCAAGCAGTAAACATGTGTTTTTTTTTTGTATGGGAACCCCCGAAAGGGTGGCATATAAGGTATAAGTATAAGTAAGTGAGTTCAAAAGAAATGTTGAAGGGCAAAAAATAATAGGACCAACTCATACATTTCACCTCTCTGCGGTTCAATTCGGGAGAGATATTAATCGACAATTTTTGTGGTTTTTGTATGGAGACCCTCAGAATGGTGCAATATAGGGGTTAGGTGTGCTCAGAAGAAGTATGGAAGGTCAAAATTTAAGAAGAGCAGCTCATATATTTGACCCTCTAGCTGTCACTTCGGGAGAGATATGAACTGTAATTGACAGTTTCTGTTTTTTGAATGTAATAGTACCAGCTCATATATTTGACCCTATAGATATCAATTCGGTAGAGATACGGAATATAATCGACAGTTTTTGTGTTTTTTTAATGGGGACCCCCAAAAGGGGGAAAATGGGGAGATAGGTGCGTTGAGAAGAAATGTTGAGGGGTTAAAAATAACGGTACCAGCTTATATATTTAACCCTTTAGGGATCAATTCGAGAGAGATATCAAGTATAATCAACACTTCTTGTGGTTTTTGTATGGGGACCCCCAGAAGCGTGCAGAAAGGTAAGTACGTTCAGAAGCAATATTGAAGGGCCAAAAAATATGAGAACCAGCTTATATATTTGAACCCTCAAAGGGTTTATTCAGGAGAGATATGAAATACAATGGACAGTTTTTGTGTTTTTTGTATGGGGACCCCCCCAGAAGAGTGGGACAAATGGGGAAGATGTGTTTAGGAGAAATGTTGAAGGGTGAAATATAATAGGGGCAGCTCATATATTTGACCCTCTAGGAGAAAAATTAGCTATGATTAGTATTATTCGTCTGGGGACCCCCAGAAAGGTGGCAGGTAGGGGGTAACATAACAGGAGGAGCTCATATAGTTGACCCTCTACGTATCAATTCGGTAAAGATATGAACTATAATCTACAATTTTTATATCGGGACACCCAGAAGGGTGGCAAGTAGGGGTTTGGTGTGAAGAAGAAGAAATGTTGGGGCTTAAAAACTAATAAGATCAGCTCCTATACTTGACTCCATAAGTATCAACTCGGGTGAGAAATATTAACTTTAATCGAGAGTTTTTATGTTTTTTGTATGGGAACTCCCAAAAGGGTGTCAAATAAGGAGTTAGTATGTTCAGAAGAAACGTTGAAGGGCAAAAAATAATATTAACAGTTCATATATTTAACCCCACTAGAGGTCGGTTCGGAAGAAATATGAACTATAATAGACAGTTCTTGTATTGAGACCCACAGAAAGGTGGCAAATAGAGGTTAGGTGTGCTAAGAAGAAATGTTGAAGAGTAAAAAATAATAGGATAGGGTTTGACTTCACTAGGGGTCAGCACGAAAGATTTTTTATTTGAAAATTTGGTGATTTAACCAAAAGAAGGTTCTAAAAACTCCAAAAAAGATTTACCAAATAATTTGGCCATGTAGCTTTGATACTAAGCGGAGACTTCAATATTAACTTTGCAGATAATAAAAATTCTCCAATCAATTGCATTTTTGAATGAAGCATTAGGTTTGAATTTGTCCAATGATCGAAAACTTATTACTATTAAATATAAAATGGCGATCGAGGCGTTTTTACGCGATACTTACAGAAATTCCAGTCAAACATTTTTGTTTCTTACTTTCCTCAGCATAAATTCATTGCATTCTTTTTGGAATATACTTGGTAGGGACATATTTATTTTTAAAAAATTTAACGCACATATTTCGATAGAAAAGTTGAACATACCCCATTATTACTATATGGTTTATAAAAAAATATCCATTGAAATGTTAGTCTGCGCCGGGAATTAAAATTTTTTCATTTTTCACGATGAAAAGGTTCACGATAACAAGAACCTTATCGCTGTAATAGGGCAATTTAAGTGTGAAATGAAAACAGATGAAAAGGACAGACAGAATCTGGTTTAACAAGAACGCCTGCCGTAAGGCATAATTACTTGGGTCTCCAGACCTGGGGTAATAGTTCATGAAACAGACAACCAGAATTTATGTGTTTTACTACAACACGGACCCGTTTATGCTTTAACCAGTAACACATACGGGGCATCCGGTGTAGCAACACGAACATGGAAGCCATTTCACAAACACTAGTGCCCTGCTGATTAGGAGCATTATGCAATAAATTACATACTGTCCGTAATAGCAGTACCAGTTTAGATTTCAGTAGTGTCGTACCTACAATATATCTACTGGTGAAGACGAGACCTATCCAATTTTTTGCATATTAAGACAGATATGCCAGCCCGGTCGTACCACTGCGCCAGCCAATCTAGACCTGTATGAGTCACTACAACCAGTATGAGTCTCCCCGAAGGGCCAGCCCACGACAGTCATCTGGACAACTTGATCCCGTCAATGAGGATCCACAACATCCCCATAAAGAGACCAAAAATGCACTCATGCAATTATGAAGGAGTGCATTTGTATACGTGATCGTGTTCAATGAGCACTGAAAGGGCCATTCTAACAGCTGCCGGCTCAGTTGCGAGCAATTACACATGACTGGTATCTACAGAGGAGGACCTTATTTTGCTACTCTTATTCTGGCAGTCCGGATGATCTAAAGATCTCAACATCCAGATAGAGTTTTGGCCACTGTTCTTAGGGACTGCCGTGCTCAGTATGAGAATCCATGAAAATCACCATTTCACCACTAACCTGTGACCGCCGTGTCAGCTTGAGGGACCAGTTCACACATCGACGAGCAAACCCCAAAAGAAAACCCGAGAGTCAACATGTTACGCACGCATGTTAAAACACTCACATCCAAATTTTATTCGGCCATTTCTAGTCTCAGTGCGGTGGATAGATAGGGTCTACCCCATTTGACGGGTAAGACTGTCCGCGCTCTAACAAGTTTTAAGGTCAATTGCTATACCTTCGTAGGCTTGTTTCATATCGATATACCGAATATGATCTGCTACCAAGATAGACGACACCCCGAGCTCTTGGTTGGCGCTATCAGTTTTTACGTTGGCAGGACGTATCCTACAAACAACCATTCTCCTTTATCCTGGCTTTGGACAGGCAGGCGCAACTAAGTTGCTAACCTGTCGGAGTTAGGTGAAATGGACAAAACGCTCCAACCGCTCGGGATTAGTCGAATATTCATCTATCGGTGCATTAAACTGTTAAAGGAGACTGGAGATGTTAAATGACCGCCACCGGTCCCGCCGTCCACTTTCAGTTCCAACGCCGCAAGTCATCAAAGCAGTTTAATCAAGAATTTAGCTAAATCCGCTCCAAGAACTGACTTCAATCAAGTTGACTGCAATCAAAAAAATATGATGGGAAAAATGCAAACGTCTTTTGGTGAAGCACGCTTATAACTGACACAGAAAACTCTTGTTTAACGATGAAAAAAGTTTGACTATGCAGAAAAAATTTAACAAACAAAATGATAGGGTGTATGCCCGGGCATCTAAGGAAGCATATGAACTGATTCCACGGTTCGAAAAAGGTCATCACCCAGCATCAGTCACGGTTTGGTAGGATGTTTCGATGCGGTCGCTGGCTTGCATTTCTGCGAACAAGGGGTTTAAACAGCGGCAAAAGTGTACCAAGAAGCCGTTTTGGAGCTATTGTGAAGTCAAAATTTAAATTTGCACTACTGCAAAGCTTAGATTCAGTTGAAAAGAATATTGAAAGCATGGTGGAATAAATATAAGGTGTGCTCATCCGGAGAACCTGAAAAAAATTGGATGCCTTATTTTGACATTTTCATAGAATCACACATCAAACCATGCATGAAATTTGTCAAAATAAGGCAGCATGTCAAAAAATATATTGGAAAATGTCATGGGATGAGAACACCTTACTCGTATAATTATTTTACCATGATTGAAATTAAAAGTATTTGATATAAAAATTTTCTGTTTACACTCTACGTGAACACAATTTTAAAAATCTCATTGGAAAATTCTCATTGACATTTGTTTCTCATTAACAAATTCAAAACGATATTTTTTATTTTGATTGGATTGTTTTTTTTTTTGTTATCATATTCATCAATTAAGGCCGGCAATACATTTAGAGGCCTCCCAGAATCGAAATTTTTTTTTTCATTTGAAATGACTTAATACCATCTCAAAAATATGTAAACAAAATTTTATAAAGATATCTTGAATATTAAGAAAGTTATAAGCTTGAAAAGAGACCCACGCGTGAGTTCGATATAATATAAAAATCACGTTACTACAGCTGCTATTTTGTTATATCATTTATTTTATCTGCTCAAACCGGTATATTTGAGAAGGGAATAATTCCAAAGAATGTTAACAATAATTCTTTTGTGTGTATATATATAGTGATTTAATTAAGTTTTGAACACTAACGTCTTCGTATTATTTGTTTCGAATAACTTTAAAGTCGTTTTTCTCAAACCTACGTTTTTCAAAACTGCGGGCAACCTAGCTCAAAAACTACTTGACCGATCCTTACAATATTTGGAAGGAAATTTTGGAAACTGATTTTTCAAATTGCCTTTTAAAATCATTTTATTTAAAATTTACAACAAAAAAATAATTAAAAAATGCAATTTTTTTTCAAAGTATGTGTAAATTTTTATAAAAGACTTTTTCAAAATTCTGTCTCATTCAGGTAGGAAACATTTTCATTTTCATTTCGATTTAAAATTTGTCGGGTCAACCTATCGGGTAACCATTCGGGTCAACCAGAATGCCCGCAGTGCGAAAAGAGGTCTTTTACAGCAATCGTTGTAGCCAGCGCCATATTTGTTAAAAAAAAAAAAAACATTTTTTTTAACATAAATGTATATTTTACCAAATTGAAAAAACTCTAAACAAATTTCTTCTAATAGAAACCATCACCTCAGTATCACTCTTTTTTATACTCCTCTAAATGTATTGCCGGTCTTAAGGATAGAAAATAAAGATTTCGCACTATTTTTCTCATTACTCCAGAGTGGGGCTTCTGATCAAAAAAAAAGTTGAAATTCTTAATTTGTACTGAGATATAATAACATTTGAATAGAAAATCGTAGTAACATGTCACATTTTTTTTTTTTTATTCATCACTTTTGTGTATTTTACCAAGCAAATCTTTTATTTTTATTCTTATTTTATAGCTATTATTATTTATACTAGGAGAATTGCAAAAGCAAACGCGTCAATTGCCCACTCTTAACAAAGCTTCATATATGCAGGCATCCTGCCAGCAGCGCACGTGCATTGCATACGATAAATAAAGCATTCTATGCTGACTCAAAAAGTGTGTCCATCTTGAGGCAAGCACAGCACAAAGCAACACTGTGCTTGTCTTAAACATTGCTACACACATTAAAAATCCCCCCAACACAGCAAGCTAATACAAATAGTCAGAGACGAACTCGCGCAACTCACACGCGCATTGTGAATAAACAGCCACACAGTTAAAACTCGATTGCCATGGACGAACAAGTGCGCAGTCGTAGCAAACTCCTAATATCCGCCGTTTATTGAAATGGACAGGAAATCGTACTTACACAATACTGGCATCTTTCATTTCATTAATAATGACCCTTTCAGAACACTTTCCCACGTTCATCACAAACGATTACAAGGCATTCACCAAAGGAATCATTTTTAACATCAAGCAGGATATTGTGATTAAAGGTCCTTTACAACTATGCACAATCCACAACAACAACATCAGTACAAAGTAACAACAGACACAGCTGTGACAATTCAACATCTCTTCGCTATATGTTATGGAATTATTTCAGCATATCGACGGCGTCCAGATTGCCAAATTCCCATGTCCCAAACTTGCTACCCTATATTAATTCCGTTTCCTTCGCGCTGTTGTTTGCTTGATTTTCTGGCAGGTGAGCAAAAATCGTGTGAGAAACCAACGTCGAAAGTGTTTCCCACGGTACGTTCCAACAGTGTAGACACTACTATACTTACCCTGGCAGCAAAGGGAGAACGCACGTACATTAAGGGTGCAACAACTCAGACTATAAGAAAAACGCAAGCAAGCAAACAAGCAAGAAACTCAAACGAGGGTTAAAGTTGCAGCAAGAAGCGGGCTTCGGTCGGCAAGGCGATCGGATAAATGAGTCGAAGAATAGAATGTGTATTGCGTGTGCGTTTGTAAGAAGAGTCACGCAGACAGGCTACCTGCATGCTACTCTGCCTGTTGTCGTCTATAAGAATTTTGAGTTAAGATTCCGAAGCACGCATGAGGGTTGGTTTTTACTTTGCTTATGGCTTGTGCATGCCTCATTGTTGTAGCTATATAAGGATGTTGGAATGCAAAAGAGTACCATCATTTCTCAATACATTCGCAAGAAGTAAACAACACAAACTAACAGAGCTCTGCTCCAAAATTCTGTGATAGTACAAACGACTTATTTTCACAAAAACAAAAAACACTCAATATGTCGACACAAGTCTCCGAAATGTCAAAGACCTATCAGTACCGCAAAGTGATGAAGCCCATGTTGGAGCGCAAACGTCGCGCTCGCATCAACAAGTGCCTGGATGAACTGAAGGATCTAATGGTTGCTACACTTGAATCTGAGGGTGAACATGTTACACGCTTGGAAAAAGCTGACATTCTCGAGCTGACCGTAACGCATCTACAGAAAATGAAGCAGCATCGCAAATCCTCAACGACAACCATGTCTCAGGCTGAGGGTTTTCGTTCCGGTTATATACATGCCGTTAATGAAGTTTCACGCAGTCTTTCTGAGCTACCAGGCGTTAATGTCAATCTGGGCACGCAGCTAATGACTCATCTTGGACAGCGTCTCAATCAATTGCAGCCCGCAATCAAGCCACCAGTACCATTAAACTCGCCTCTTAGTGTGCAAATTGGAGCTTCAAATTTTCGTGGACACTATTCGGTGCCAATCTCACCAGTCTCTAGCTATACCAGCAGTCCAAATTCGAGCAACGGTAGCGATCGTCAACTAAGCACATCTCTGCTTACTACATGTCCAAGTTCACCAGTTGATGTCACCAGTATCGAAGAAGATGATGAGGAGAATGTTTGGCGTCCATGGTAAAGAAAATCCAAATAAAATTCTAAAATCAATAGCCGCAAACATCTCAGTAAAAAGTCTTCCAGTGCAGTCTTTGGTGCAACCACTACTGACAACCACTGTCAACAGGCACCAAGTGACTTGCTAACCTAGTTTAAGTAGTAATCGAAAAGCTTTAAAACAAGAGGCCTCCGCACGCGATTGCATCAATTCGAGTGTCGGATAATGTGATAGAATAAATATTTTTGTATACTTAAGATTGTTAATGCATAATTTTGTCATTTAGTCTTTAAGAATTTATCTAATATATAGAAGAAAAAAAAAAATATATCTTATCAATCAAAATTTGCACAATTTTTATTATTTTCCATCAAAATTTATAGGTGATAATGCTAATGTTGTGCGAATGGTCCACTATTGACTGGTCTACTGTCACTTTTGTTCATGAGTTTAGTTTTTGTTTGAGTTTGCAACGAGTTTTTTGTTTTCTTACGCTGAGGTAAGCCTAAGTCTCGCAACCCCTGGGCAAAACTAGATTTTGCCCTTAAGAAAAAAACTAGATAGATTTATAAATCGCAGAATTTGTCACGGTTGACTTGGAGATCAATTCAATCACTACACCAGAAGGTTTTAGCTCAGAGCGATAAAAAAATCCATTTATTTTTCTTTACAATCTCCTTCCTGGTACAATAAAGAACTACATTCTTTTCTTGATCTCACAAATTATCTTCCTGCCTATAACCTTTTTTCCGCACTCTGTGAAAAGTTGTATGAGTCTTATCTTGCTCATATTCAAACAAAATTGTTGTCGCATCCTAAAAGCTTCTATAAGTTCATCAATATCAAAAGAAAATCTAACAACTACCCATCTACCCTTACTTTTTCGGACATTTCCTCAGACAATCCGGACATAATTGCAAACCTAAGTTGCTTATCAAAACTATACGACACCAAACAAATTTTATTAAACATTCTCGGCAAATCTATGTTGATTACAGTTAGAAGAAAGCTTAAACACAGAATGAGAGAACAAACTGTAATACTTTAAACAAAGTAACTTTATCAGCTCTTATGACTGATTTGAAGAAGTACAGTTAGTTAGCGTTGAAAAGCACTCATTTCTGCTTAATTGCAATCGTATCAAAACTATTTTATACGACAGCCATTTAAAAGTTCATCAATTGAGAGGTCGTGTCGTTGTCAAAAAAAAAAAAAAAAACTAAATGGCCATTTCAGCCCTTGAAAGGACTTTGACCGAGCTTCTTTTGATCAATTGTGTTGTGTGTGCTCTGAAATGTTTGAACCCAAATGATCGAGAACTGGACCTATAAGTTTTATGTCGACTCCGAACGGCTTATGTTCTCAAGAAGCTTTTCATGGAAGTTTTTACTCTCTGAGGTTTGCCATTGTTTGCAGAGAGGTGACGGCCGAGCCAAAATATTAATTCAATTGAAAAAAATTTCTGTGTCAGATGGGATTCGAACCAAGGATCTCTGTTGTATAGAGGGAAACAAGAATTTATTTCATGGTGTTTGAGTTTAAACATTAAAAACTTAAAATCAGTAGTAACTTTGTAATTACGAATTAAAAATTAGAAAATGAATGAAAAATCTGAAATTCCTCCTTAGCTGAGGTGGACGTATAAATAGCACAATTTGGATTCTCAAAAAAAAGACAGTGATTTATTTTTTTTTTTTACAATGAGCTTACAAATATGCCTTCTAGTACTTGGTACTGTATCTCGAATTGTCAAAAACCGCCCTGCATCTTCGTCTCATACTCTCCACAAGCTTCCTGATCCTATCCTTCAGAATAGAGTACCAAGCCTTCTCAATTCTACTCAATAACTCATCTAAATTTCGAAAATTTTGGTTACTGACCTTCACATCATTCCATAAATTTTCAATGGGATTGAGGTCCGGGCTCTGAGCCGGCCAATTCAAAATATTAATTTTTTCCTTTTTTAGCCAATCAATCACAACCTTTGCCGTGTGTTAAAAGTGCATAAAAGTTCACCTAATGCAAATGGTTCCATCTGGTTATTAAGAATATCTAAATACATATTTTAGTCCATTATTCCTGGTATACGAAAAATTGGCCCAACGCCGTGCCAGGAAAAAGCTCCCCAAGCCATTAAATTCCCTCTTCCATGCTTTAATGATTTTTTTTTATACTTCGGATTCAACTGTTGGCGTTAATTGCGCCGAACAAAAGTTTTTCCATCTGAAATTTAGTTTCGTCAGTCCAGAGCACGTTCTTCCAAAATTGGACTTTTTTATTCACATGGGCTCTTGCAAACGCTAAACGTTCCTTTAAATTTTTTATTGTTGTTAACAGCGGTTTTCTGCGGCTAATGCGTCCATAAAGATTAGCTTCCTGTAGTCTCCTAGATACTAGTTTTCTTGAAACATTAAGGTTATTTTCTTCATTTATTTCCCTCATAATTAACTTTGCTGACTTGAAAGAATCAGCCTTACTCTTGCGAACTATAAGTCTATCAGTAGAAGCGGTGGTTTTACGCGGTCTAGGATTGCGCGGCTTATTCTCGAAACTATTTGAACCATTTGATGTAACCAGCTTGAGTGCATTATAGACCATTTTTCGCGAAATTTTGAGAATATCCGCGATTTCAGATGGTGTTTTGCCTTTTCGACTTAGTTCGTGAATTATAGACCTTTTTTCTGAATTAACCATAACACCCGATCTTGTTAACTTTTATTCACCAACTAACATGTGTGTTATTTATATGACCACAGCAGATCGTACATGCCTATACAGAAAGAGATGGCCTGAGCAAATAAAAGTAAGTAACGGTACATCTCTCTCGGAGTTTTAAACAACGTCACACTGGAGTCTCAAAAAATTATAACTACAGTTAATGAATGCAGTATTAGGTTCAAACAAAACGTTTAAAAAATAGGTTGACATTTGTGCTATTTATGTGTCCATGGCTGTATACTAGTGTGGTTATATCTCATAGGGTAAAAAAAATGTCCGAATTTTTTTGGGGGCACCCCCCTAAAATGTTTCTTTCTGCCAGATTTTAGGATTGCCAAAGTTTGAGCACGATTGAAAGATGTTAACACGTGCCACTGAGGCCTTAAAGTTTTGAAAATATCGATTTTTTGGCAGTTTGGCGACTTTGCCGACCCATAACTCTAGAACGGTTTAATATATTTGCCCGTGTCATACATCAAATTGAATATGTAATTGATTATCTACATACCTGTAATGGTAGACCGCCTTTTGGCAGGACTGGACATAATAAGTAATTTTTGACAGTTTTCAATTAAATATATAAACTATAATTATAAATTATAATTAAATTATTATATAAATTATAACTATAAATTATAATTCGTCGATTAACTCTAAATTTTTAAAAGTCGATTGAGGAAGAAATATTAGAAATTTTACTGTCTATGGTTCCGTTGCTGAAACAACTGGTGAGGCCGTCAGGGATTACAGTAAGAAAGACAGTAAGAAATTAATAGAGTGGGATGTGCGTCACTTCCAATTACTTGAAATTTTACTTGCAATAAAAATCGTCACATCGTCACTTCAAAAAATATTGTTTTTAAAAAATGTTTATAAATGTTTATAAAATACGCCTTTACAAATTTTTTTACTGGAAACAAAAATTGGGGCAGTTGAGGGCGAGGCACTGCTAATCAAATATGTCCCCAACAGTGCAACCCAAACACCAGAGAGACGAATAGATACAATAGATAGCAAAACAAACAAAAAAAAACATTGGTTAATTTGAGTTACGCTTCTTATTCTGAATTCAGATTTGAAAATTTTATAGGTGCAGTTTTCTATAAATATATCTATAAATTCCCTATAGGAACAAACTAACTTGTTTTTAAAAACAACTAATTAAAAAACTAATTTAAAATAAACCAGTATATGAACTACTTTGAATTATATTAAGGCGGCAACTACTCTGATTTTGACATGTTTTAATTGCAAATTTTTATTAGATTACAAGCTTATATATATTTAACCATGTTATTTCATCACATATTATTAACTTTAGGCCATCAGTAATAGTTTTCAATTGGTTATTTTAAAGTCATTAAAAAATAATTTAAATATAACTAATTTAACAAGTAGTTGAAAATATATGCAGACGAAAGTCAATTGACTTATTTAGCGGACATCACCATACAAAATATGTTAGTTCGTTCTATTTTTTTTTTTTTTTTTTTTTTTTTTTATTACATGCAATAACAACAGAGTTCAGCTACTACAGCTATATCGCACTTCCTCAGCATTAACCCATCTAAAGCCACTACCCAGTAATCATTGAAAAATATCAATGTTATGGATACCCGTGACCACAAACAAGTTAATGTGGGAAAAATTTACCCACCAATAAATGGGTTGGGCTCAGGGGCAACACAAGACGTAACAACTAACCATGCGTATACATAGATCTAATTACACAACTAATTTTAATCTACTTTTGAGTTGACCTTTTGACAAATTAACATCAAAAACGCTACAATTGTTAACAAAGGAACTCATGCGACTTAAAGGAGCAGTAGCCATATAATTTGTTCTACTAAATGGCAAATAAATTAAGTTGTTAGCGTTTCTACTGCTTCTACGGTTAGTGTTAAAATTTATGTGAGAAAGAAGTTCTGGAGGATCGAATACACCTGTAATGAGCTGATGTAAATATACGATATCTGTCGATTTCCTTCGATCACCTAAAGACTGCATTTTTAATAGTTTTAAACGATCCTCATAAGGAGGAAGGTCTAATATGTCAGTTCCACTTAAGCCCCTTAGAGCAAACTGAACAAAACGTTTTTGGATTCTTTCTATTCGATCAACATTCACATTGTAACTTGGGGACCAAACTTGACTTGCATACTCTAAGTGAGGACGCACGATTGCATCATACAACGTTGTAGTTGTAATCATGCTATTAAATTTTTTGGCCTAGCGTTTTATAAAACCAAGCATTGAAGATGCTTTTTTACAAATATTATCAATATGAATGCTAAACGACAGCTTAGAATCCATGGATATGCCTAGGTCTTTGACGGTGTCTACACGACTCAAGGCAGTATCTTTAATCTTATAATCAAAAATAAAATTATTCCTTTTTCGCGAAAAGGTCATAGTTTGGCATTTATCTGGATTTAAAAACATATTATTTTTAGAACACCAAACTTCAAAGGATTTTAGATCAGACTGGAGTAGATCTGAATTATCTCTAGAATTAATCGTTCTGTATATTTTCATATCATCGGCATAAATAAGCAGATGAGAGTGTTCAATGGCGTGAGTTACATCATTGATAGCTAAAATAAACAGAAGAGGACCAAGGTGACTACCCTGAGGAACACCTGATCCAGCAATAAATTCAGAAGACAATGCGCCTCGGAAACGTATTTGATAAGATCGCTCTACCAAATACGATTTAATCCAGTTCACAAAATATTGTGGAAATCCCATTAACTCAAGTTTAAATAAGATTAGATTGTGTGGTAGCTTATCAAATGCGTTACTAAAGTCAGTGTAAACACAATCGACCTGGTTACCAGAATCAATAGAATTTAAGCAGAATGTTGTAAAATCGAGAAGATTAGACACAGTGGATCTGCCATTCACAAAACCATGCTGACGAGTTGTTATGACTTCCCCACAGTAAATTTTTACCCGATCATACACCATCCGCTCAAAAAGTTTTGGAATCGATGAGAGCTTAGCGATAGGCCTGTAGTTACTGACATCGTTCCTTAAAACATCGTTCTATGGAAAAATTCAGAATTTCAACTAGTTGTGGTTGACAAAAACTACTTTACCAACTACTTTTAAATTAGTTGATTTTCCTACAGGGTTAATATACCAGAATCTTTCAAGAAAACTGTTTAATTTGACAGACCAACTTTTTTTAAAAGACACATACAAGTCTAAAAACGTATGAAAATAACCCCAACTTTAAATGCTTTATATTCAATGGTCCTCTGATTTTTCATTTTACTATTGAAGAGTAAGAAATAGTTTTCTTTACAAAAACAAAAAACACACACACACACACAGAACATACAAAAACTGAATAGTAGTAGTTGGCCCAAATTTTGTCGAAAAATTTGAACACGTGTGCGTACAATTCTGGACCTTTTTTTTAAGCCTACCAAATTATAACAAACGACCAAGAAAATATCCAACAAAAAACAAAAACCTAACATAAGGAACCCATAAAAAGCGAACAATAAACCAAAAAAAGAAGAAAAAAAAAATGTAAAATGCGTCCAGAAATAAACGGAGATAAAATCGCCATGCCTAATCAGTTTATTATGGTCTTGTTATGTGACCCCATGGTGAAAAGTAGTTTAAAAAAACTCGTCATTGGTATTGAACACAGATATAATAGGATCGCACAAAGGATATAAATAAGAAGACAAGAGAGCTCATTCGAAAAACCGACCCATATGTGAACACATAACCAAATATGTAGTTATGCTAGAAATGAGGATAAAACGATGATTGTGCAGTATTCATGATGTGGGTTCAGTAAAAACAAAAATACAAAAAAAAAAACAAAAAACTGTCTGTTCGATCACGTACCAAAAATGTTATCTTTTAGTTCGGCGTATAATAAAAACAACTAGCGTCTGATCGACACTTAACCAGCTACAACAAAAAGGAGTAAAAACTAAAAAGCACCCCTTATTGCAACGTATATTAAAAATCAACTTATTTAGAAGATATTATTTTTATCTTCTTCGAAAACCTTAACAACTTGGCTGTGAAGATGTGTTGCTGTGAAAGTGTTTATGTAGCCTTTGAAGGATTAGGTTTCACTTGTTGTGCGACAAGCAAACACGTCGATACTCGCATAACGGGAAACTAATGTGGGGGTAACTAACCATTCAAGAAGTGTTTATGATCAAATTTCTGTGCAGTCGGTGTTATCAATATCAAGATTATTTGTTTTGCTAAACTGCCAGAAAAGTGAACACATGTGATGATACTCGAATTGATTATGTTTAAGTGTACTAGAAACACAAAAGTGTGTTATATGTTCCTTGATATTGTTTGTGAAATGCCATAAAGGTTTATATAAGCAGTGGCGTAAATATAGAAATGGGAACTCTCTACAATTTCTCAGAAGGGAGTAGGATTGCCAGGTCATCGGGATTCGTTGGGATTGTCCCGAAAACCTGACATTAAAAAAAATTTACTTTACAAAAGCAATTGAAAGCTCTCAATTTCCTATTTCACCGCAATTTGTATACCACATCTAAAAAATTGATATCAAGTCTGACCAGTGTAAAAGGGTCTTTGGAATAAAAAGACTTTTAGGCTCATTAAACTTATTAAATACACCAGATGGTGAAAAAATGCTTAAAACATCTCGCGCAAATCAAAAATATATTAAAGGCAGGTTCTCATCTAGAGATCGAAAAACACGGTGATGTTGCTGATTTTATTTTTTCATTGAAGAAAGTAAATGAACACCTTGAGTTTTTTGGCAGTTATTTATTGATTTTTAAAGTGCAGGAAAATATTTGCTTTGGTGAATAAAAGTGAAATGTGTCAATACGACAATACGCCGTCAAACATCACATTGAAAAAAAGGCACCCAAACGTTCTCCATCCGACAGCACGTTCATGTTATCAAAAATGGGAATAACCAAAATATTTTATAAAATATATTTTATATTATATCAACAAATAGTTGAGAATTACAAATATGGCGAACATGCGAATTTTTAGTAGCGTTTTTTTCCACATTTTCCTTCTTTAAAGTGCTCAAAAAATAAAGAAAAAACTGGCCTATATGTCTGAATTTAGGTATAGAATCCAATAAATTTTATTTATTTTAAGATAAAAAAAAAAATCAAGTTAATCAATAAAGTAGTTCTCCATATAAAGTCGACTTATAAGAAATCCCGGACTATTTTGGACTTGTCCCGACAAGTACCTTTCAAGATCTGGCAATCCTAGAAGGAAGTCCTTATCAGAGAAAGTTTTTTTACAATAATATTTATAACAATTTTTTAACAACACTTCAATATTACAATATAACAATTAGGTATTTTACAACTTGGAATACGACAGTGTAACGTCGTATTGCTTTTTTGCTTATAACACCCTGTTGTTGTTTTCCATACAAAAGTGGAATACGACTTAAATGCTCAGATACCACTTTGTTACATATGTTTTTTTTTAAAGTCGTATCTTTAAAGCATTTCTGAATGACATATAACAGGTCATTCAATAAGTCCGTAGGATAAGTAAGAAAAAAACTAAATTTTGATAAAACTCAATTATATATTTTTCAACATAGTTGCCTTCGAGAGTGCTACAACGAGTATAGCGATTTTCCAACTTTTCGATACCACTTTTATAGTACGATTTCTCTTTCTCGTCAAAATAAGCCTCAGTTTCAGCGATTACTTCATCATTGGACTTGATTTTCTTTCCAGCAAACATTCTCTTGAGATCTGAAAACAGCAAAAAGTCGCTGGGGGCTAAATCTAGAGAATACAGTGGGTGGGTAAGCAATTCAAAGCCCAATTCATTCAATTTTGCCATCGTTTTCATCGATTTGTAACACGGTGCATTGTCTTGGTAAAACAACACTTTTTTATTTTGCAAATGTGGCCGTTTCTTGGCGATTTCAGCCTTCAATCGATCCAAAAGTGCACAGTAATAGTCGCTGTTGATGGCGGTTCCTTTTTGGAGATAGTCGATGAATATTATTTCATTCGTATCCCAAAATACTAACGCCATCACCTTACAAGCCGACTGTTGGGTCTTTGCTCGCTTTGGATTTGGTTCGTCGACTGCTGTCCACTCAGCTGACTGTCTTTTGGATTCTCGTGTGTAATAGTAAAGCCATGTTTCATCCATTGTCACATAGAGACGATCGAATTCGATTTTATTGTGGTTTAACAGCGCCAAACACTCCTCTGAAGCATCAATTCGTTGTTGTTTTTGGTCGACTGTGAGCTCACGCGGCAACCACTTTGCACATAGCTTTCGCATACCCAAATGTTTGTGTAAAATGGGAAAAACACTACCATCTGATATCTTTACAATGCTAGCTAGCTCGTGCACATTCAATTTGCCATCGTTCATAACCAATTTGTGGATGTTTTTCATGTTTTGTGGAATAATAGTCTGATTTGAGCATCCACTGCGCTCTGCATCATTTGTGCTGGTACGACCACTTTTAAATTCAGCAATCCACTTTTCTACCATTTGTCTCGATGGAGCAGAGTTTGGATAATGTTTATCAAGCCATTGTTTGGTTTCCAAGGTATTTTTTTTCATCAAAAAGCAATGCTTTATCAAAACTCGAAATTTACTTTTTTCATTTTTTTTTTTTTCAAAAACAATAGTTGTACACAAAATGCTATAACTCACGAATCAATTGCCAGATTGTTGTCAAATTTTATAAATTTAAAATCATATATGAAAAGAATCTAGTAACGCCATCTATGTGTCATCCTATGGACTTTTTGAACGTACAGACAAATACAACAGCTATTTGAATATAACAAGCTGATATACGACAACTTGTGAAAAAACTTAATATTAAAATATTATAATATTTTAATATTATAATTATAATGTTGCAATATTACCATTTTACAATATTACAATATTACAATATTACAATATTGCAATATTACAATATTACAATATTACAATATTGCAATATTACAATATTACAATATTACAATATTACAATATTACAATATTACAATATAACAATATTACAATATTACAATATTACAATATTGCAATATTACAATATTACAATATTACAATATTACAATATTACAATATTACAATATTACAATATCACAACATTACAATATTACAATATTACAATATTACAATATTACAATATTACAATATTACAATATTACAATATTGCAATATTACAATATTACAATATCACAATATTGCAATATTATAATATTACAATGATAAAATACAATTATATTACAATATTACAATTTTACAATATCACAATATTACAATATTACAATATTACAATTATACAATAATACAATATTCCAATGTTACAATATTATATTATATTTCAATATAGCAATATGACAATATTTTAATGTTACAATAACACAATATAACAGTATTACAATATTACATTATAATATGACAATACAATATTACAATATGACAATACCATTAATACAGTATCTAAAATATTAAAAAAATACAATATTTTAATACTACAATAACATAATATTACATTATTACAAGAATTAATTATTATACGACAATACAATATTACAATATGACAATAACATTATTGCAGTATCTACAATATTACAATAATACAGTAATCTAAAAATGCAAAAATACAAAATATAATAATACAATAATACAATAATACAATATTACCATAATACAATAATACAATAATACAATAATACAATAATACAATAATACAATAATACAATAATACAATAATACAATAATGCAATAATACAATAATACAATAATACAATAATACAATAATACAATAATACAATAATACAATAATACAATAATACAATAATACAATAATACAATAATACAATAATACAATAATACAATAATACAATAATACAATAATACAATAATACAATAATACAATAATACAATAATACAATAATACAATAATACAATAATACAATAATACAATAATACAATAATACAATAATACAATAATACAATAATACAATAATACAATAATACAATAATACAATAATACAATAATACAATAATACAATAATACAATAATACAATAATACAATAATACAATAATACAATAATACAATAATACAATAATACAATAATACAATAATACAATAATACAATAATACAATAATACAATAATACAATAATACAATAATACAATAATACAATAATACAATAATACAATAATACAATAATACAATAATACAATAATACAATAATACAATAATACAATAATACAATAATACAATAATACAATAATGCAATAATACAATAATGCAAGAATACAATAATACAATAATACAATAATACAATAATACAATAATACAATAATACAATAATACAATAATACAATAATACAATAATACAATAATACAATAATACAATAATACAATAATACAATAATACAATAATACAATAATAAAATAGTACAATAATACAATAATACAATAATACAATAATACAATAATACAATAATACAATAATACAATAATACAATAATACAATAATACAATAATACAATAATACAATAATACAATAATACAATAATACAATAATACAATAATACAATAATACAATAATACAATAATACAATAATACAATAATACAATAATACAATAATACAATAATACAATAATACAATAATACAATAATACAATAATACAATAATACAATAATACAATAATACAATAATACAATAATACAATAATACAATAATACAATAATACAATATTACAATAATACAATATTACAATAATACAATATTACAATAATACAATAATACAATATTACAAAATCACAACATTACAATATTACAATCTTACAATATTGCAATAATACAAGATTACAATATTACAATATTACAATATTACAATATTACAATATTACAATATTACAATATTACAATATTACAATATGACAATATTACAATATTACAATATTACAATATTACAATATTACAATATTACAATATTACAATATTACAATATTACAATATGACAATATTACAATATTACAATATTACAATATTACAATATTACAATATTACAATATTACAATATTACAATATTACACTATTACAATATTACAATATTACAATATTACAATATTACAATATTACAATATTACAATATTATAATATTACAATATTACAATATTACAATATTACAATATTATAATATTACAATATTACAATATTACAATATTACAATATTACAATATTACAATATGACAATATTACAATATTACAATATTACAATATTACACTATTACACTATTACAATATTACAATTATACAATAATACAATATTACAATGTTACAATATTACAATATAACAATGTAGCAATATGATAATATTTTAATATTACAATAACACAATATAACAGTATTACAAGATTACATTATAATATGACAATACAATATTACAATATGACAATACCATTAATACAGTATCTAAAATATTAAAAACATACAATATTTTAATACAACAATAACATAATATTACAGTATTAGAAGAATTCATTATTATACGACAATACAATATTACAATATGACAATAACATTATTGCAGTATCTACAATATTACAATAATACAATTATCTAAAAATGCAAAAATACAAAATATAATAATACAATAATACAATATAACAATAATACAATAATACAATAATACAATAATACAATAATACAATAATACAATAATACAATAATACAATAATACAATAATACAATAATACAATAATACAATAATACAATTATACAATAATACAATAATACAATATTACAATAATACAATAATACAATAATACAATATTACAATATCACAATATTACAATTGTACAATATTACACTATTACAATATTACAATTATGCAATATTTCAATGTTACAATATTACAATATAACAATATAGCAATATGACAATATTTTAATATTACAATAACACAATATAACAGTATTACAAGATTACATTATAATATGACAATACAATTTTACAATATGACAATACCATTAATACAGTATCGAAAATATTAAAAAAAGAAAACATTTTAATACTACAATAACATAATATTACAGTATTACAAGAATTCATTATTATACGACAATAAAATATTACAATATGACAATAACATTATTGCAGTATCTACAATATTACAATAATACAATAATCTAAAAATTCAAAAATACAAAAATATAATAATACAATAATACAATAATACATTTATACTATAATACAATAATACAATATTACAACAATACAATAATACAATATTACAATATCACAATATCACAATATTACAATATTACAATATTACACTATTGCAATAATACAATGTTACAATATAATAATATTACAATATAATAATATTACAATATTACAATATGACAATATTTTAATATTACAATAACACAATATTACAGTATTACAAGATTACATTACAATATAAAAATACAATATTACAATATGGCAATAACATTATTACAGCATCTACAATATTAAAATAATACAATAATACAGTAATACAATTATAAATAATACAATAATACAAAAATACAATTTTAATATTACAATATTACAATAATACAATAGCATTTATTACTAAAATTTTTAAGGAATGTATTTAAGTAATGGATTCGGAGATGTTCGATGTTCGATGTTCGAACTGAAAACCAGTTAAAATAACATGTCAATTTTTAAGTTTTAAAAATTTTTGATAATAATCAACTAACATGTTAATAATTTCATCAATGTTACGAGTACTTCTCAAACGATTGGCTATTCTAGCTCATAGTACTTCCCATGTAAGATTGAATGATTTTCAATTTAGAGAACAATCTTTCAGCAGTAACAAATGTGACCGGTATGGTTAAAACAAAATCAGTGATGTGCAAATTTCTTGGGGTCTCGTAGACAAAACAGCATATTCTATAACAAATAACTCCAAAAAGTTACTTGACGTAACTCAGTTTTTCAGTTTAGATTTTGAGACACGATTGAAGGGTTAACAACTGTTCAGGAAATTTATCATCGACGTAAATATATATCTGCAAGTTTTACAGTTTCCTTGTACAGTACTTGATCCGTCTTTTTGGTCAGTTTTTTTGGGTCTGCTTAAGCTTTTGACTAATTTATTGCATCGGGATTATTATTATTATTATTATTATTATTATTATTATTATTATTATTATTATTATTATTATTATTATTATTATTATTATTATTATTATTATTATTATTATTATTATTATTATTATTATTATTATTACTATTATTATCATTATTATTATTATTATTATTATTATTATTATTATTATTATTATTATTATTATTATTATTATTATTATTATTATTATTATTATTATTATTATTATTATTATTATTATTATTATTATTATTATTATTATTATTATTATTATTATTATTATTATTATTATTATTATTATTATTATTATTATTATTATTATTATTATTATTATTATTATTATTATTATTATTATTATTATTATTATTATTATTATTATTATTATTATTATTATTATTATTATTATTAATTATTAATTAAATTAGTATAATAAGAACAGGTTCTTTTACTATACAAAGAATATAATTTAGAAATAAATATTACAGATTACATATTATAAAAATTAAACAATAAACATGAATCATTTTGGATTTTGAGCATAAGTTATTTTAAGTTATACGAGTAGGATACCCATAATATAAGGGGATACCCATAAAAATATTCACTCGGAATAGTGCCCCCCCCCCCCCCGCCACCATCACATGCCTTTCGTCTTTACATTATTCTTCGAAATTTTTTGGATTTTTTTTAGAAGTGAAAACTTCCATAGGCCTCTTGAGCACTTTTAAGTAGGGGTAAGAGTTATGAATGAATGTGGCGGCCGTGGCGTAGTGGGTAGAGTGTGTGACTCTTACGCCAGAGAACCCAGTTTCGAATCTTCCATCTGACACAGAAAATTTTTTTTTAATTAAAATTAATTTTTCTGTTCGTGGTTTCAATGTCAAACCTCAGACAGTAAAAACTGCCATGAAAAGCTACATGAGCACATAAGCCGTACGGAGTCGGCGTAAAACATGTAGGTCCAGTTCTTGGTCATTTGTATGCAAACATTTCACATCACACACAACACAATTGATCATAAGAAGCTCGGTCAAAGTCCTTTTTTTTTTTTTTTTTTAAGAGTCATGAATTCGCGTCAGCATTGTTAACGTCAGCAAAAATAAAAAATCGTTACCTATACAAGGCAATCTAATTTCATTTTGTATTTACCGCGTCAGTATTTTTTTAGAAATGAAGAGTATCTATATTCTACGTCTACTGTAATCTGACGTCAATGTCAGTCGGAGTTTAAAATACGACACTGCTAGAATGTCAAAATACAGCAGTGGTGGCAACCTGCAAATAGTGGCAACCCACAAGCCTTTTCCCTAATTTATAGTTTTTATTTAAATCTTCCACTTTAAGCTCATTTTGCTTGAAAAAAAAGGATTAGAGTTTTTTATTCCATTTGTTAATTTTTATATTAAAAACATTTTTAATTTAATCTGTTTTTTATTTGTAGAATTTTTAGCTTGATACACATGCAAAAATATTGAATGTGAAGGAACTTTTAAAATTATACAACTTTGGCACCGTGAGATTTCAGGTTATACTCAAACCTTAATTTAATTTGGATGACTGAGAAACATCACAAAAAGGGCCATTAAATAATCTTAAACAATTTTGGTCTTTTATTAAACTATTTTCGTTTTTTTTTTTTTATTTCCATTTAAGACCAACAATTTAATGCAGCAACTATGGAGAAGAACACTAATCAACAAAAAGCTCACCCAAAACTGTCTCTAAATCTTACAACGGAAGTTTTCACTAATTTAAACAAATTATACGAGTGAATAAACTACTTTGGAAGCATTATATTACACAGTGATTTGTTTTTTAAACACAACTAATTCTTCTTTAAGTTAATCAACAGCATTGAAAGGCGAAGCATTAACAGCAAAGTGTGATAAATAGATACCAATCAAGTAGCTCTTTGCATAAAACTGCCTCTTCATTTGTTACCTTTTATTTATAGATCCGATTAAACACACTTTTGGAAAGCTTATCGTTGAAACAAAAATATTGAAAACCATACAGAACGCATAAAGGTAAGTTTCTATTGAAACATAACAAAACAAAAAAGAAAAAAAGCTGATAGACCTCAAGGAAAAATTTTTATTGCTCACACCCGATATGAATGGCTGGCTCTTAGGGTCGAGTAAAATGAAAAGGTAACACACAAATATAAAAGACACATAGTCTCAAAGGTAAACTCAGTTTAACGAACGGGGGAAACACAATGCAATACAGGAAAAACATTGACGCAGACGCAAGCGCAGGCCTTAACGACAATCAACCGACCGTAAGAGTGAATGTAACTCGAACGATGTGTATCTCAAACGACGATCGTGAGAAAATGGTTTGGAACGTGGTTCTCACACGATCGACACACCTGCCCTTTTTTTTATTTTAAAATCCAAGACTACTTACGGCAAGATCACGACCGTTGCGACATTAAAGTTAAGGCAATGCAAGGCGTGCAGACAGAAGGGTGCACGCCACAGTACGACGGAAGAGGTGATGGCGATCATTATAATGATGACGGAACGATGAACGAACGAATGAAAGAACATACGGACGGACAGACAAACAAACAATTGAGCTCGTTCGCATACGATATGGCGTGCTTTTATGTTGTAAGTTGGAAATTGTAAATACTTTTTGGATGTCGTTACACAGCATTGGCACACGCGCACTGTGCCACTGGGACTGCGGCTGGAACTGGATTCTGCGCGACTGAGGTAGAAGATGGTACCCAATGCTACGGGACGGGATAAACACAGTTTACCAATTATGGGGTTGTTTAAAGTATACCGTGGCATGGTTTGGAAAGGATGTAGATAATTTTATAGGAATTAATTTGAAGAATTGCTATTAGTAAAATGCGGAGATAAGAGGAGTAAGAAAAGACACGAAGACGTTATGAAGCAACAAAGATGAGCACTTTGCATCTAAGTTATATTACTAAGAAGACAAGGGCGTAGCTAGGCGGGCAGTTTCCCCCTAGACATCAACAAAGAATAAAATAATATTATTAGAAATTCACAAAGTTCCGTGATTTTATAACAACACATTGGGCAGTTAAGAAAATAGTCATTAAACACTATATCTATGCTGGTTTTAACTTAAAATTTAAGTTTTTTCCACTTCAAATTCAACTTTTCCAACCTTCAAAAACTTTTTTTGAATAAATCATCAGATTTTCGTATAAAGAAAAACTCTCCCGAATTGACCCCTAGAAGGGTCAAATATATGAGCTGATCCTATTATTTTTTGCCCTTCAACATTTCTTCTAGACTGACTTACCCCCTATATACCACCCTTCTGGAGACCCCATACAAAAACTGTCGATAATAGTTCATATCCCTCCGAATTGACCCATAGATGGGTGAAATATATAAAATGGTCCTATTATTTTTTATCCTTCAACATTTCTTTTGAACACACCTATCCCCTTTCTCCCACCCATAAGGAGGTGCCAATACAAAAATCAAGTACCAGGTGTATGCGTAAGTTTTTTCCAGTTTTTGTGGCAAAACAAATACGTAATTTTTTAAGAGAAATTAATTTATTTTTTTATTTAAATTATCGACATCTACAAATTTCGCCCGTCTTGCAGGTAATTTCTGAAAAGCATGCCAGAAAAACTGCTTGTCTCTTGCGGTAAACCATTCGTCAAGTCACTTTCCAAATTCCTCGAAATCGCTAAAGTGCCGCATTGATGTGATGAGGAGATAAACAGATGGCGACAAGTCTGGGGAGTACGGCGGGTGCAGAAGGAAGTCCCATCCAAGCGATTTCAAGGCGTCTTTCACTAGTTTTGCTGTGTGAGACGGCGCGTGTTGTGTAACAAAATCACTTTGCCATGTCTTCTGGCTTGGTTTGAATTAATCGTTTGTTGGTGATAGCGTTGTGTATTAATGGTTTCGCCGGGCTTCAAGAATTCATAATACGCGATTCCCCCGCAACCAGGGGGGTGGTCACACCAGACACAGATCATGGTATTCTTGTCGAAGCGATTTGGCTTTGATGTGAAAGGACCGGCTTCGCCAGGTGAAAGCCACGATTTTTTCGTTTCGGGTTTCTAAAATTTCGTGTGACCAATCCAATAACTTCTACACTTACTCGTCTGTGCACTTTTTTTTGTCTACCAGAGCGCTCATCACTGTCTTTCACATTGAAATCACCACTTTTAAATTGTCGAAACCACGTCTTACATGTTTTAATTGATGGAGCGTGTTCACCATATATTTCTACCAGCTAATGATGACTTTCAACAGCCTTTCTCTTTTGATTAAGTAAGAAAAGCAATGCAAGCCGCAAATGTTCTTTTTTAGTTACAAAACTCGACATGATCACTGAACGATAAAACAGAGAGGCTAGTTTTTGGAGGACTCAACTTATGTGTGTTTGTAGTTAAATGTCAGACGAACAAAATGACTTATGTGTCAAATTAATACGCTGCGTACTTTTCGCTGACGCTATTTCTTAATCAACCGGAAAGAACTTATGAATACACCTGGTAAGGACGGCATCAAATGAAATTGTTCATTATATTTTTTTTATAACTTGTTTTTGAAATATCCCAAATCCAATATGTTTTCATTAGCATTGGAATTAATGTCAGATAATATAATATGTCACCGTCATTCAATAAGAATCTGGTTAAAGTAAAAAATTGCAAGAAAACATAGTTCAAATTTATCAGAATCATCCTAAATGGACGTATAAAAAAATTGCCAAGGCGGTGAAAGCTATCGAAAACACTATTTCTCGTGTAGTAAAAAAATTTATGGAAGATATGACTATCGCCAAAAAATATTGTGGATGGCAGAAGGAGTTACACGGCCGGGTGAAGGTAAAAAAAAATTGTGACCGCCTTCAAGAAAGATCCGAAAATTTCTGAACATTAGGTTTCCACGTTTTTCTGACCTGATCTCGCCTTATGTCACTGTCATGCCTTGGCTTTGTATGCGAAAAGTAATGTGGTTTTTGTACCCAATCGAAGAAGGTGGTCAAGGACCTTAAGAATTTTCAGTCAGGCAAATCGACAACTGACCGACAACTTCAACCAAGGCACGTTCTCTCATTTTGCCCCATCCACAAATTCGATCCTCATACTTTGGAGAAGTGCATATTGGCCATGTTAATAAAGAACAATACAAAACATCACGTTTATACAACATAACACTCGAGTTATCCGTGTATGTGACAACATTTTCAACCCATTTTAATACCGCCTTCATATATCTTCCTGCCGTGGATAGATTGGGTCTTCCTCTTTTGACGGGTATGAATATCCCTGTGCTAACAAGTTTGATAGGTCAATTGCTATATCTTCGTAGGCTTTTTTCATATCGGTGTACAGAATTTGACTTGATACCAAGATAGACGCCACTCCGAGCTCTTGGTGGGCCCTATCAGTTTTACGTGGTAGTAACCTATACACAACCGTCCTCCTTTATCCTGGCTTTGGACAGGCAGGCGTAACTAAGTTGCTAACCTGGCGGAGTTATAGAAAACTAACAGTTCGAACGCTGCACTTCATTAAAAAAGTGATTGGAAGAATTCAGAGGAATTGCGCCATTTCCGGGAGAAAAAATGCACGGGAGCTGCATGTCAGCCAGAACACCATCCGTAATGTCATCAAAAGTGACCCGAAACTCAAGGCCTATAAAAAAAAACACATGGCCTTACAAAGGAAAGAAGTGCGACAGTCCTTCGAAGACGCTACAAGCAAGCTACAACCCGCACAATTATAGAGTGTACGCAGCAAGTCTGGAAGATATTCCTAAAGAATAAAAATCTGTTCAGAGATCTCCGAACGTTACTTCCGTCATGGTTTGGGGTGCTGTGTGCCAAAAGGGAAAATTACCTCTACTTTTCATAGAAAAGGGCGTTAAAATCAATTCCCAGAACTACTTACAGCATGTTTTGAAAAGTATTTTTTTGCCACATGCCAAGAAAATGTACGGAGATTCTGCTCTAGCCCACAAAGCAAAAATTGTTCAAAGCTAGTGTCGTGCTAATTTACCTGTTTTCATTTCTTCTGCCGAATGGCTCCCGTCCTACCCATGATCAACTGTGTTCAAGTTTTACAAGTTTTATGCCGACTCCGAACGGTTTATGTTCTCAAGAAGCTTTTCATGGCAGTTTTTATTCTCTGAGGTTTGCCATTGTCTGCAGAGAGGTGACGGCCGAAGAGAACAATTAATTCAATTAAAAAAACTTTCTGCGTCAGGTGGAAATTGAACCAGGGTTCTCTGGCGCATGGGCCACACACTCTACCTACTACGCCACGACCGCCACCTTCCACGGTTACTAATCGACGGAAAAAATCCTTCTTATCTTTGATTCACCATCACCAAATACGCCTTTGAATCAGTCACACGATCGCGTTTATGGTCGGGAGTGAGCAAACGCCGCACCCATCTTGCGGATAATTTTTTCATATCCAAATGATTTCGCAAAATATCCCACACCCATTCGCGCACTTTAACTCTGCGATCGGCCAATACGATATCGTGAATTTAGTGACCATTTCTAGTATTTGGGCCTCATTTGGGCGTCCAGAACGTTCGGCGTCACTTGTGCTTGTTCGACCGCATCGGAATTCAGTAAACCACTTGTGAGTCATTTCAATCGATGGTGCAGAGTCCCCATAGTATTTATCAAGCCTTCACTTGGTTTGCCTAATGGTTTTTTTGCGCAAAAAATAATGCTTGATGAGCACACGAAACTCACTTTATTCCATTTTCGCAAAATTCACAAGATCGTCTGCCAAACGCAAACTAAGCTTCGCAAATAGCTGAAATTTTGACAATAGTGTATTAACAGATCGTAGTTGACATAATTAGTGTTGCATTTAAGGTTACTACGCGGGAAATTTAATTTTTCAATGAATTATCAAAAAATAAATACGGCTCTCGTATTATAATAGCTAAAGAATTCGAATATAAAGTGTGTGCCAAAAGTCAGTAGCATTTTAATTCGGGCTACTACGGGCTCAGTAAGCACCAAGTTCCAGAGCCCTCTCTCGATCGACAAAACTAACACTCTACAAGACGCTCGTTCTACCTGTGCTGCTTTATGGCGCTGAGGCATGGGTAGTTTCGCAAACTGACGCAGCCGCTCTGGGGGTGTTCAAGAGAAAAATTCTTCGCAAAATCTTCGGTCCTGTTCCGAGTCGGCGATGACTATCGCATCCGAATGAACCACGAGCTGTATGAGCTCTACGAAGACATTGACGTAGTTCGGCGTATAACTGTGCAGCGACTACGCTGGCTGGGTCATGGCCATCGTGTGGACGACGAAGCTCCAGCGAAAAAGGTGCTCGAGGCGAGGGTCGCTGGTCAACGACGACGAGGGAGACCATGCCTCCACTGGATGGACCAGGCTGAGGAACCCCTAACCGCACTTGGTGTATCCGATTGGAGAAGGCGCGCGCAAAGCAGAGGCGCTTGGCGAGAGCTGATGAGGTCGGCCGAAACCCAGACACGGGTTGTTACGACCACCTAAGTAAGTAAGTAAGTTGACAGGATCAGTGTTGCATTTAAGGTTACTACGCCGGAAATTGAATTTTTCACTGAATTATCAAACGGCTCTCATATTATATTAGCTAAAGAATTCGAATATAAAGGGTGTCCCAAAAGTCAGTGACATTTTAATTCGGGCATCCCTTTTTTCTAACAAGCATAGGGAACTAAATTTATGACAGCTGTCAACAGCAAGCATGCAGTCATGGAAAAATTCACTATCGAGCAACGAGTACAAATCCGATTATCATAGCGCACCGACTCTTAACACTGTGGTCAATTTTATCAATAAATTTGAGTCCACTGGCTCTTCTGTAAACGTGAAAAGGAGTGGCCTGCCCCGTTCCGCCCGTTCGCCAACACCCAACCACATCGATTCGTCTCCATGGTGTGGAAAATTTCATGAATCGCGTGTGCAAGCAATGTCGAGGCGGCCGTTTGAGCAATATTATATTTCATCAATAACCTCCATGATTCTAATTTATAACTCCATAACAACGTTTCAACAAAACAATACGTATTATTTAGAAATCAAAATTTCAGTGACCCTCTACTTAAATACGACTGCGGGGAGTATTTTAGCTTCCACCCAGTCGAAGATCATTCCTTACTCCTTTCTTTTCTACAATAATATAAGGATTTTTTTCTTTTACTTAAGTCTAGGGGGAAAACTACTCACCCCTCTGGGGCCCTCTTTGACTACAGGTAATTATAATATAAGCTAGGGCATTTTTTTTAATGGTCGGCATAAAGTCTAGGCTTAGAAAAGTTAATTGGCATGTTTGGCGCTATATTCGTCAGCAGTATTTATGACGCTGCCCCATCATATATAACAACGCTTGTGTGAGCTTTTGCCCTTTAAAAAGATAAAAAATTAATTCCGAAACACGCATTTGCAAACGATTGAGAAACGCCGCAAACTCAACAACTTGGCTGACATACATAGATATACCTACAACAAACGCGCGTTTGGCTACGGACCACCGAGCACGAGCTGGCAATTTGTTTTCCAAGAAACGACAACGACTCAACAACCAAGACCAACTTCCCTTCGTTCCACACAGCGCAATCGTCTTCGCATCAGTTTGCTGAAGTAAGCAAAAGTGTGGGAAAATATTTTTAAATGAGTTCTTCTTCCGTTTCGTGCAATCTATGTATGTGTTTTATTTTATTTTGCTCCGATATTTGGCCTTGTGTGCTTTATTTTTTTTTTATCGGAATTTATGGACTGTGGTCACACACAATCGGCATGCGTTAGCATGGATTGAAGGTTTTGTGGATTAAGAGCGCTGCACAAAGATGAAAGTTTAATTGAAACAAGTTTAAAATAAATTCAAGCAAAACCAAGTAGATTCTAGACTGTGCATTTTAGATTTGATCGTTAGCAGATTTAAATCGAATGAATCACGTCGACTTTGATTTTATCATGAAGAAAATAGCCGGGTGCACAGCTGGATTATTCAACAAATTGCAATTTATTGCTAAAGCATGCGTTTAAAGCAAATACGCGAATTCTAGCTACTTATACTGAAACAAAAAAATCTAATAGACTACCTTGACTATGTTGTTCAAAGCAAAATAGCCGCATCCTTGTGGAGAAGTATGAAAAATAAAAAACCAAAAATATTTATATTCAATTGATATCATCTTTTTTATTGAGCTTCTTGTATATAAAGACGAAGTAATTATTTCCGGACCACCATTTGCAACTGCATTACAGCGACCCGCTAATCTCAATGCATTTATTCGCGCCGATATTTAAGTGTTCGGCTAGTCTGCCTCAGCATCATCAGCAGGTTTTTATTTGAATTCCAAGAGTTTCCTACGTTTCATCGTTAGGAAACAAATTACCACTCACAAGTTCACCATGGCCGCCACATTGAGCCCGTTTCGCTGGGTGCTGGACTACAACTGCCACTCTCACTGCTACCACATTCTGATGGTGGTGGTGTTATAATTACAGGACTACTGGGCTCCGATTTAACACCAAAATACTGCTTCTGTGAAAATTGCGACTGAGTGCTACATGGCGATGGAAATTGCGGACTATGTTGGGCCGTTTGCATACTCAAGGGAATAGTTGGTACCACGACTTGTAGATAATTCAGACGATGTCCCAAATGACTCATTAGTTGCGTGCCCAAGTCGACACTTACACCCGGCACAGCAGCTAGTGTCTTTGACACCTCATTGGCAGCATGCACATAACCAGCACGAAAACTTTCAGCAATTGTCAATTGAGGATCCTGCCCGGCAGCTCCAACAACTGTACCAAGACGTAATTGTTTTTGTGCACGTAACTTCTTCATATGCTCTACGGTCAATTCCAAGATGTCAGCTTTCTCAAGACGTGTTATATGCTCACCTTCCTGCGTTAGACACTCAACCATTATGTCCTTGAGTTCATCCAAACACTTGTTAATACGCGCACGACGCTTGCGCTCCAACATTGGTTTCATTACTTTGCGATACTGATATGTTTTAGACATTTCCATCTCGAGTACCATGCTCTAGTCTGGCTTCTTGAAGATGTTTAAGTTTAATAATCCACAGAGACTGGAACGTAATCCACACGATGTGTTCACTGTTGTCACTTTGCTTTGAATGAAAACTGGCTCTCCAAGCGCAGTCTTTATAAAGGTTCGAAAGCCATGACGAATAAGCTTTAACAGTCGTGTGTGCAAGTGAGAGAGCAGATATTTCTTGGTTATTGTGTATGCATTCACACTGTCGTTTTCTTCTACTTTAAGACTCGGCTTATTGTGCCTGTCCTGTTTAAACCCCTCGACCCGCAGGCTGGCATGAACGTGTGGAAGATTGTGCCGCACAGCAATAAACCAGGCACAACGTACGAGTCGACTTCAGTTAGGTTGAGTTGTGATTGTTATACCGTGGGAAACTATTCCGTAGTCGATTTCTCACGACGGCTGGCTGGCTGCTTGGCTGCCTGCTTGAATGACTGACTGCCTTAATGCCTGCCAGCATGACTGCATGATTGGGGTCTTTTAAGTGCTCGACGCGGTTTGGCTTGGCCTGGCTCGGCAGCGCACATGCCTTCCATCCATAACAAGATGTTTGTGTTTCAGTTTTTATTATATTTTTTTTATTTCTTGTGCTTCTTAAGATTGTCTTTGTTCGCTTTGCTGGTTTTTCTTTAGTTTTTTTTTTCTATTTTTATTTTTTTGGTTGTTGCGCTTCCCGTACAGGCTACCCTGATACCCGCACAATGTTTGCCATGCAGTAGCTTATAGCTTTGGCTTCATAATGATTGTGGAATCGTCATCGCATTTTTAACGCTTTATGGATCATTGGATCGTGCTCGTCGTCGGATGGCCTGATCAGCAGCGTCATAGCTTGAGTTGAGTTGCTTGCGCGATCGTTTGCATTATTATTCTTGATTGCCGGTCGCTGGTTGAGTAGACAACTTGGTTGGTTGCACAGCGGGCTGCGGCATGAGGCAGAAATCTGGGTTTCATTGGTGCCGCCACGCTTAGCACACGCTAAAGAAAATCTGATAACTTTAAATTGCGCGCACGAAGACGAAGGACGCTGACTATGATGCTGTCGATGTAGTATCTATCTGTACACGAGAATACGAACGATGATGCTCGTAGTGGCAGAACTGCCGCGTCTTGTGATAAATGATGGGGTTTGGAATGCGCCAAATGCGCTACTGGGAGCTGGAGGCCACAGAAGGTTGTAAGGCAGACCGAGCCAGCTGACTACTAGCCTTAGTCAGGCTGAACACACACAGTGTATCACACACAAGTTCTGCAGTTTCACGACTTGTAGCAGTGGCTGCTGGTGATAAAAACATCCCAGCGCGTGTGGGTTGTGTTTGTAGCACTTAGCAATGCCAGATTTTAATTTCGGGCGAAAGGGGACATGAGATATATTTTTCCAAAAAAATGAGATTCTTAAACTTGAACGGAACAATTGAGAAAGTACCCCCCAGGTAAGGGGGTTAAAGTAAAAGGAATTTTTATTGGTTCTATGGACGGACGACTCAGACAAAAGTCGATATAATTTCGAGAATTGAGTTCTATTGGATCCTTTTTGGATTTTGTAGATTCTTTGGACAAACATTTTTTGAGATATAGGTTCCACTTTCAAAATTTTTTAAACTAATTGGAAGTTTTTTGGTTTTGTGAACACTTTGGACAAAAATCTTGGTTGTTTGACAGATACGTTCCATTTTTAATATTTTTGGAATTACGTTGAACATTGGAACTTTTTTGGATTAAGTGGATTCCTAAGAAAAAAATTTAGATTTTCTACAAATAGGTTTTACTTAGGAAAAATAGGTTCCACGTGTACAAATAGGTTCCACTTGGATTCGTTTCTTTACTACTTGGGTCATTAGAACTATTTTAAGTTAAGTAGACTCCTTAAATTTTTGTCAATCAAAGGTTTCTCTCGGACTAATAGGTTCCACTATCACTATTTTTGGAACTAGTCGAGTCATTTGAACTTTTTTAGATTTAAGGTACTCCTTAGTCAAAAACTTTTTGAAAAAGACGATTCACTTGGACAAATAGGTTCCACTTGGATTACTGTCTAAAACTATTTGGGTCGTTGGAACTTTATGGGGTTTTGTGTACTCCTTGAACAAAACTATATGATTCCATGGCCAATAGGTTCCACTTGGAGTATTTATGGTACTATTTCAGTCATTACAACTTTTTTGGGTTTTGTGATGTTATTGGACAAACAACTTGGATTTTTTACAAATAGGTTCCACTTGAATAAATTGGTTCCACTAACTTGCACTTTTGTTCAAGAAGTTAATTAATCCCAAAAAACTTAGAATGTCCCAATTTTTTCCAAAAAGAACGCAAGTGGAACTTTTTATCAAAAAATCCGAGATTTGTGTTCCAAGTCCACTAAGCCTAAAAAGTTTCAATCACTCAACTAGTTCCAAAAATAGTGTAAGTGGAACGTATAGGTCCAAGTGGAAACTATCTGTCAAAAATCCAAGACTTTTGTCTAAAAAATTGCCTTAACTCAAAAATGTTCTAAATACCAAGTAGTTTCAAAGATTCTGCTAGTGGAACCTATTTGTCCAAATGGGACCTATTTATCAAATAATCCTAGATTTTTGTCCAGGAGTCAACTAAGCGCGATATTTATAGTGACTAAAGTTGTACCAAAAATATTGTAAGCATATTGATGGAAACTATTTTACCAAGTGCTTTGTTTTTAGAGGTATAGAATTTCCCGGAGGGATGGTTCTCAAAGTATACTTATGTGTCTGACTTTCGGCAATTTACCATACAAAGACTTCCATCGGAATAACGTTTAAATATCGTAGAAATTTATTTCCAAAACGCGTGTTCTGTACGATAAAATTACAGAGCACTACGCACACATTACCGTGCGCATAATCGTCCATCTGAGTAGATTATACGTAAAGTGGTGAATCAATTCATGTCCACATTTACTCTTATGTACAAAATTCATCCAATACGAGCTCATATTACGCGTACCGAAAAATCCATTGCCGTAAATAGTGAGGTGAGTGTGACGGAGGACCCAAATTTATCGATTCAACGCCGTTCTCAACAACTCGGCCTTTGCCGGAACACTATGTGGAAGATTTGAGCAAAGACCTTGATCTACAACCGTATAAAATCCAATTGGTGCAGGAATTAAAACCATGAGGCCATCATTTGTGTCGTACGTTCGGTAAATGGGTTGAAAACCAATTAGAAGTTGAACCGGATTTTTAACGTGAAGTCGTCTTCAGCAATGAGGCTCATTTCTGGCTTAACCAGCACATAAATTAGCAAAATTGTCGTGTATGGAGTGAGAATAATCCTGATCCGACTCTTCAGCTGCCCTTAAATCCAGGAAGAGTAATTGTCATTGGTCCATACCTTTTTAAAACTGAAAATGGAGCCAACGTTACTGTCAATGGTAACTTTTTGGTTCCCCACGTCAATATCAATTGTCTTAGTGCTAAATGGTTCCAGCAGAATGCTACAACAAGCCATACAGCTCGTGAAACCATAATTTTATTGGGACGAATTTTTGGTGACCGAATCATGTTAGGAAATGAGCCTGTCAATTGGCCACCAAGGTAAAGTGATTTGACTCTGTTAGACTAATTTTAGTGGGGGTATGTCAGGTCACTGGTCTATGCTGATAAACCGGCTACGACTGACCAGTTGGAAACCAAAATTCGGCGGGTTATTGGCGAAATAAGGGCGGCTATGCTGGGGAAAGTGGTTCATTAATTTTTTTTGTTCTTTTATTTGAAAAAAAATGATATACCTCTAAGAAAACACCCTTTATTTCTACAAATGTCATTTTGACAGAATGTCCCTTTCTAACGCAGAGAAGATCTAACAGATAGTGCCACTAATTTTAGCTATTTTTAAAACTTAGTCTTCGGAAACTTTTGGAACACATATCGTTATTATAAAGTTACTTTCTTTTAATTATAGCGAATCTTGTCCCGGCGGGACATCCAGAATTTAGCGTAAAATACGTGACATCTGGCAGCACTAGTAGCACTGCAATATTATTTAATCTATGTGTTTGCGTCAGTATTTGAATTAAGTACCGACTTCACTGAACAACAACTAGTTCCTGCATTAATTTCTTGTCGCTCGTGCGAATGCAATTTGTATCAAATTTAATAGAACCATTTCTATGAGGATTTCCAAGACCACAAAGGTAGAATCTAGAAAGTGTAGAAAGGTAAGTAATGTTAATGTACAAGATTTGGTTTTTGTTTAAATACATCGAGCTTCTAATATGCGCATAGTTAATTATTTATTAATGAAATATCTGCCAGCTACTAGGAAACTAGATCGTGTTACAGCGATCAATATCAATACGATCAAGTTATGGAATTTAATGCCGCCAAACTTCCATTCAGCTAACAAAAAAACTATCATGGTGATCATTTGTCTTAAGCAAATCTAGATTTCTTGTGAACGCACGCGCGGTGTTAATTCAGCACCCCGCCACCTACAGCCAGATCGACGATCGTACTTGTTAAAGTCGTATTTGTTTTTATGTATGCGGCTGCGTGCTGTTGAATTAATTTATTTTTTTACAGAAATGTGCCTCGCCTTACTGTGGAACCCCGTAACTGCCCGACTGAGTTTAACAGTCTACCAACCATTATCCATACAGTTGGCTTTCCAAATATGCGAGCGCGATCGTGTGCTTTCAACCTTACAGCCTGCCAGACCATCGAAGTTAGACCGTGGGAAACAAACTCGTGCCAGTCGCTTCGTTGCTGTCAAGTACGTGTATCTTGATGAAGAACAAGTTGGAGAGGTCGCTTGCGGTTGGACTGTCAGTCGTTTTGGCGAACAGTTGGGTGGTTGATTGGTTGGTTGGTTTGTTGGTCGTTTGGTTTGTCGATTATTGGTCTTTATCTTTGATGCTCAGCGCTTTTGTAGGAAATATATATAAAGAAATATAATAGCAGCAACAAATACTAACTTAACTAAGGGGGCAGCAGAGAGTTGGCCTAGTCTGTCTGTCCGGGTTTATGCTTCGGCGCTTGTCTTTTGTGTGTTGAGGTTTTCTTTATGACTTCGTTTTTGTTTTTATTTTTCCTTTGAATTTTAAATATGTTTGGCACGTTACCGCTGACTGAACGTTGCTTCGATGAGTTTGACTTGATCTGCAGGCAGTTAGAAGGCGTGAGTTTGTGGCTTCAGTTACGCCAAAATAGCAATTGGGTAACAGTGCAACACATGGTTGGGATTTATAATTTGAAATTTGAATTTTGAATAGCTTAATGAATACGTTTGTTTTAATTGCTACGTCTTTTTGACAATCTGTGCACACTAGTATAAATTAAGAAAACATATACATTTAAGTAATCTAACTAAATGCATGAATGGGAATTTATATAGCTAAGCGAAACGTTAAAATGTTGATGCTTATAAATTTAAACAAGAAGAATCATCAAATTACGAAGTAAAACTTAAGTCAAAATCAACGCTATACTTATTTTAATGATCTTTATAATCATAGGTATTTTGTATAGCATATACAGTCAATTTCATATCATTATTTCAAGCTGATAGCTATTTTCGAACTCATTGCCTGATGACGTTTTATGTTTGCGTGTACATTCAACCACATCCATTTTATGCTTTAAATAAATGCATTCTCAATCAGCACTTAATCTTGCTTATTAAGTAAAAACGAGTTATGAACAAAGAGACTAAAACCTAAACAGATGTACTGCTGAGCAAGCTCATCGCCTAGCATCGTCCCTAGCACAGAGTTTAATTATGACTTTGCATCAAGGAAGTGACGTTCATTAATGTGAAACCCTTCAATTTGTAGGACTAGCGTGCAATGAAAGAGGCGTTCGAAAGAACGTCTGAAAATTGCAAGGACAAGAGAGCACAGTTCATGTTCACAGATGGCGCCACTGCGCTGCAATTCGAGCATTATAAATGTTATCTAGGTGAAAATTATAGCAATTTCAAAACCAGTTTATAAATATAAAATTGTTCCTTTAATGAACTCAAGGATTTGTTGTAATGTTGAGCGTTGAACGTGTGATAGATACAAGCAAAAAGTTTTCCAAACAGGTGTTGCTAGCTGTTTTACTTGCATTGTGTTTTCAGATATTTTGGTTTGGCTAGATTTATTGAAAATTGTTGAATCATTTTTTAAAATTTTTTATATTTGAAGAATTTTTTTATGTGAATTTGCAATTTTTCTTCTCGCAGTGGAAATCACTATAAAACTTATAGCTACTTAAATACTGTCCAACTTAAAACTAAACGATATATTTTTAGGCTTAACTCCTGTAGCCATATATCTCAATCTTCCCACACTCGCACTTTTCTGCCTCTCTTTTTTTTTTTTTTTGTCTGAAAAGACGTCGCTCTTCCCTCCTTTTCTCACTGTATCGCTATTTAGCAGCACGCGTTACAACCGCCTACAGGGTGGTTTTGTAGGCGATAATTTTTTCTGCAGTGGCGTCCCCATTATGTCCCTGGTTATGTCACAGCTTTCTACGAGAGCGGTGGTAGCCAATAACCTCTTCGGCAGCCGCCAGAATAAAGTGGGAGATATGTGCCCATTGCGCGCATACATCGTCCATCGAAGGAGTGCTTTTTTTAAGCAGGAATGAAAGTCGAATAACGAAAGCTTTGGTTAACCGCTTCGATTGCAGCGACATCTAGTTTTCTTTGTGCGATCCGAGTTCTGATCCGAGTCTATGTTGGCACCCTCGATCTAATACATTGGAGTAAGCCTTCCGTCAATCAAAACGTGATCAATTTAATTGGGCGTTTTTTCGGTGAGGGATGCTTGAATCTACTTACGACCATGTTTTTATACTGCGGTGAAGTCAATCAACCTCATTCCGTTATCGGAGGTGTTGTCGTGGAGGCTGAACTTTCCGACTGTTGGACCAAAGATATTTTCCTTGCCTACCTTAGCGTTGAAACCAACAAGCACGATTTTTATGTCGCGGTGGGGACAGCGGTCGTAAACGTCTTCAAGGCGTTCCTATACAGTTTCTTTGGTCTCATATGCTTTAGTTTCATACTGCCGCTCTGTACCGAATCGAATATTTTCTTCGCTGGAGTGTCGCCTTCTATCCGCTCAACACGACCTAGCAAGAAAAGCCTTACATCCGCTTAACATGACCTAGCAAGCAAAGCAGCACTATTATTATGTGCTTGACTATGTCGATGTCGATGCTCATACAGCTCATTCAGCTCATCGTTCCATCGTATTCGGTACTCGCCATTGTCGCCAATCGTTTCGTAGATCTTGCGAAGGATCTTTCTCTCAAAGGCTTGCAAAGTCTTTTTATCAGAACTGCTTAACGTCCAGATATGTGCTGTATATAACAGGTCGTGCATAATTAGTGATTTATAGAGCGCAACTTTTGTGCATCAAGAGAGAGCTCTGCTTCCCAATTCCCTACTGAGCCCAAAGTGAAACCTGTTGACAAGAGTTATCTCGATAATGATCTCCATAGTGATGTCATTGGTGGAGTTAATGTGGATCCCAAGAAGACAAAGTCCTTCACAAGCTTGATTGAGATGTTGTCCACAGTGATATGGTATTTAAACAGGTATTTCGTCTTATCTGCATTCACTACAAGACGTAAGCGAATTAACTTTTAGGAATCGCTAAAGAATTTCCTTGTCTGAAACCTCGTTTGGTAACATATGGGGGGGGAGAGGGGGGGGGACAGAAGAGGTCCATTTTAACTGCGCCAGATTCATTTCGCTGGTTTACCAAATTTAGACATGATGGAATATAGGTGATTCTTTATTAGCTTTGTAATCGAGACAAATGTGGTTCTTTGATGCTTAAGTTCTCAAGAATCTTTACACAGCAGTTTTTACTCTCTGAGGTTTGCCATTGTCTTCAGAGAGAGAGGTGACGGCCGAACAGAAAAATTAATTCAATTCAATAAACATTCTGTGTCAGATTGCATTCGAACCTGGGCTCATTTTGTGAATTCCAATCTAACAACTCTGTTGGAAAGTGACTAAGAACTGCTTCAGCTGAAATCTGGCAGCACTACTCATAACACAACTTTGTTATCGATCACACGATCAGCTGTTAATTTGGTACGTTGATTAAGCTGTTATTGTTCTCTAACATATTTAAATTTCGTGCGTGTAACTCTAAAAATACGCTCAATGGCTAGCAAAGAACTTCGGTAAAGAAAATTGATTTTGGATAAATTGGTATTAAAAGTTGCAAGATCGACAGTACAAAATGTATTGGCATGTGTTAAAAAAAATGGCAGCATTAAGAGAAGAGCTGGATCTGGCCGAAAACCAGGCACAAAAAATAAAAAAGTCAAGAAAGATGTGTTAAGAGCTTACAAGAAGGACCCAAATCTTTTTGAACGTGTTGTTGCTGCTAAAGTTAAAACACCAGCCTCAACTGTTCATAGAATCAAGGAAATAGCAAGCCAAACGACGTTTAAAGTTCAGAAAATTCCGAATAGAGATGCTGTTAAGAGCTGTTGTGCAAAACCCGCGCTCATAAGTTATACAGTGACTTTTTGACAAAATTTGCGCGCTGCGTCAGGGACGTCGAAACATTGCGCGGCTGACTTTAACCAAACACCTGGCCTGGAGTTTTATGTAGCAAAGGAGAAAGCAAAACCGAAAGGCATCAAAATTTCCAAAAAAGTATTTGATTTGTCAGGTAATATGCACGTGTGGCTTAAAAAGCGAAGAATTCATTTCTGAAGGTACAATTAACTTCGATATTTACGTAAAATAATGCCTGCAGAAGCAAATTGTGTGCCTATTATTAAAAAACATGATATGCCAGTAATATTTTGGCCTGACTTGGCAATAACCCATTATTCTAAAAAAACATAAGAATTTTACATAACAAGTAGGGTCAATATAGTGCTGAAAGACGCCAATCCTCCGAATTGCCCGGAGTTGCGTCCGATTGAACGATATTGGGCCCATATTAAATCAAAACAAAAGAAGACGAAATGCACAGCTTCAAACATAAGTCAGTTTCGCAGAATATGGAGAAAACAGACTTAATCATTCAGCGAAGGAGATGTCCAAGTACTTGTGAGAGGTGTTAACTCCTAAGGTTGAGTATTTTGGCGTGGTTAAATATAAATAGATCAATATTATGGAAGAGTTTTCATAGCAATATTCACATTTAAGTTCGTTTTTCTGTCGCTTGACACCTACCAGATTTCAGCTGAAGCTGTTCTTACATAACGTAACGTTTGAAAATATTTTTTAAGAATTGTATGGTATAGTTTCAGGCATGTCATTATTTACTTGCTCAACTCAGATCACTTAACAAAGCTTACTTACTTTTATTTAGAATCACGAAAAGACACAACAACGAGAGCAATACTATCTACCATACATATTTCTATTGCTTCTTGTGTCTTGCTTATCGTTGGTGTGCTTTTTCGTGATACAAAATAAAGGCGTAAGTTTTATTACGTGAACTGAGTTGAACAAGCTAATCTACAAAATTTTTGACAAATGGGAATGATTTTTATGTTTTTTTTTTTTTTTTTTGCATGGGAGAGAAAGAACCTTCTCCTTTTCTCCTTTATATATATTTATATATGTTGTTTATATAAATCCTCCTTTTATATATGTTGTTGCATAACTTGAACGAAATATCTACATAAAAGCTCTTTAACACCCAATTTTTCTTGCTGGCGAACTCCATCTCACCGATTATTATTGCTCTAACAAGCTAAAACAAAGTATTTATGAGGAAGAACAACTATAATGTGAAGATATTAGAATAGTTATGGCTTATGTGATCAAATACACATAACCTAGTGAATGTGTAATCTACAACTTGCATCAACCTCCATCCGTATTAAGAGTTTTGAAACATGTGCTCTGACACGTATTTTAGTTGAAGACCTTGACAATGTTACCAAAATGGGAACCAAAACTATTTGTAGATGTACGTAACTTATCCGTATTAGTCAACAGTTCAGTCGAAACAAATTACCTACAAAGTCATCAGCCCCTCATCCCCTAATCTGATATAGAACATCCTTATAGATTAGCATAGGGTTTCATGTAAGTTATTAAAATAATGCAATGTCGGTTTTAAGGAGTGCCACACCCCTTTGTAGGATATTAATTTTAACAAATCCATTATGTTAAGAAAGCCCCGAAGTATCAAAGTAACAATTTTGATGAGGATTCATTAAGAATTGGGATTTTGGCCAACCCTCCAATACAAGCGGCTCCAATAAGTAAAGTAATACAGTCGTGTCTGGATATAGTGATCACCCGATATAGTGAACACCTCGATATAGTGAACAACACAAATGTTTGCATGGAGTGCTCTAAATAGTGAACAACTGACAATCTCTAAATAGTGAACAAAATTTTGAAAACTACTTCAAGAGAGCAGCAAAAACGACACAAAAGAACCGCAAATAAAAGAGGGGATTCCCCTAAATTGTACTTTTGTTTTTAACTTTCTTGGTTCTTGCTTAATGTTAGCGCCAGAGTATGTTTTGCTTTTTTGTCAAAAGCGTGCTATTTTATGAGCTCTTGCGTCTTTAGCCGTTACTGAAACAGCGATAAATAAACACGTGTACCGATTGTTGTAAATTGATAGTGCGATCATGTCTTCCAGGAAATTCCTCTCGTTAAAGGAAAAATCTCAAATTGTGGAAAAATCGGAAAGGGCGTTAGTGTTTCATCTTTGGCTAAAATATATGGAGTTGCAAAATCAACAATATCGGGAATTAACAAAAAGAGGCGCAATATTATATCACACCAGACAATTGGAGCATCTAAGAGGAAGACTCTTAGAAAAGGCGAGTATCCGCGCATGGAGAAGGCATTATACCACTGGTTTATAGAGCAAAAAAAAAAAAAACTGTCCAGTCGGTGGCAAAATGCTGAAAAAAAAGGCAATAAAGTTGCATGCTGACATTAAGGAAACACAAGGTAAATTTCATGCCAGCTCCGGTTGGTTGTCTGGATTTAAATCGCGTTTCGGAATTCGACTGCTAAAAGTGTCCGGCGAAAAACTGTCATCAGATACCAAAGCAGTTGAACCATTTACACATAAGCTCAGCAACATTATTTATGAGTTGAAGCTTTGCAAGGACCAAAT
Source organism: Coremacera marginata (assembly GCA_914767935.1). Lineage (NCBI taxonomy): Eukaryota > Metazoa > Arthropoda > Insecta > Diptera > Sciomyzidae > Coremacera > Coremacera marginata. The sequence continues at coordinate 28,994,317 of OU612043.1, read as the reverse complement.
TTATAACGCAGACGAAACCGGTTTGTTTGGGAAGATGCTTCCCGAAAAAACATATGTGAGCCAAACTGAAAAAACAGCTCCGGGGAGAAAAGCAGAAAAAGCCAGAATAACCTTTCTTGCATGCACTAATGCAACCGGACAGCATAAAGTCAAACCGTTAATAATAGGGCGTGCAAAGAAGCCACGCTCTTTTAAATCGTATGATATTCAGGTAGACTACCGAAACTCTAAGAGTGCATGGATGACTGCAGACATCTTCAGAGAATGGTTTCACCATTGCTTCGTCCCTCAGGTACAATAAATACATAACACATTTAAACACTTTTATTGAGAATTTTTTGATTTTAAATCACTTTAGGTCTAAAAGTTTTTGCAACAAAAGGGTTTACAAAGCAAAGCTATCCTATTGCTTGACAATGCGCCAAGTCATCCGCCAGATAATGAGCTTTAAACTGCTGATGGCTCTATATTTGCGATTTATATGCCGCCAAATGTTACGCCCCTGATTCAGCCCATGGATCAAAATGTGATTCGCATATCTAAACTGTGCTACAAAAAAAATCTGTTGTTATTAGCTGTAGGGAAGGACGACATCACTCAGTTTTTAAAAACTTTGACTTTAAAAGATGCTGTATCATTTTTAATGCTTGCTTGGCATCAGCTGCAGACAAATGTCATAGCGAAATGTTGGATTAGATTGCATCAATGCAACAGAGCCAAATCAAAGCGATGATGAAGTTGATGATGTTCCTTTGTGCTTGCTTCGACAAAAAATATTACAGAAAAAATTAAAAGAAATCCATGACATACAGAGTTTACTTCAAGTTGTTATCCCGGAGGTAATTTTATTGCCCTTTGTTTTCGTCTACCTGATCATTTAGTTGTTACTTTAGTTATTTTAGGAAACCTATACTGTTACCGACATTGAAAAATGGAATGCAATCGAAGCCGGGACCCGATTCATTTTGAGAGAGATGCCGACAATATTGTAGAATCTGATGATGACGATCAAGGCGAAATACTGATCACAAATCCGGTAAAAGCTACTGAAGCTATAGAAAGTTTCGACAAAGCTATCGCTTGGGCAGAGTTTAATACTTCTGATTATGCTGGCATACTAGCATTGCGAAGTCTACGCGAAAAAGCGGTGCGAAAGTCAATTTCTGAACACAAGAAGCCAACATCTATTCGCAAATTCTTTCATTAAATTTACATATGTACATATATTTCCTTTTTCCTACAAATTTATTCTATTCAACTCTTGCATTTACATGTACTAATATGCATTTTGAGCAAATAAATCGAGTTTTTGAACAAAAAATGTCAACCTTGATATAGAGAACAACCTGGATACTGTAAACAGGCCTTGCAAAAATTAGTTCACTATATCCAGACACGACTGTATATACAAAAAATCTTAAATAACTTTTAAGCTAATCTCTACAAAATTATTTCAACTTTCATAAATTGATATGTATTCACATAATTTAGATAAATAACACTTGCGAAAGAAGTCAAGAACACAAGAATGGAGAAAATTTTTTTTTTTTTGCAATAATAATACGTGTCAGTCTTAACACTGCTTGAACAAAAAATTCAAACGAACAAAAGAGAAAACAAGTATTAAGTGACACGTGCTGCGCGAATTTAATAATTTGACTAACAAGCAAACAAACAGAATTAAAAATAGTTTAAATCCATAATAAAATAAACAAACTGAGTAGCTCAAAGATAGTTGTCCGTTAAACTTATGCGACTCTTAACAATCAAGTCTGCACGCGTATCGATAAAATCTACATAGAGCTGTGAGCTTCTTCTTTTGTTTAGCAAACCAACGTGTTAGTTAAATAACAAATAAACTGTCGAACAATTGAGAAAATAGAGTCAGTTATATAGAAGTGGACCGCACAGTAGGCGCAATTTTAGTTTGTTTTTTAATTACCAATATTATAACCCAGTAAACAAATTTAACTAAATATTTGAAGTTTTTTTCAGCTAAACTTGAAAAGGCATTGTATAAAAATTGGTTACTCCAGCTTTATTTGAAAGAGAATTGTAAAAGACTTCCAATATATGAGCTGTTCAGAGCACAAGTTGCGTACAGTAAGTCCATTTTCTAAGGAAATTGAGTTAAGTACATAGAAGTGGAGAGGAATATGTAAACTATTTATGACTCCGGGTTAGAGACTCCTAGCTTATGTAATCTCTGAATAAAATGCAATACTTAGTTATTGTTCTGACAAATTCTATAATTTTTTCAGAGGACAAGTGGCGTAAGTCCTCCATTCATTTTTTATCTCTCTTAATAATGAAGATAATCACTAGGTGGAAGTTTTGTTCGACTTCTGGAACTAAATGCTATCATTCCTCATCAAAACATTCTTAAAAATATCTCGAATTATATTTCTACATCGGAAATAAGATATTTAAAAAAAAAATCAGAGGACAAGTGGCGTAAGCCCATTCATTTTATATCTCCCTTAATAATGAAGATAATCACTAGTAGGAAGTTTTGTTCGACTTCTGGAACTAAATGCTATCATTCCTCATCAAAACATTCTTAAAATATCTCACATTAGATTTCTACAGCGGAAATAAGAAATTTCAAAAATATGTTCAATTTAGGATTCAATATTCTTCATAATATTTTTGTATTATTAAGAGTAATTTTTTACGATATGAATAGCTCTTTTTATTCTCTTGACATAGCTTGTAAGCAAAACTGAGTTCTTTATACATAAAATCCATTTTCTCAAAACTACCAAAAGTGGACTTACGCCACTTGTGCTCTGAGCAGCTCATATATAAAATATTCTATTTTCCTATACATCTATATATACAGGGTATCCCGCAATTGAGTGCAACTATTTACGGAGCTGAAAGGTTATGTCGACTAAGCAAAAAATCGTATGAGAGGGGGGGTCTGTTTTCACATTCTTAGGAGCTACAGGGTTAATTAATATTTAACGACTTTGATTCACGTTATTGTTTCTAAGATGAAATCAATCGGTTGAAACTACCAAATTTCAACTTTGAGTGCAAATTTCTCAGAATTTCGCGTAATAAATGAAATTATTTTTTTAGATCAATTTTGTAATTTATTCAATTTTCTTTTCAATGACATAAAAAACATTAACATATCTTAAAAAATGAAAAAGTTGGCTGTACTAAAAAAATTATACTAATTTGAAAATAATGAAAAAAAATGACTTTACAATTAGTTATGCAGTAGATAACTTAGTATAATTTTTTTAGTACAGCCAACTTTTTATTTTTAAAGATATGTTTCTGTTTTTGGTGTCATTGAAAAGAAAATTGAATAAGTTACAAAATTGATCTAAAAAAAATTTCATTTATTACGCAAAATTCTGAGGAATTTGCACTGAAAACTTAAATTTGGTAGTTTTAAACGATTAATATCATCTTCACACGATCACAGCTCGGCACCGGTTAAGTTGGTGGGGTTTGTTGATATACCTCTGGAAAGGTGATTTTATTGCCTAGAAAGAATAACGTTAACCAAAGTCGTGAAATATTAATTAACCCTGTAGCTTCTAAGAATGTGAAAATAGACCACCCCCCCCCTCCCCCTCCCATACAATTTTTTGCTGAGCTCGACATAACCTGTCAGCCCCGTAAATAGTTGCACTCAATTGCGGGACACCCTGTATAAAACAAAGTGGAAAAAAGTGTTTGTTCCAATTCAGTGCATTTTTTTTTTAAATGCATATAATTATGATGCAAAGGTTATAAGCTTAAAATAAAATAGGGTTGCCGCCTAAATTTTGTATTTGTATGAATCTATATCTGTGTATCTTAGGCTGGGTCGATTTGTATGGAGGTAAAAAATTGATATTGCCTGGGTGATTTTCGGATCAGGCATGAAAAGTTATTAAAAAAACAAAAAAAAAGGGGGAAGATAGGGGTGCTCTATACCCTATCACATTTTCAATTTTGTGAATTTTTTCTTTAGGATTTTTTTTCTAAAATGTTTGCATATGAACGCGCACAGCTAGAACAAAACTGATGTCAGAAATGAAATCCTCGTACCTGATTCAACCTAAAACCAATCTTACATTTATACGTTTTTATACAAAAATTGTTCGTAAAAAATTCATAAAGAAAGAAATTCACAAAATTCAAGTATAATCTTAACGTTGGTGCGTATGTATTTTTGACCATCGCGGCTGAATCACTGAAGCTATTCATCTTATATTCACAACATGTTTTTGTGAGGTCCTCCGAATTTTTTTTTTTTTTTTCTTAAGTCCCCCTAGGTTTATAAACCGATTTGCCTTAAATGCACACCATAAAATATTTGCATAAAAAGAATATCTTTGGCAAAATTTGGACCCAAAAAAATAAGATTAAATTCGGTTTATCAAAATCAAAAATATTAACTTATGCCACGAATTCTAAAAAATATTATACCTTGGATTGGGTAAATTTTTTCTTTAGGAATTTTCTACGATCGATTTCTGTATAAAAACGTATAAATGTGAGACCGGTTTTGGGTTGAATCGGATACGAAGATTTCATTTCTGGCATAAGTTTTGCTCTACCTGTGCACGACGATTATATATAAAAATTTTTTTAAAAAAATTCCTAAAGTAAGAATTCAGAAAATTCAAGATATGATAGGGTAGAGTGCACCCCTATCATCCCACTTTTTTTATTTTTTTAATCACTTTTCATGCCCGATCCGAAAATCGCCCAGGCAACAAAGGTTTGCAAATCAACCCAGCCTAGTGTATATAGAACAAAGTGGAAAAAGCGTTTGTTTCTCTCTGCTGCCTGTAATTTTAAACCAATTTAGTTGATTTTTTTTGAAATGTAGATAATTATGATGCGAATGTTATAGGCTAAAAAAATTAGAGTTGCCACCTAGTTTTTTTATTTCTACGAATTCAGTGGGTGAACACTGGTAGAAATGGGTCACTGAATCCAAATCCGTAGTCAGAATTTCAAAAATTATGCGTCGGTTAACTGAACGGAATGTGACCCATTAACTGAACACTAGGTAAATGGGTCACTAGGTAAAAGGATGAAAACGGGAATCTAGTGACAGATATCCAGAGTACACTGACGTTATGGAGGGAACACTTCTCTAGTCTTCTGAATGGCGATGACGACAACAATCCCGCCAATAGAGATGATATCCCGGAAACCCCAATTATGGATGACAGCATTGAAGTTCCGCTGCCCGACTATAATGAAGTCTTGACAGCAATAACACGGCTTAAGAACAACATAGCCGCGGGAACCGATGGTCTGCCCGCTGAGCTGTTTAAGAACGGAGGCGAAGCTCTATTCAAATGCATTCACGAGCTTCTATGCAGAATATGGTTGGAAGAATGCATTCTAAACGATTGGAACCTCAGTGTATTCTGCCCAATCCACAAGAAAGGCGATCCCACTATTTGCGCCAACTACCGTGGGATAAGCCTCCTAAATACCACCTATAAAGTTCTGTCTAGCGTATTATGTGAAAGACTGAAGCCCATCGTAAACCAACTGATTGGGCCTTATCAGTGTGGCTTCAGACCTGGAAAATCTACCACCGACCGATATTCACGCCACGACAAATCTTGGAAAAGACCACAGAGAAGCAAATCAACACCCACCACCTTTTTGTCGACTACAAAGCCGCTTCCGACAGTCCAATAAGGAATCACCTATACTCCACCATGTCTAAATTTGGTATACCTGCAAAATTAATCCGTCTATGCAGGATGACACTGAGCAACACCAGCAGTGCAGTAAAAATCGGGAAGGACCTCTGCCCCCCATTTGTAACCAAACTAGGTTTCAGACAAGGTGATTCTTTATCGTGCGACTTTTTTAACCTTATCATGGAGAAGATCATTCGAGCGGCAGCATATTCTATAAGAGTATTATGCTGCTAGCGTATGCTGATGATATTGATATCATTGGCCATAATACACACGAAGTCAGTGCAACATTCTTCAAATTAGAAAAAGAGTCGAGTCGCATGGGTCTTGCAGTAAACGCAGATAAGACGAAATATCTGGTGTCAACAAACAAACAGTCCCAGCGTATTGGCACCCACGTCACTATTGACAACACCTCCTTCGAGGTTGTGAAGCACTTCGACTATCTCGGTTCCAGCATTAACTCCACCAAAGATATCAGTAGAGAGATAAAACGAAGGATAACTCTTGCCAACAGGTGTTACTTTGAGCTCAGTAGGCAATTGAAAAGCAGAGCTCTCTCTCGACGAACAAAATAAACGCTCCATAAGTCACTAATCATTCCCGTCCTGTTATATGCAGCACAAGCCTGGACGTTGAGCAGCTCTGATGAAAAGATTTTGGGAGCGTTCGAGAGAAAGATCCTTTGTAGCTTTGAAGCTGTATGAGCTATACGCCGAAATCGACATAGTAAAGCGCATAAAAATCGAGCGGCTTCTCTGGCTAGGTCATGTTGAGCGGATGGAAGACGACGCTCCAGCGAAGAAAATATTCGATTCGGTACCCAGCGGCGGACAACGCAGAAGAGGACGAAGTGGAAGAGGACCAAGTGGAGGACAACCTGACGAAATTTAAAGCTTCCGACTGGCGCCAGCAAGCGCAAAACAGAAATGGCTGGCGCAATTTCTTGCAACAGGCGGAAACCGACTTACGGTTGTAGGCGCCATCTAAGTAAGTAAGCAAGTAAGGTAAATGGGTCTGTAATTTTTTATCATAGAGTTGCAAAAGAATTTTTTTTCTATTTTTACAAATTCGCTGGTGAAAGATGAAACATTAAAATTCTCTTAAGTAAATTTCTTAAGTAAAGCTTTATTCTATGATAAATTTTTAGGAAGTATTGAAGAATATTTTTATTCAAGTATTGTTCCCTATAAAAGACTTGAGTCCAAGATACACTTTTGGCAAGCATACAAGAAGATTTTTGACGTAGAATTACGTCTTATAGCGCGGTTTGTAGGGGGGTAATTTCATAAATTTTTTCAAGGTCATGCTAACGTTTTTTGGGTACACTTTAGGGTATACACACAGCCCTATATATTCATCGTACACAGATAAATTTTATGCCAAAATATCAGTTATATCGTCAATAAAAGGAATATCTAATTTTTGATTTTGTCACTTCTTTAATAAGCTTCAAGATAGCAAAAAAAAAGAAGAAAGATTCACAATTTTGTAGGAGAAAATAATTGATGCTTCAGTTGCTGCTGACGTTCTTATGCTTGCTGCGTTAGTTCGTGCCGAAATTTTGAACGCAACATCGTGTTATTTGTTGAATAGAATCGTTTTATGAACTTCTCAGAGCTTTACAGCGCAATGTTAACGTATAAAAATTCTTGCGCTGCTAAAAATCTTTCAGTCTGCTGGCAAGATTATTGTTTAAAGATTATACAATAAATACTACATAAATTTATTAAGCAAGATTTATACAATAAATATTACAAAAAATTATATTTTTTTTTTTAGATTTAACCAACTTTTAGATTTTTAGATTTAAGAGGATGCCTCGTATGAATGCGAAAGCATTGTGTTGATTCAGAAGACGGGTGATAGTTAGTTGAAGGGTGGAAAGATGGAGTAGTGTCGGTGAAGATTTGATTTAAATTAACACAGATTGAAACTGCCGGGAAACACGCTCGCAGGGAGATTGTTCCACAATTTTACTGAGCAACCGAAGAACGAATTATCTCGGTAATGTGATGTTCTATTGGGCAAATAGGCAATGGTAAAGGGATGGGCTTGGAGAGCTGCTCGAGTAGACCTAGGAAATACACAAGCTGGTGGCGTCAGGCCATGTATCTCCCTTGAAGACTTCCCATGATAGTACCTATACAGAAGGCTTAGGGAACCAACCTTGCGACAATGCCCAAGAGAGTTGAGGGAAGATGAAATATTTTCATCCTCTATCAAATATATCGCACGTAGTTGAATCCGGTCCAGAAGATCCAAATTTGATCTTGAAGCCCCTGCTCAAATGTGCGAATTGCACTCCATTTTCGGTCCACAATATATGAGACATAGATCAAACGGAGATCAGTTGGAGTGAAGTATTTGTATTGAATCAGAATACGGAAAAGGAGTGCACCGAATAGTTTTTAAAGAAAAATGCTAGCTGGAATACCCGGCGTCGCTCGGGGTTGATATGGCGAAAAGGCCGAATTTCGACCACTGACGTACTCTAGTGCCATTAAAAACTCCATTTATTTTAAAAATATCATAATAAATTTGACTTATTTAATGAAGTAATTTTATATATATTGCATATTAAAAATATATTTTGTTTGTTCAAATTTAAATTTTCGATTTATTAAACATAAGAGTGCACTATATTAATTTTTAACCAACATAAAAATGAACAAGAAGAACAAATTAATCAAACAAAAAATTCTACGTTCACACATACAATACACACACAAAAACTACTCGTAACTTCTTTTTAAAGTTAACCCGATAGAGTCCTAGTTCTCTAACCAGATTGTATATTATTAAATTACAACTAAGCAGTTGAATGCAGATTTTTCTTGCTATAATTATAAGCAAGTATTTTTTTAGTAGTACAAAGATTTATGATTTTAAGTGTGACAAATGTATTTAAATTATCATAAGATCAGATTCTAGAATAATTTTTTTTATATACGATTAAAGGTTAAACCGTGCAGTCTTAACCCTAGTTATTTGATTTTTAATTTTGTTGTTTTATATATTTACATAAAACATGCACACAAAGTAAATTCATTATTTTTAACCATCAAGTGTGAATAGAAAAAACACATTAAAAATTCCCACAATTAGACGTTTAATTTCTCCTATGTTTTTTTGCCTTTGAGTGGGTCCCCACATGTTACTATGTGTAAAATATTCTCAAAGATGTTCACAACCTCATGAGAGGCTTGATTTTTTTTTTTAATACATAAGTGCTTACATGTTTGCTGGGGGGAAACATATGTTGGCATTATGTTACTGTCCCCCTTAAAAACTTTAAAGATTAATGACACTCATATTATGTAGATTAGACATGAGTAACGCAGCGCTGCGTTATTGAGTTGAAGCACTTAGCTGAGTTATTGCGCTTATATATGGTACATATTTACTTGGCTTATTAAAAGTAACGCATTAGTTCCTTTGTTTATTCGAACGTGTTCGATTTCTAAAGTGCAAGCAAATTTGAATTCAACTTCAAACTTGTATTTACACTGGTCGCCAAAACTAAAGCAACTGAAATCAGCATGGTGCAGTAAGCCTTATAAAAATATTATTAAGCAAATAGCAACAAATTTTTCAACACATGTTTATATATTAATTTATAGAAATAAAGTCTAAAAAATTATTTCAAATTAAGTACACATTTACAAGTTGCTTGGTCATAACTAAAGCAACTCTACTGTAAGAGTTGTTTTAGCAACAGCATTTATAAAAATAACCCAAATTTTTGATAACAATTCACCGTGGCGAAAGTTCGAGGAAAATCTCTTTGCAAACGGAACAAAATATAATCTCAAAAAAAGTATTTGTAGCATCCATGAACAGCGGCGGATCTAGCAAAATATTGCTCGTAACAAATTTTTTTCAAAATTAGAAAACACTTAAATCATAATTAAAATGAAAACTTTTAAGGGGTGTCTTGGAACAAAATATTTTCTCAAATTATTTTAAGAGGTGATTTTGTGATTGATTGGGTAATTTTAAGAATATCAAAAAATATTTTATTTTTTTAAATATTTTCGACGATACGTTTTTTTTTTTTTTTTGAAAAGCCTATTTATCGATAACACAGTACAACACACATTTTCGGGGATGAACCAAGCCAATCTCAAACGATAGTATTTGACATTAGTAGCAAAAGCCCTAATCCCTTTTTATACCACTACGTCCCAATTAATTTTTACAGTGGTTTTAAATTTGAATTTTTTGGTCAAAAATCGAATAAAACAATATGAAAAACTATATGTAAATATTAACTCAGGGCAGTTTTTGTCTTCGGAAACGTATATTAATATTTTCGAGGAATATTCTTTTAGAACATTTTAACCCTCTAGCTCTTACCAGTATGGGTCATTTTGGGCCTTTTTTTGAAAAAATCAGTAAAAATCAATTTTGTAGGAAGGTCAAGGGTTAAAACCTTCCATTAATATAATCTCCAAAAAATTTCATTAAGGATCAACCAAGAAGTAAACGTAAAAACCAGAATGAAATAAAACAAATTGATTTTTATGTTATGATATTTTAATGCTTTTTTACATAATGTCCATATCATTATCACTGGTTTGGTATAGAATATCAGATAATTGAAAGAAATCCATATCGATTTCTTGAAATTCTTCTTCACTACCGCTGTTTTCATACCTGTTTTCATATACACCAATACCCCGGTTTGCGTCACTTCGGTTTGCGTCGTTTCGAAGTTGCGTCTTTTTTAAATTTCTGTGATTTCGAAGTTGCGTCGTTTTTGTTTCAGTTTGCGTCGCATGGCTTCGAAGTTGCGTCGTCACTGCTTCGATTTGAGTCGTTAATAGGAAAATGTTTGTACAAAGCTAAAACAGAAAAAGGGGATTTCCCGTTTAAGTCTAACCCTGGATTTAATGTCGACGTCGTTGACGGCGTTTCAACGCCGAAAAAGTTGAAGATTGAACTTTTACGGCGTTGCAACGCGTTGACATTAACTGCTCTCATACAATTTCATACGATTCAACTTTTTTTTTGACATTTGACGCCGTCGACGACGTCGACATTAACTCCAGGGTAATGCAAATATGTATGTGAAGGTTCTCTGCTAATTGAAAGTTGAAGGTCGTTAGTAGTTTCAAATTGCATTTGCTGGAGTGAAGTTTAATCTAAATAATTTGCAACAATGAGTCAAAAAAGAAAGCTTAGAAAAAAAACTGGACATTATGAAACGTTTTAAATCAGGGCAAAAGGCTTGGAAGAAACCTTGGACTAGCACCTTCAACAATAAAATCCATTTGTTCCAGAGATGCTGATAAAATTCAAAAATTTGCTGAAACCGCAACATCGTTACAACATAAACAGGTAACAAAAATGAGAAGTCCTTTAATGGAAAAAATGGAGTCACTTCTTAGCATTTGGGTAGAAGATCAAAATCAGCGAAGAATGTCATTAAGTCAAATGGTAATTCAAAAGAAAGCTTTAATTTTATTTGAAAATCTGAAAGAAAATTATCCGTTATCAAGTGCCGAAAGTGCGGAAGAATTTGAAGCAAGTAGAGGTTGGTTTGCCCGTTTTAAAACCCGTGGAAATTTGCATAGCATTGCATTAAAAGGAGAATCTGCTAGTGCAGATACTTCAGCTGCAGAAAAGTTCAAACTTGAATTAAAAGCAATCATTGAAGAAGGTGGGTATTCTGCACAACAAGTTTTAAACGCTGATGAAACCGGACTTTTTTGGAAGCGTTTGCCAGGAAGAACGTGCATTTCTAAATCCGAAAAAATCTGCGCCTGGTTATAAATCTAGTAAAGACAGACTTACACTTCTTTTGGGAGGAAATGCAGCGGGAGATTTTAAATTTAAGCCATTTTTAATTTACCACTCTGAAAACCCGAGAGCTTTTAAAAATGTTAAAAAGAGCGAGCTATCTGTTCATTGGCGTGCAAATAAAAAAGCATGGATGACTGCATCCTTATTAAGAGATTGGATAGAAAATTGTGCTGCTCCCGAACTAAAGGCTTATTGTTCTTCAAAAAATATTGAGTTTAAAGTGCTATTGTTACTTGACAATGCACCAGGTCATCCTGTTTTTTCAGACGATTATTCGGAACATATTAAAGTTATTTTGATGCCCCCAAATACCACATCTGTGATACAACCAATGGATCAAGGTGTAATATCCAACTTTAAGTCATACTATCTGCGACGAACTTTTAGTCAACTTCTAAAAGCAACTGATGGAGATAATTTGCCTTCCATGAAAGATTTTTGGAAGAATTACAATATCATGATGGCTATTGAAAATATAAACCTATCTTGGAAAGAAGTAAAAGAATCGTGCATGAACGGAACTTGGCGCCAAATATGGCCCGAATGTATTTTAAAAGATATGGAAGATATTAATGATGCTCCACACGTATGTAATGAACTTGCAGAATCAGCTAGAAATGCAAATTTTTATGGAATGGAAGAAGAAGATATTAATGCTCTCCTATTACACGACGAAGAGCTAAATAACGAAAGTTTGATTGCAATTCAGAGTAACAATGAGGTGGACGATGAAACACTTCCGCTTGAGGTTGAAGCAGAAGAAAAAAAGCTTACTGCTGCTAAAATTTCTGAAGCGATGCAGTTGATATCGCAAGCAATGGACCTTTTTTGATAAGAATGATCCGGACGAAGATCGCAGTTTAAAAGTGTTTAGAAATGTGACCAACGCTATCAATTGTTATAAAGAAATTTATTTCAAAAAAAAAAGCCGTTACAATCCAACAAACTTTAGATAAAACAAAAAACAGCAAGATTGACAAATCCAACCGAAGAAAAGGTAATCGATTTAGATGACGCAAGCTCAGAATAAATAAATTAACACATCGATATAGACTTTTGCTTTTATACTATGAATTTCTTATTTTTTATATTAATCATAATATTTTTGTTGTGTTGTTTTACGTTTTTCTCATGAATTGTTATATTTTTATTTTAATTAAAACTGTTTTCCAAAACAAAATAAAAAAAATTGTATTTTTTATTTAAAAATCTATTTTTTCAGCTAAAATTACTAATCTCGGAACCAATTAAACGAAAATCAATACAAATGTATGGAAAATCGTGCTTCGATTTGCGTCGTTTCGGTTTGCGACGCGTTTCTCCGGTCCCAATTAGCAACGCAAACCGGGGTATTGGTGTATATGGTTTTGGACCTCCAACAAATTTCAGGCAGAACTGCATCTGGTGTTTTCTTTCCTAAAAATCTGTTAAAAATTAAAAAAAAACATCTGGTACAAAAGAGTTGAGTCGTAAGTAAAGTTTAATTTAGAATTACCTCATTTTAAATGGTAAGGATACCTGATGAAATCGTTACCCTAGCTCATCTGATTCCGTACCGAGTTGTCTTTCAAAATAGTCCAAATGGAAGTGTAAGAAATGAATTTTTAGCGACATATCGACGCCAAGTTCCTCGAACGCATCCAACATCTCTGTTACAGCCTTTTTATAGGTATTGGAGCGTTTTTTACCTAGCAGACCACTTATAACGCTTTTTATTGCATTCCATCCAATCAGCTCATCACCTACTAAAGCTCCATTAAATGATTCGGATTTCATTAGCTTCCTTATATCTGTGCTGTTTAGTACCCCTGAAGACGTGAATAAGAATTAAGAAAAAAAAAAAATAGTTTAAATTTGGATAGAATAGGAGATGGTATTTTTGAATGTATATTTATCATTAATTAGCTTAGCTGGACTCAGACGAGGGAATGTTTCCTTAAGAAATGCCAAAATGTTTTCGCTTTTAGGTATTGTTTCGATAAAGCTTTTAACGATGCCAAGCTTGACGTGCAATGGTGGCAAATAAATTATTTCCTTCGATACAAGTTACAATAACGTTACAAAATCCTATACTGCTTCACTTCTCATACACCAATTTTTCGTTTTATACTGGTTTCCTTTGAGACTACTATCCCAGTCGCACAAGAAACACATACATATTTTTTGTATATCCGCTTTGCATGCCACAAAGCATAGCAGGCCCGTAGCCAGGATTTACCCAAGGGGGGGGGGGGATTTTCATAAAAAATATATCGATATTTTTTGATATCGATGAATCAAAGGAATTCAGTATAAAACTTTAATGAATTTTTAATAAAACTTACTTTTATTTGTTTTTATATGTTTGTATTAAGTCTTCCCTTTTTTTTTTTTGGCAATTCTGACAAGACATCATCCTCTGTGACTTTGCTATCCCTATGTACTCTTAAGGATGCACAACCATTTAAGCGGTACTCGCCCATAGATCTTCTAGAAATATATTTCAAATATCAATTGAACTCCTTCACCGCTGCTGAATTCTGATTTAATTTATTCGTATGGTAGTATTACCAGAGCAGAGAAGGTAAAATTCTTGCATATTGCTTAATTAAAAATTTTAATCGTTCCTCGTTTTCGGATGTCATCAAAATCAAGTTGAACGGTGACAAAAGACAGTTGTGCTTTGTAAATAGTACTCCCATGTTGTAAATTGTTGCAACATATATAAACAGTAATTTTGTAAAAAATTTCCACACCATTAGATTTTCTAGAAACTGCTACAAAAATCTCCACGATAAGAAGACTAGCATTTTCTTATAAGTAAATCCGTAACCAACTCTTAAACCTTAACAGATCACTTAGCAAAATTTTTAAATTTAATTGACTTTTTCGACCACATTCTAAAGGTTTGAAAATTTTATTTTTAAAAATTTTTGTTGTCCCAAGAGATTGAGATCCCGCGTCAGACAATAAGCTCCGTTTTTCAATTTGGAGTAAGCTAACTGATGCCAACGGTTCAACCAAGACTGCTTAAATCATAGATTACGCGAACCACTGACAGGAAAATTAAAAATTGGTGGGAAGGGAAAGAGGGGATAGATTTTAAATGTTTTGAAAACTTCAAATGAAATGAAATTGGACCGCTTTCTACAATGCAAACGAAATACAATATTACATTATTATGATTTAGCTAAAATTGGTACCATTAAATAATTGTAATATAGAATGGACACCGCACACATTGACCACTATACTATTCTGGCAGCGCTGCACTCGGTTGGTACATCAGCAAAGTAGTTCTAATGCCGCTTCGACTTCGGCAGCGTCATCTTCTTTTTATAATTACTCGTATTTAATTTTGTAACATTGAATCAAAGTATTAAAGATTATCAAGAAGTCGCCATAATAAGGACGGAAATTGATAAAAGGAAAAAATTCCTTAAAAACAAAGATTTACTTTCCACCTTTATGGCCTTTTTTAATGGCGGTTTCTGCAGCTAATTAAGTGGCATCGTTTTAGTATTTTGGCACAATAAAATAATCAATGTCATATTAATGATTATATTTTATTTTTTTTATACTTTCTGGACCCTAAGGGGGGGAGGGGAGGAGGTTTGAACACCCAAAACCCTTCCCTTGTCTACGGGCCTGAAGCATAGTGACTACTTTTAAATTGGAGCTAATTTTCCATTTATGCTTTGCGTAATCAATTGACTTCAAAATAGTTTTTAAAATGTCCTATGTGTCTTTCGTTTTGGTGAAATATGCAATTGGGATAGAAGGCAGTAAATTCGATTTATGAAGCAGCACGGCTTTTAGACATGTTGAGGAACTGTCGATAAATAACCTCCACTTTCCTGGTTTGTGTTCAATGTTTATTGAAGCCATTAAAGCATTTACATTATTACAGTACGAGTATGTTTTTGCACCATTAACTGAAAACATCTTTTGTTAGTCCGCTTGACGCTTGCAATGTGCGCTAACTTTAGTATCTGGTGCCAACAAATTGTGCACATTTAAAAATTAACCAAGTTCCTCTGATTTCCGTTGTGTTAACTGGAGTTTTGCTACAATCAAATCCAATTTTGCCTGCGTAATCAGAACTGGTAAACTAACATCTGTACACAGAATGTTCTTCCATTTCAGCCAGAATGGACTTGGCTTCATTAGTAAAAAATTCATCTTGGCTGGGGCATCTTGGAGGAATGTCATCAGAATGCGGCAATGGAACTTGAGCGATGGGAATACTTTTATATTTAAATTTCAACATTTTTTTCCGCAATCCATACAATACAGTTCCTTACAGATGATTCCACACCTATTTCTGTGAGAGAGTCGTGAATAGCCCTAGTATGAATGTTGTTAAATGCTTCTTCAATATCAAGAATGGCAGCAAGAGTGTGTTGTTTGAAGTAATGTTTGTAATAACCTCATGCATAGCCGTTTCCGTTGATCTCCCCTTGGATGGGCATGTTGCGCTGTGAATATGCAGGTTCTGCTGAGAGTGTCCCTTAGATATAAATCTAGAAACCTCTCTAATGTTTTTAGAACGAACGATGAGAGACTAATTGGTCTGAAGTGCTTAGCGGATTCATAACCCCCTCCTCCCAACTTTCGGGATAAAGATCACCTTGACTTTTCTCCTTGGAGTACAGTTAAGTCGTATACAGTTTGTGAATATTTTCATGAGCAGGGGCGAAACTAGCTCCTGCATTTTTTGCAGCATTGCCGGTATTATGCCATCCGGGCCTGGGGATTTGTAGGGTAAGAAGCTGTTTATAGATCACAAGATCTTTTCCTTTGTGATAATGTGGTCAGTGAGGCTCCTCGGGACACTTACCAATGTTTCCCTACGTGAGGATTCATCACTGCTATCTGTACATCCTGGAAAGTGTGTTCTAATTAGGTGTTCCAATAACTCCTTTGTGGATTCCGTTCACGTGCCATCCTCTTTTTTTTATAAAGGAAGGGCTAGAGTGCCCCTTAGATAGGATCAGTCTTGCCGACTTCTTAAGGTTGTCAATTGATTGGGTGTATTCTTCCCAAAGTCGCTTTGAGGAGTTAAGTTTTCGCAAATTCTAATAATAGTATTCGATACAACGGTAAATTTTACATATGAAATGGTTGGCCAAGTTAATTTAAAACTAATTTCAATATCCTTTAAATAATAAAACATGCGACTGTAAAAGAAATTCCAACAAAATTACAGTTTTTGCATTGAGCTGTCTCAGTTTTTGAGATATTAAACTGAAAGTTCGTGATCCTTCATCCTTTTACCAACGTGGCGGCCGAGGCGCAGTGGGAAGTGTGTGGCCCATACGCCAGAGAACCCTAGTTCGAATCCCACCTAACACAGAAAGTTTTTTCAGTTGAGTTAAGTTTTCTGTTCGGCCGTCACCTCTCTGCAGACAATGGCAAACTTCAGAGAGTAAAAACTGCCATGTGGTAAAGCTTCAGTTCTCGATTATTTGTGTTCAAACATTATCACAACACGCACTACACAATTGATCATAACAAGCTCGAACAATGTCCTTTTTAGGGATGAAATAGCCAATCCGTTTCTTTTTTATAGAAATTTCTACTTTAAGATGCCGCTTGACTTTATTTTATCTAAGCAATATTGGTGCAAAGATGTCCTGTTCACCGCACAACGCACGGTTTTTCAAGAGACGAATTTTAAAAAAAATTTTTTTTAATGCCTCTCAATAATATTTGCAAATGCATGAAATCTCATATATCTAAATAAAATAAGTAGATTTCTATGAAAAAATTATTAAAATTAGCCAATTTTTACCCAAAAAGAAACAGACGCTTCACTCTTAAAAAGAATCCCAAAAAAAATTTGTTTTCTAACCTTTCCAATAAAAAAGATCCCTTAATGAAGCTGGTTTAAAAAGACCCTGTATTATAAAATTCGTCTTCGGAATAGTAATTGATAAGCCATAATGTCATCAGGATCAGACCTTTGAAATCCAAATTAAACTAAAAATCAATATTTTTTAAAGTCCTTAACAAAAATAAAGGTTGTGAAAAACTTAAGAGGAATGCATAACTACAACCTACGCTTAACACAAGCCAATTAAAAATACTCTACGTAAAACTTGTGCCTTAAACATGCCAATGCAACAGCTTAATTGCCACCGAATTACACTGCAGCGCTCGTTTCACTAACGTACTTATTACGACCTTTAAAACTTCTACCAACTCCAACTGATTCACGCTTGCTTAGTCAAGTCCGACGAACACGCACTCGATTATTAATCATCTAAGTAACGCCAGTTCAAAAAAAAAAAAACAAAACAATATAATAAAAAAAAAAAACCATCTGCGATGCCACTCAAGCAAAGATACATTAAAAATCAACCAGCAATATAAATAAATATACAGCAGCAAATCATGAGAATTTCTTGAAAAATATTAAGTAGCCAACAAAACAGAGCCAACAAATTATAAGGACACGTCTTGAATATTTTAAAACTATGTTATTTACGCAGTTGAACATGTATAAGGGGCATGTCTTCACTCTTAGCTCAATTATGAGAGCACATTTTTTTTTTTATGAACAACTTATGGCATCATGTCCTTTGTATAGGAATCCTGCAAGCAAACAAGGATAGGATAACAAAAACACCTTAATGCGTGGGAATGTAAGTAAAATTTTGTTTCCCACGGAACTGAATTTCGATGCATATCCTGCAAAGTTATATTAAAAAAAAAAAAAGTTATTTAAGAAAAAAAAAATGCAATACGCGTCCCTTGAATGCACAAAATTAAGGAAAGAAACAACAACAAAAACTGTTTTACAAACAAGTTCGTATTCCAACTGGGTCCAAAAACCTCAAGAAAGAAAAGAAACCCAAATATAAAAAAAAAACAAAAAAACTTTATCGCTATCTTCCTTTCCGTAGTAGCATAAACGATAACTTCATGGGTTCCATGAGAAAATTTCTTGCCGAACACCTGCCATTTTTTTCTTATGAACTTTTTAATCAACTCAGTCAACACTTGGTTGAATGCATTTCTTTCTTTCCCTTTTCTTGTTCAATTGTATCGGATCGAAATTTTCGGAACCAAAAAAATTATTTTTCAAAACATTTTCCCACACTCTGAATATGCACGCAGGATCGAATGCACAAAGTAGAGCTCATGGTTGTTGGTGTTTAGAGTGGTGAAGACTATAGAGTAGAATCGAATGTGCACCCTCATTGACGACCCTTGTGGTGGTGGTGTTTGCGTTGGTATTCCGCCACTCTCCACTTACCTGCTCATACTCTTACTGACACTGACTCAAAGGCTCCTTCTTATCGGAATGTTTACAAAGCCTTTGGTTATTCGTTCTCTCTCTCTCTTTATTTTTGTATCTATAGGAACGTGTGTTCGTCACGTTCGTGCCAAGAAAAAGACAAGGCACACTTGTGCGTATTGAATTCCGCTCGTATAAATGCTCTTTCCATTTCCACCAAGTACGTTGCTCCGAAAGGAAGTGTGACTGAACAGGGCGGAAACACAGAGCAAGAGAGCGACGCTTGTTTACTACCACGCGTAGGTATAAAAGGCAGCGATCACACAGTTGGTAATCATTCTGAATTTGATTCCTATTCGAGTAACATCAGCTTACTGATTATTTTATAATTATTTCACAATTTGAAGCATTTATAAAATGTGCCAACAACAAGTTCAAGTACAAACACAAAACAACAACAAAATGAAAAATAGCTACAGCATCAAGCAAGTCTTAAAAACTTTATTCAAGAAACAGCAGAAGCAGCAACAAAAAGAGCAGCACAATAATAAAATTTACACTTCACTTGAATCTTTGGAATTTCTTGACAATCTACGAAATACTCAAGTCGAGCAACACTTCTATTCCGAACTAGAAGATAATACTGCAAATGAAAAACTAGCTGATTTAGTGGCCGAACAGCAGGATGATATCTATGTACCCGTGCGATTTGCACGCACCGAAGCCGGTACATTTTTCTGGACCACAAATTTGCAACCAGTAAGCAGCACAATTATACCAGCCGCCGATGAAGATCTAGTGCAACCTGCCTATTGCTACAGCAACTGCCAGTATCCACACGTTCAATTTCAAGATCGCTGGGCTCAAGCTTAAACTCAGGCTCAAACACATCTCAAAGCTTTAAAATGGTCAACAATTGTGATATGTCGAGATATTGTGCCTCCAGCAGCGGTAGAACAAAATATTCGCAGTTCTTCCTTTAGTTTAAAAATTGTACAATAATTTAGTTAGGATTTATGTGATAAAAAAATAGAAAGGCTTTAAATATTTTTATTAAAATATACCATATTATAATTAAACAAAACAAATTACTCTTTTTTCTCTCTTTTATGATTGTTGCATATATGACGCAAAATATAGCAGGCTTATTCAGAGGGTCTCAAATAATAAAGTTTGAAGTTTTCAGATAATAAAGATTGAAAGATTTGATATTGATGCAGGCAGAGTACGAAGATGATGAAGAATAACAATAGCAATGCTGCCAGTTTTTTCATATTTTTTAGTGTATTTTTTTTTTTTTTCTCCATTTAGATAAATATCAAAAATATGAATAAAAAGCGTTTCTTCATTAATTAAATTAAATAAGTTTAAAGCTTTTCTTAGTGAACTTTTTATGCTGTCTTAGCTAATAGCAGTTAGGTTCAGTTTTCTAGTGAAAACTCAGCTGTTTATAATATCCCTGGTTTTAATGGATGCATACATTAGGTCCGTTTCCGCAATCACTTGAAGTAACTTGAAGTTATAGCTTAAATACATTGGCGATGACAGCAATGACAACCTGTCAAATTAGGAATAGTTTTACATCAACAACACGACATTGCGCCATCAGACCAAAATCTCTCCATAAGAGCCCGAACAGAATCAAAGCGATTGGCGATTGGTGATCCTCTATTCTCGCCCATTGCTGAGAACACGTCCAGAATGAAAGCGATTAGCTATTGTCGAACTATTTAGAGTGAAAACGGATCTCATTCTTTTTACTAGGAAATATAAACTGCCCCACTTAATATCTCCGCGTCTAAACGGCACGAGGTTGATCTTTAGTGACAGTACGAAATACCTAGGAGTTATTCTGGATAAGAAGCTTATCTGGAATGATAATATAAAGGAAGGCAAACATAGCTCTTTTTGCCTGTAAAAAATCGACTCTTTTTGCGAAAATGCAATAATTTTATAATTTGATTATAAGATGAAAAATACTGCTTTGAGTCGCGTAGAGACCGTCAAAGACCTAGGTACACCGAGAAAATTGAACGCTTTAAAATCAGAGAAAAACTTTTTTTGTAAAACTGCAACCAAAATATCTTTACCAAAATGAAAAGATCGTTGCAATAATGATTTTCCCTTTAACTATGCAAGTGTTGCATCATCGGAACAAAAGACTGAAGTTCTTTGAAGCTAAATCAATGAAACAATCTTTGCCGTGAAGATAAAATATTTACTTTCTTTGTTTTTTTGAGAGTAAGCTTCATTGTTTTAAAGGCAAAGTCTGCTATTATAAAGAATGTTTTCTTCACAATCATATTTGTATACGAAGACTAAGAAAATCGTGTGCGAGTGCCAACATTGAATTATAATTGTTAAAAAATACAAGCTAATATTCACACTAGTCAATTTTATTACATTTCATCAACAAAAAGAAAAGAAAAAAAAAAAAATTTCTTTGCCTGCCGTGCGGAATTGAACTTGCAATTTTTGGTGCCAGTCCATCGCTCTACCCACTGATCCAAACAGCCTTGCTACTGCTTGCTGACATTACTGCAGCTATGTTAACAGATGCAGATTAAAGGATGCAGTATGTCACAGTATTCTGTTGATAGCTATACAACAAAAATCTATTAATAGATCATTGTGTTATGCTGCAGCATAGCTTCAGTTGTAATTAATATTGAATAATTTTTCAATTCACTCTGCGTAACGAAGAAGTTTGGCTCGATGCGTAGTATAGTGACTTCTCAATCGGTGGTATCGGTGGGTGTGGGTTCAAATTTCCTCGGCAGGTGAAGGTAAGATTTTTAATTTGATATTTAATTTAATTTTCTTGTTATAATAAACGCAAGCAGCAAAGAAAAGCTGAGAGAAGCCATTAATTTCATGAAGCCATTTACTTAAAATCAAGGATCTAACATTCTGCGACTTTGCCGTAAAGAATAAAAGTCTATGTCATTTTCTTTACTCTTATGACTTTTTAATGCTTTTTTAAAGACGAACGTCTTTGCTACAAGAATTGAAGTTTTTGATTCAAAGTATATTGTTCTTGGGAACTAAACAATCTTTGTGTCCTTGCTGCAACGTTGTTTTGTCTTTGGGCACAATCTTACCAATTAAAGTCTTTGTGACAAAGTGCATTTGCATTGGTTTTACGATTTTTTTCCCTGGGTGTAGCGTATTTTCCTTAATTTTTCTAAAGAACAACTCAAAAGTAGATTAAAAAAGAATTATGTAACAGGTCATTCAATAAGTCCGTAGGATAAGTTAGAAAAAAAATTTTTTGATAAAACTCGATTATATTATTCAACATAGTTGCCTTCGAGAGCGATACAATGAATATAGCGATTTTCCAACTTTTCGATACTACTTTTAAAGTACGATTTCTCGTCTTTCTCGTCAAAATAGGCCTCAGTTTCAGCGATTACTTCATCACTGAACTTGAATTTCTTTCCAGCAAGCATTCTCCTGAGATCTGAAAACAGGTAAAAGTCGCTGGGGGCTAAATCTGGTGAATATGGTGGGTGGGTAAGCAAATCGAACGAAGCCCAATTCATTCAATTTTGCCATCGTTTTCATCGATTTGTGCCACGGTAATGTGGCCCAAAAAAACGGCAAATGTAGCCGCTTCTTGGCGATTTCAGCCTTCAATCGATCCAAAAGTGCACAGTAATAGTCGCTGATGATGGTGGTTCCTTTTTGGAGATAGTCGATGAATATTATTCCTTTCGCATCCTAAAATACAGACGCCATCACCTTACAAGCTGACTGTTGGGTTTTTGCTCGCTTTGGATTCGGTTCGTCGATTGCTGTCCACTCAGCTGACTGTCTTTTGGATTTTGGTGTGTAATAGTGAAGCCATGTTTCATCCATAGTCACATATCGACGATAGAATTCGATTTTATTGCGGTTTAACAGCGCCAAACACTCCTCTGAAGCATCAATTCGTTGTTGTTTTTGGTCGACTGTGAGCTCACACGGCACCCACTTTGCACAGAGCTTTCGCATACCCAAATGTTCGTGCAAAATGGTAAAAACACTACCATCTGATATCTTTACAATGTCAGCTAGCTCGTGCACCTTCAATGTGCGATCGTTCATAACTATTTTGTGGATTTTTTTGATGTTTTGTGGAATAAAAGTCTGATTTGGTTTGACCACGTTTAAATTCAGCAATCCACTCCATGGAGCAGAGTCCGGATAATGTTTATCAAGCCAATGTTTGGTTTCCACTGCATTTTTTTCATGAAAAAGCAATGCTTTATCAAAACTCGAAATTCACTTTTTTCCAATATTTTTTTTTTTTCAATAACAATAGTTGCACACAAAATGCTATAACTCAAGAATCAATTGTCAGATTGTTGTCAAATTTTTATACGTATCGTTTGAAGGGTGGTTTGAAGGGTGTCATCCTATGGACTTTTTGATCGTAATGTTAATTAGATCTATGTATGTGCATGCTTAATAGTTACGTCTTGTGTTGTCTCTAAGCCCAAGCCATTCTTTGGTAGGTACATTTTTCCGCATTAACTTGTTTGTGGTTACTAGTATCCAAAACATTGATATTTTTCAATGCTTTCCGAGTCGTGGCTTCTCATGGGTTAATGCTAAGAAAGTACGAAAAAGCTGTTGAAACTGTACTCTATTGCACATTTAAAAAGAAAAAAGAAGCCTTAACCTTCCATCTAAGCCCCAGCTACAGCTTGAAACCTCGTTTGTACCGAATAGAAGCTTTAGCATCAATTTTTGTATATACGTAACAGAAGCTATAACTTTCCATTCAAGCTTTAATTGAAGTTAAAGCCTTACGTATGGACCGAATAAAGACTGTAGACACTTTGTTCATAATAGGATTTGTAATTTTTTGACAGTTGTTGTAAAAGTTTCATTGCTAAATAGGTCGATTGGATAGCGTTCTAAACAAGCGTGCAATAGGTTCCGGGTTCGAGTCCTCTGAAAGCATAAGTACAATTCTATGAAATTTGTGATTAATAATTAAAAATTATTTATATTAAAAGAGTTGCATTTTCATTTAAAATTTACAAGTCAGAAAAAGTTAAGCAGTATGCATAATCAGGTAAAATGTATTTTTTGCCTTATTTCTAAGATAATTCTTTTGTTTTATTTTTACTCACTCCTTATGAATAATATAACGTATTGTACAATAAGGTTAATATTCTAGGGTTAAAGCTTCGGTAAAACTCATATATTTATCAACTCGAAACCGAAGGGTTTCCGAAGTTTAATATAAGTTCAAGTCATAACATAAGTAGCTGCAAATTAAAAAAAAAAAATACAGAATTTTGCAAAAGAAAAATTATTTATAAATCAGCAGTGGTACATTATACATATAGACCTTAGAAATGAGTACGAAATATTAGCGGTTGACTCGAGATCAAAAGGTCATTATTTTTACATTGGTGAAAGAAGGAGTACTCTGCCGAGAAATTGCAAGACGGATAGGCAGGCCGTAGGCATCCAACAATGAGCAATTTGCTGAAAAAAAATCATTTGGAAGACGATCATTTGGAGAGCATCAGCAAGAAAAGGACGAAAGTAAAGACATCTGACAGAGCAGATACCGTTAAACACCGAATGAGCCTAATCGTTAGAAAAGTGCCGTCAAAGTGCTCGAACAAAAGCAGCAAGTAAGCATTATTGTGAAAAATGACCGCAGACGACTTCAGGAATTTGAACTTCGTGGCAGTAGACCACGGAGATAGAAGATAAGAGCTAAATAGTTGGAGTAAGCCAGAATTCCCCACAATTGGGCTCACGACCAATGTGTACCATTGTAAGGTCCGATGGAGCAAATTTAACTTGCATTATGCCGACAATCTTCCGTAAGTGCGACGTTTGCCAGGAGAAAGATTGGAGGATACGTGTGTAATTAAAAAACGTTTAAGCACATGGATTAGGCTGAAACTTCCCGAATTTAAATCCAATCGAGCAATTAGGACACGCGATGAAACGACAAGTTGCTTAGGATAAGTCACAGAGTAAACTGAAGCTAAGAAGAATTTTGGAAAAAGCCTGGGGAAAATGAGATTTCAAACATGGAATTGTAAAAATTGTTGAGTTGTCGAATCGAAGTTGTTATAGCTTCCAAAGAAAAGCGAAAAAAAGTGGGAGTGCCGACAGACTGCCGGTAGACTTAAGATTACAATTTCATTTTATTAGCTGTCCAATTAAACAACAATTTGTTTTTAAAGCGCTTTAAAATTCAAAATATTTTCAAAAACCGAACTTAGTGTACGAAGATAAAAGTTATTCTGTTATTTATTTTGTATGAAAAAAAAGAAAAATACTCTTTTCAAATCAATAAAATTTTGTTTAAACCCCTATTTTTATTTATGAAATTCATGTTTAAATAATTTCGTATGTGGTCAAAATATAAGCTGACAAATTTTAAAAATACTGCGAAAAATGAAGTGGTAGGATGTGCGTGACCGCATGTGTATACAACACAATATAAAGTTCGCCTTTTTGTCCTTATAGAAATCAAAACGTATACTTTTTGAAGCAACGTAGTTCCCACAATAAACTTGCCACAATATTTATAGGAGCTTAGGTGCTTGTTGGAATTTGCCAATGAGGCTCAAAGAAATATGTACTTTGGAACTACTTTATTTGAGAGGATATGAACTTTCTTTTAACTATAATTTTTTATACGAATAAAATTATACACTTCCACGTAATTCAAAATGCCGCAAGTAAATGCATGCAGTTTATAGAACCTCAATTGACCTCATTTGGCGCACATTCCAAGAACGCAATAAACAGCAAATCTACGCTTCCACACATAACGCTACTCCAGTAGTACATCCCTTTGTAAAGGCCAAAGACAAAAACCATCCAACCATCCAGCCATCCATCCATTCAACAATAAAGATTGTGACTTGAATATGCGATGAAACGGTACCGTGCAATATAGTATGTATATGCAGCGCGTTCTGAGCTAACGATTAATTAACCAGCCAACAGCTAGCCATGGATGGAAGAAGTGTTCTTATGTGGCACAAGAAATAAAAAAATATTTATTAAACGATTAATAAAGAAAAATTTATATGCAACGACAAATGCAGTGCTTGTCAACAGGCTGACACTTTAAGCCACCGCAACAGCATTCCAATACGTAGCAAGGCGGACGCATGCGCTATAAGCACAACAACGACGTCATGCGAATTGATAAGAGTTTTCAAATAATGGATAGGATAAAACAAAAGCCAAGACAATTTTTTTTTTGTCTAATTAAAATATTCTTTAAGGCACTTAAAGCGCCAAACAAATGTTGTTTGAAGTCACAAGAATCAAAATTATTAAAATAAGTTTTCACAAAAAAAAAAAAAAGGGTTTTTTCATAGGTCATTAATTTTTTATTAAGAGTCTTTGACATTAAGAAGAAAAAGAGCTCGAACAAACAAGCGATAAGAATCACCGGTGACCATTCCAATAAAACACGTCAATTCAGCACGTTCGGGAATGCTAAAACACAAACACAACTCAGTGATGCGTTGCGGCCTTCGAAGTTATGTTATGCATTTTAAATGAGAAAGTTTATGTCTACATACATATATCGTTATAAGGTTCGTGCCTAGAAACCTGACAATTTCGATAATGTATATATTGAAAACAAAAAAGTTTATAATAAAAAAGCAATATAATAACTTAATTGTAGGCCAAGTAATAGAACATATTGTCAGGTGTGAATGAGAATAGAAGTAAGAAGATTAAAGTACTGGAATCAGTAAACGTAACGAGACGTAAAATCAAAAAATGCTGCGCTGATACAACAACTCAAGCGCAGTTTACTGTATCAGCGTAATGCGATAACGCAATTGCGTCATGACGGAGTATGAAATGTAATGATTCCTGTGTCAACAGAACTTTAACCAGCGCAATGAGATTTTGCGTTGACTAGTGCGTTGAGTAATTAAGTTAATTTATTGAGTGTGGTGAGCTGGTTAGTGAATATAGGTCTCACAAAAATAATACAATAAATCAAAGTCCTATAGCAAATGTTTTATCTAAGGAAATTTATTGTAAGGAGTATTGGTTATGAATTCATAAAAAAAAGATAAATCGATTAGAAATAGATTAAGATTCAATAGAAACTAGTTCGGCAGGGTACCGAAGCTAAAATACCCCTCGCGGTATATATAAAGACTTTAAACATCTATAAAATGTTTATGTATAATCTGTGTATGATAAAGTAATTTGTAGACTGCTCATTATGCTAAAGAATATATGTGCAAAATTTGGTTGGTATGTGCAAATTCATACCAACGGTGTAAAATAATTTCGTTTAAAATTAAAGTGTCACCACCCTCTAAATTCCGCTCCATTTTCTAGACTACTGACTGCTCATTATTCCAAAAGAATATGTGTGGAAAATTTAGAAAAAGCACGCCCCTATCTAATTACGCTCAACTTTTTAGACTAATCACTGCTCCTTATTCCAATGAATATATTTGCAAAATTTGGTTAAAGTCAGAAAAACGGTGTAGGAGTTCCATTAAAGCTAAAGTATCAAGCCCCTTTCTATTTCCGCCCACTTTTATAAACTACGGACTGCTGCTTATGGTAAAGGATATATTTGCAAACTTTGTTTAAAATCGGACAAATGCTATTAGAACTAGAATTAAATTGGCACGCCCCTTGTCCAATTCCAGGCACTTTTGTAGGCTTAAAACTTCTCATTATACCAAGGAATATATGCACGAAATTTGTTTGAAATCAGACAAACGGTGTGGATGCAGCTAGTTTTAAAACAAAGTACCACGCTTTCTGTCAAGTACCGCCCACTTCTATAAACTACGTACTGGTCCTTATGCCAAATAATATGTGTGCAAAATTTGGTTTACGTCGGATAAACGGTGTAGAGGGAGTTCGATTAGAATTAAATTGACACGCCCCTTGTCCAATCCCACCCACTTTTATAGGCTTAAAACTTCTCATTATACTAAAGAATATATGCACGGAATTTGGTTGAAATCGGACAAGCGGTGTAGATGGAGCTAGTTTAAAAATAAGATGCCACGCCCCTTGTCTAGTACCGTCTAATTTTATAAACTTAAGAATGCTCAAACTACCAAGAATTATGTGTGCGAATTGTGGTTCAAATCAGACACACGGTGTTATAGAAGTTCAACTAAAAGTAAAATGTCACACCCACTTTTCTAGTCTAAAGACTCCACATTATACCTAAGAATATATGCATGGGTTGGATATACGGTGTGAGTGGAACTTGGCTGGATACAAACAAGATGTCATTCAGTTTTATATATTTACGAAAGTTTTTCTATTTTGATAACAACACTTTTTATGGGAGATAGGCGTGGTTTTCATCCGATTTTTCCAATTATCATAGAGATGGTTCATATTATATATTAAAGCTTATGCGCAAAATTTCAAGATTTTTCTTTAATTTTTGTTGATTTTTAAGAGATTTTACGTTTAAAATAAAGTCACTTTGATGAATGGGTTTTCATCCAATTTTTCCAAATATCATAGTGATGCTTTTTATTATATTTTTTTTTTTTTTTAGACTTAACAAGCACTCAGGGGATGCCGCCTATAAATGCTAAAGCATTGTGTTGATTCGGAAGACGGGTGATAGTTAGTTGGAGGGTGGAAAGATAGAGTAGTGTCGGTGAAGATTTGATTTAAATTTACACAGATTGAAACTGCCGGGAAACACGCTCGCAAGGAGATTATTCGACAATTTTACTGGGCGACCGAAGAACAAATTATCTCGGTAATGCGATGTTCTATTGGGCAAAGAGGCAAAGCGATGGGCTTAGAGAGCTGCCCGAGCTGGTGGCGTCAGGCCATGTATCTCCCTTGAACACTTCCCATGGTAGTACCTGTACAGAAGGCTTAGGCAGCCAACATTGCGACGATGCCCAAGAGAGTTGAGAGAAGATGAAATATTTCATCACCTATCAAATATATCACACGTCTTTGAATCCGGTGCAGAAGCTCCAAATATGATCTTGAAGCCCCTGTCCAAATGTGCGAATTGTACTCCATTTTCGGCCTAATATATGAGGTATAGACCATACGAAGATGAGATGGAGTGAAGTATTTCATACACCGTTTTAAAAAACCAAGGTACTTGACTGCTTCTTTTGACACATCAAAAATGTGATCATTCCACCGAAGATCTGCTTGTATTGAAATGTCTAGAACGTCAAGAGCATCTGATTCCGTAAAATCTACACCGAGGGGAGCCAAGGGGCAATTGATTCGCTTGTGGGTTAACGGACAACACTGCGTCTTGCTAGCATTAAACTCTACTCTATTAGCAAGACCCCACTCGAAGATTTTTCCCAAGTCATTATTAAGTGTGTCATTCATATGTTGTCTCTTCCTCTCAATCTCCAAAGAGCTCGGTCGTTTTTTAACCGTTGTGTCAACAGCTGTTGGGTTTTATCCACATCGACAGTAGATGTACCCGGGTACTTCATACGTTTTGTATGGCAGATAGTTGCTTTTGATATACAAATATTAACTACTACCTGGATTCTTGTAATTTTCTGTTTTTTTTTTTTTTTATTTATTGGAAATATTGTCTAGTTAACAAAACTTTTATCATAATTTGGGAAAAAAAAAATTTGGTACCTAAATAATCCATTTTTACCAAAAATGGGAATTGCCAAAATCCATAAAAATTTAACAATTTCCAAATTCTTTTTTAATCCTTGTAATTTGATCCCTTTTTACCAAGAAAAATAATTAACATTGAATTTTCATTCGCAAAATTCCGTTATATTTAAACTGAAAATCAACCCCTCTTGCTCATAGTGCTATTTTTAGTACCTGCGCAGAATAATTATAACTCATAAAATATTTGTTCAATGTAAACATTTTTTTTTTGGAATGTGTAGGAAAACACGTCTACTAACAGGAACAAAAGGGTATTTGGGAATATCTTGCCTACCTACCCTTGCACAACCAGTTTTGCAGGCAGAAACATGATTTTTTGCGCAGGTTTCGTTTTGAGTAGTTTTGTATGCATAAGTCAGTTTATGTGCGATTTTTGAAGTGTAAAGACCTAAAAATTTATTTTGTGCGGCAAATATATAAAAAGTGAAAATAAAATGGCAGATGGTGAGTGGCTAGCTCCGCGTCGATTGAATGCACTACCGTATGAGGAGCAGCGTGACTATATACGCACATTTGTTGAGGCTTCTGACTCTGAAGAGAGTGACCACGAACAAGCGGTAGATCAAGAAGACTTAGAAGGAAATATTGATGACATTGGTGGTGAATCATCTGACGCTGAACAAGTCCAGGAAATTGTGTATCACCTAGAGGACGAGAGGGATTCAGACGAGGAGTATGAAGAACCGCCACTTGAAACTGGTGATTATTATACGGCAAGAGATGGCAATGTATGGTCGTCAATACCACCAATACCTGGACGAATACGTGCGCACAACGTTCTAAGAAGTCGCAATCCTGGACCAGTGCCATCGACAAATGGCTTGACAATGGCAGAAACCTTCAATCTTATGATGTCAAATGAAATATGTGATGTAATTATTCGAGAATCAAATAGAAAGGCAAGGCAAACTTTTGATGCGTACAATGAGCAGCATCCAGATGCGGAACCACGAATATGGGTGCCTATAACTGAAGTAGAATTTCGTGCATATTTGGGTGTGCTTTTGATGGCTGGCGTATGTCATTCCGGTTATGTTCATACCACTGACCTGTGGAAAACAACTTCACATCCATTATTTCGTGCATCAATGAGCTTACGCAGATTTTGGGCAATCAGCCGCTTCATACGCTTTGATAATGGAAACACTCGGAATGCACGCAAACAAAATGATAAGGCAGCTGCAATTACAGACGTATTCCTGATGCTAAATGCCACTCTGCGCAAGTATTATATATGTGGCACAAACGTTACCGTAGATGAGCAATTATACCCATATCGTGGTGGAACTGGCTTCACACAGTACATTCCATCCAAACCATCCAAATATGGAATAAAAGTGTGGTGGGTCTGCGACGCCATTTCATCATATCCCGTGCAGGTAAATCAGTGTTCATACATTCATTTTATTATATCAACTTGTTGCAAATAAACTAAATGACTAATTCAAATTTCATTTTTCAATTTTTATTTTTTCAATACAGGGTCAAATTTATACTGGAATGGCAGCGTCCGGCGAACGTGAAAGAAACGTTGGTGAGCGTGTTGTGAAGGACTTAGTTGTCAACAATTTTGGTGGAAGTGGGCGAACAGTGGTATGCGACAATTTCTTTACAACATATAACTTAGCAAAAACTTTGATGGTGGACAACAGTTTGGCTTTGTTGGGCACTTGCAACAAAAGGCGTATGTTCGTGCCAGCATCATTTGCCAATCCTAAAGGACGTGAAGCAGAGTCTACGCTATTTGGATTCTGTAACAACATGACGATGTGCTCATACGTCCCAAAAAAAAATAAGGCTGTTGTGATGCTGTCTACTTGCCACGACACTACAGAAACTGCAGGTCCAAAACGGAAACCATTGCTCATACTTGATTATAACAAACATAAAGGCGGCGTGGATAATATGGATAAGTGCTTGACTGAATATTCAACCAAACGGCGCACAAATAGGTGGCCTTTAGCATTTTTTTATAATATGCTTGACGTAGCTGCGTATGCTGCGTATGTTATATATATGGAAAACAACCCCCATCTAAAACCATCTACCAACCGCCGTAGGATATTTCTGCAGCAGCTCAGCGATCAGTTATGCAGACCACAAATCGATATAAGAGCGGACAATAGCCATATTACGCGCATATTTTCTACTAGACACGCTATGGAAGCCATATATGGTATGCCCTTGAAGATGAATGTTGGTGCACAAGAGGAAGAGGAACGTGACAGTTCTGGCCGCATAAAAAGAAAAGGAAACTGCTATATTTGCATTGCAAAACGCCAAACGAGAAAAGTATGTGCAATTTGTAATAAGCCTGTGTGCGCAGAGCACTCGAAGGATCATCCACAATGCCTCAGATGCTGCTAAAATTCATAAAATATATTTTTTACTTTCATTATAATGATTTTCTATAAATAAATAAACAAATTTCCATAAAATAAACTAAATATTTCCATTTATTTCTATATATTTGTATGAATTTTCATAGAAGTACCTGGGTACATCAGCTGTTGACGCTAGGTCATTTTCTAGTAACTGGGTTATATTTTCCAAACGGTTGGTCCAATTGGCCTGAAATTTCACACCAATATCAATTACATATTTCCAAGCTATGATACGAAGTTTCATCAAGATTGGACCAGCCGCTTGGAAGATATAGCAATATAAAGTGAACTTTGCCATTTATTTCTATATATTTGTATGAATTTTCATACAAGTACCCGGGTACATCAGCAGTCGACGCCATTCCACTAACTTGAATTTGGGCTGTATCGACTGAACTGCTGCTCCAATCTTGATGAAACTTTTCCACATGATGCAAAAGTGTATGGTTGAGGATATCATGAAATTTCAGGTCAATCGGACTAACCGTTTGGAAGATACAGGAAAATTAAAGTTGCAAATGTACCCGTGGGCTCTACGATCGACACAACGGTTAAATGAATATGAATGGCAAATGCCGCTGTCATTCGCAAACGAATGAATTGGTTTGTGAGTCAACGACAGAAGGTCGTTATATATCGAAGCCTAGGTGACCGCATCATATCAAGAAATGGGTCTGCTATTTGGTCACCAGATCATGTGATTTAGCTCCGTTAGACTACTTTTTGTGGGGGAACGTCAAGTCTCTGGTCTATGCTGATAAACTAGCTACGACTGACCAGTTGGAAACCAACATTCGGCGCGTTATAAGCGAGTTAAGATTCCATTCATGGTTTAGTCAAGACTGTCAGTATATGTCACATTCAAGTCCACAACTACCACAAAAACAAAAAATATTAGTTTAGATATAGGAAAAACTGTTAACGGAGACAAATATTTTTTCTATGACATCTACCTATTAAAATCATCTATCTAAGTACTAGTTCAGAACTATTTTAAATTTCGTAATTTTTTTTTTTTGCAGGATCCTTCAATAAATACTTCTTCACTCTCTTAATATCTCTCTTTTTTTGTTTTGTTGTTTTCTTTTATAGCTTATCAAATCACGCCTACTTCATTATTTCGTTAGAGTCCATGTAGAAGTTTGTATTAGAATAATTTGCATTTTAAATACATCTCATGTTATATGAGTACGTGCCCAAAGAGCTGTCAAAAATTCATTTATATATTAAAAAAAGCGAAGAATAACAATTTTGTTTTTTTTTTTGTTTGATTGACCAAAATGCCGGCGCAACAATAAACAAAAACAATTAAACCGACATAAATTTCAAAGGCACGTTCTCATTTTCCCACACTTCTGTGATATGCAGCAACCATAGTAATGATAGTCAATTTGTGGCCACTCCTCTTAATTTTGGAATTAATCAGTTGCCACAAGTTGCTTTGGCTTTTAATAAAAAAGTTTTTTTTTTAATTTTAACATAAGTATGATAACAATTTGAACAACTTCTATAATAGAAAGATTTAATTTAGTTATATCCAAATAACTTCCAAGAAAGTAACTGTTTTACAGGTTCCATTTTTATGACCTGTTTACATTTTAACAGGTTCCATATTTTTAGAGGTTTGCACCTTAACACATCTTCTAAGTATCTTGTGAATGCAGGTTAATCATGTTTTCCCTCCATAAAATTTTGCCAGTACTTGTAGGGGCAAGTCTCAAATTTTTGTAAGCAAAAGCTTGTGTTACTTGCTTCGAAAAAAGCTCCTGGAAGCACCTTTACGATATGCCTCTCTGAGTTTATGAGGGGAAATATTTGTCTGCCTCAATTATACTTTAAAGATACTTTGAAGACAAGTTTCACATTTTTGTGAGTGAGCTTTTGTTGCTTGCTTCGAAACAAGTATGGTTAAATAAGAGAAGGTAGATACTTGTAGACACTTTTAGTGTTTTTTGCACTTTTTGGCAGTTCTGATACTCGTCGGTCGTGTCGTAGTGGGTAGAGTGCGTGGCCCACACGCCAGAGAACCCTGGTTCAAATCCCACCCGACACAGAAAGTTTTTTTAATTGAAATAATTTTTCTGTTCGGCTGTCACCTCTTTGCAGACAATGGCAAACCTCAGAGAGTAAAAACTGCCATGAAAAGCTTCTTGACAACATAAGCAGTTCGGAGTCGGCATAAAAACTTATAGGTCCAGTTCTCGATCATTTTTGTTCAAACATTTCACAACACGCACAACACAATTGATCATAAGAAGCTCGGTCAAAGTCCTTTCAAGGGCTGAAATGACTGACCATTTCGTTTTTTTTTTCGATACTCGTTTCGCAGCCATGCATCTATACCTTTATTTATTCTACTATGGGAATAAGCTAATAGAAGCATTTTAACGAAAAGCCTCTCTGACTTGTGAGTGGAAATATTATTCTCTCTCGATACCACTTCGACAGTATTTGTGAAGGCAAGTCTGACATTTTTGTGAGCGAGGTTGTATTCCTTGCCTTGCTAGAAGTTTTTTCGATGCACCCTAACAAGGAGCCTCTCCGAATTTGTTAGCAGAAATATTATTCTTCCACGATAATACTTCGAAGGAACTTGTGAAGAGAAGTTTAACAATTTTGTAAGCGAGCTTGATGTTGCTTGCCTAATTAGAAGTGTTTCCGAAGGACCTCGAACCTCTAACAAGGAGCTTCTTTCAATTTATAAGCGGAAATATTGTTCTCCATCATATATAATACGAAGATTCTTGTAAAGTCAAGTTCCATATTTTTGTGAGCGAGCTTGTGTTATTTGCCTTACTAGAACTTTTTCAAAAAAAACTTAAACTAGGTTATTTCTATACTATAACAAATATATAATAGATTTTTATACGGGATATCGTATTGGTTGGAAGTGCGACAAAGTCTATGTTGAAATCTCAATAAATTCTATGTAATTTCAGGTCTAAATAAATGGTCTTTGTTTCTTTTCAGAATTTGGATGACAACGAATGGCAACTGCAGAAAGTATAAGAAATCAGGCAGTGCTTAGACCGTGGAACAACTATTATTCACATGCTCTACCCTAAATAGATCGGGGAAATACTTAAAATCACCGACGTTTCCGTCACAAGAAAGGTGTAGACAAAACATGTCTTTAATCCCTCCTAAGAATAACGAATGCAACGCAAATCTTTAAGGACTTATACTAATCCATACAAGCTCCTTGTACCCGGTACCACAAAGGACCAGAATTGTCAATGTGAGACTCCGTCATAACCCTAACTTCTGCCTTTCAGTATTCAATCTATATATGCGGATATATTAAAATACAAAAGTAGGTATAATAAATGAATAACCAATTTATCGCGAGTAACTAAAAAGTATACAAAAGTATGTATTGATGTTTCTTTGTTCCTTACGTCTATTACAATGGGTGGTTAAATTTTAAGGGCCGATGTTGAATGTAAAACACACCTAAACGTCAAGTTTTTTTCTGCGTTTCATTTGGCATATCTCAATTTCAGACTAACTCAATTTAAACCATGAAAAGATACACGATCCAGCAACGCGTTAAAGTTATTCAGGCTTCTTATGAAAATGGGAGTTCAAATCAAAATGCATATCGTGCACTTCGTAATTTTTTCGGTCAATTTAATCGTCCAAATGTGCGTACAATCGGAAAAATCGTGCAAAAATTTGAGCAAACCGAGTCTGTAGGAGATGTGAAAACACAGCTCGTACTGCAGAAAATATTGCTGCTGTTCGCGATAGTGTGGCTGAAGAGCCGTCTCACGCGCTCGTCGTTGATGAACATTATGCATAAAGACTTGCATTTACACGCTTACAAGGTGCAATTGACTCAAAAACTAAAGCTATTTCAAGATCGTCAATGGTCAGAATGGTGGCAAGAAATGGCAACAGTGGATGATCAACTTTCGAAGAAAATCATCTTCAGTGATGAGGCACATTTTCACCTCAGTGGATTCGTCAATAAGCCGAATTGCCGCATTTGGGCGAATGATAATCCAAGAGTGATTGTCGAAAAACCAATGCACCCACAAAGAGTGACTATTTGGTGCGGTTTATGGGCCGTATTTTTTCCAAAATGAGGCCGGTCAGGCAGTTACTGTGAATGGTGTTCGCTATCGTGAGATGAAAACGAACTTTTTATGGCCCGAATTGGAAGATATGGATGTTCAAATTCAATTCAATGGCCGTGTTATCTCAAGTGGAGGCGATGTCAGTTGGCCGCCAAGATAATGTGATTTGGCACCGTTGGACTTCTTTCTTTGGGGTAATTTGAAAGAAAAGTTGTACGTCGATAAGCCAGCAACAATTCAAGAGCTAAAGGATGAGATAATTCGGCACATAAACGGCATATAACCTCACTTATGCTTCAGCGTTATCGAAAATTTGGACCATCGGATGGAGGTGTGCCGCTGAGTTCGCGGCGGCCATTTGGCCAATATTTTGTTCCATCCATCATTGAACCATACCAATATTATCATAATCAAAAGAAATGACAGTAATTTCCTAAATAATTTGTGTTTTATTCAAAATCAACATCGGCCCTTAAAATTTAACCACCCTTTATTATTCTTATACGATCGTCTTTCTTAAGCTTTATATTTAACTTTTGTGAATTTTTATGAAGTTCGACTGACATACGTGGCTCCCGCGGGTTGACACAACGCTGGTCTTTAATGAAATACGTTCTTGTATATTTTTTGTTGTTTTGTGGAAATTCTTGTGATCAATATTGGCTCAACATGCTCGACTTTGCTTGTAGGATATCGTGCAATATCGTTTTTATCGATTTATCGATTTTTTTTTTCTAAGTTAGACCAAACTAAATATATTTGGAAACTTTCATGATTCTAACTCAACGGGAACATGGGTCAGTCCATAATGGGTTAACGTGTGTTTTATAATTAACTTTGGTAATTTAAATTTTTTAAATAAAAAGCTATTTTATTAAAAAAAACCACTAAATTATTAAATCTATGAAACTGCAAAAAAACTTCGCTTCTCTTGTGTGTCCAACGACGCACCTTGTATGGTGCTTCCTAAAGGCTTTGCGAAGCACCTTTTTGAAGTTCAGACCGCTTTGAAATAGTTCTTCATTATTTTAGAAAGCGAGGAGGTTCTTGTGAGAGCAGATCCTCGTTCAATTGCTTCTTAAGGGCATTAGCGAAGCACTTTTTCAAAGCCCTGTAAGCTTCAAAGTAGATTCTATGTTGTTTGCGAGAGTGAAACTGTTCATGTGAGAGCGGCTGATTCTTAAAGGCAATAGCTGAATATTCGTAAAGGCAATAGCGAAGCAACTTAACGAATTTTAGTTAGCTTCCAAGCAGTTTCAATTTTACTTGTTAGAGAAACAGTTTTAATAATATTTTAAACAACAGCGAACCTTTAAAGTGCGCCAAACGATTTTAGAAGAAGTTTTGTACAAGTGCTTTTGAGGGAGGGGAAATGTTCCTCGCAATAGCTTTTTGGAATTGTTAGTTAAGTACTGAGCGGCGACCGTGGCATACTGGTTAAGGTACGTGGGGGTGTGTTAAAGAATCGCGGTTCAAATCCCATCTGACACATAACGTTTTTCAATTGAATTAATATTTCCGTTCAGCCGTAATCTCTCTGCAGACGCTGGCAAACTTTAGAGAATTTAACCGTTATATAAAGCTTCTTGAGAACGTGAGCCATTTGGACTTGTAGGTTCAGTTCTCGATCATTTGTGTGCAAGCATTTAATAAAAACGGACAACACAATTGATCATAAGAAGCTCAGGCAAAGTCCTTTCAAGGGCAGAAATATCCAATTCATTATTTTTTTAGTTGGGTACTGTAATCATTACGCCTTGAAGAAAAAAAAAAATTTAATTTATCTAAATTCTTTAGCCAGACTATTTATTTTTTTAAGTTTGAAATTACAAAATTAAAAATTATTTAAAAAAAAAACTATTGTTTAAAAATGTTATTGTTTAATTTAAATAAAAGTTTTTCGATTAAAGAAGTTATTTATTTCATCAATCTAAAAAGCTAAAGCAAATTTAGTAAAGAAAATACATTCAAATCGCATCTAACAACTTATTTGCCAAAAATTTTTTTTTGTTTTTGTAAATACACCTCAAAAATGTCATAGGTTGGTATTTTCTATTCTATATCTTGTTTTTACTTTCATGAAATGTTTTCCTTTCATACATATTTTATGTTGTTTTCTGAAGATTTTAAAATAAAAAAAAAACAATCTTATTGATGTTAAAAAGAGTTTGTGTAAACAACATTCCGGAAATTATATTTACAAACTTTGTTTTCAAATGTGATTTAAGTAATATTTCTCATTTACGGAACAACTTTTACTCGTACCTTAACAAAAAAAAAAAAAAAAACAAATACTCTATCTTTTATCAAAAAATCTATTGCTGATAACAACAATGAGTAGCGATAAGTATTGATTCTATATAAAGTCGAAGCGCATACGCAAAAATTCATACATTACACAAAATAGACCCAAAGCATTATAACAAAAATAAGCAAAAGAAAAACTCTTAAACGAACAAGCAGCATAAACAACATGATAGATCTACGAATTCAAGCACTGATTCTGGTTGTTGCCCATGCAACACTAGTTACGACTAATTCTGTTAACAGCAACGCGGAATGTTCACACATTTGTCCGTCACTATTGGCTCCAATTTGTGCAACCAATGGCATGAACTTCAAGGAGTTCGATAACCAATGCGAGCTACAGTGGATTAATTGTCGCCTGCAGAGGTCTACAAGACAGACTACTAGCAAGTGTTAAACTTTAATCAACCAAGGCAACCAGAATTTAATCTTTTCAATTTCTACATTAACAGCATATAAGGAGATTGCCATGGATTGGTGTTCAACCGAATTGGTTGAAAATCTCTATGAAAAACTTGGCAGTTTGAATTTTACCAAGCATGACTGCTTGAAGCCCTGCGCCATGATCTATGCTCCATTATGTGTGTCAAATGGAAAGTATCGCGGTATAGTGAGTAACCAGTGTGAAATGGAGCTTTATAATTGCGCCCTTGGCTTAACTGGTAAGTTTAAGGAAACGGGGCAAATTTCTAACATTTAAAAAATAATTTTATATTTTTATAGCCGATCATTTCAAGGTTTTGCAACCAGAAACCTGTGGAGAACCATTACTGGCTTAATACCAACCAGATTATAATACACAATAAACACAAATATTTTTTTTTACGTAATCAATCAATGCATTTTTTGATTTTTTTTTTTCATAAATGTGTATTATTTTACAGCCCTTGTAGATTGTAAAGCAATAAAATTGGCTTAAGTTATCAGCAAGTAAATTATTTACTTTTTGTGTTTTTTGTACCACTTCAAAAATTTAGTCAAGTTAGTTAAAAAACTTAATTCATACAATGTAAACTATTGTATTTGCAATTTTTACGAATCAAAAAATTATTTATTGATAACGCGAATTTTTCATCAAGGGGGTGAGAGCACTAGTTGCTGAATGCTACCATGTTCGGAGTAACTTATCTATATATAAGGAGAATATATAAATAGTCTCAGTAGCCTAGAATTTTCCACTATCGTTCTGAGGTTTCCAAACTAGAATTTTTAATGGGTTAAAAATAACTGTGTGAGAAAATAGAACAAGGTTTATTGAGGTGGATCTTCCTGAGACAAAACCGTGCTGACATTCCGATAGCGAATTTTTAATGCAGAGATAAATCTTTTTCTTTCACCAATGCTTCAAACAATTTGGAAATTGGAGGTTAGTTAGATATAGGTCAATAGTTAGCAATGTCTTGCCTCGATCCCGATTTATAGAAAGGGACTATAACAAAAACCTACCAAATATCTAAGAATTGACCTTACTCAAGGGACAAATAAAATATTAGTGCTAGAGGCTGAACTAGGGCCGCAGCACATTTTTTAAGCAAGATTGGTGGGATTTCTTTTTAATATCAAGACACAACAACTCATTGAAAAAATTTTCCTCTGATAAATTTAAGGATGCCAAAACTGTGATTTGCTCTCCATTATATAGCGATCGTTCTTGATCTGTAAAAGCATTGTCTAAAAAAAAATTTGATTGGAAGTAATCCGCAAACATATTACATACATCTTGAATATTGTCCGACGTTTTATATCTCCAGAACATATTTTTCGGGAACCGAAAAATTAATTAGAATTATTCTATTTATTAAAAAATTTCCAGAAGGCTCTAGAATTGGATTTAATATCCGATTCTACTGCACGGACGTGACTTCTTCAAAGGGACCTTTTAAGAGTTTCATAGTGTTCACGAGCCTCAAGATAGTCATTACAAAAGGACATGTCTATTTTACTTTTTTTTCACAATTTGTTCAAGCAATTTTTTAAATTTGAGAGATCATTATTGAACCATTCTGGTTTTGTATTTATCTTATTTTTAAGTGACTTCAAAAAGGAGGAGGTTCTCAAGATCGTCGGTTTCCGTTTTTTTTTTTTTAATGTATGTACATCGATTACTCCTAAACCATATGTCTGATTGGCATAATTTTTGGGGAAAAGATAGATATCATAAGCATGGAGGTGCCCGTAAAGTGGGCGTTATACGAGAACTGGGCGTGGCAATACTAGATCTCGCAATACTAGATACTACTGTATCTCGAATAATATTGACACTAGGGTACTGCAATTTAGTGTAGGGGTAGGCACAATTATTACAAATTACCGGCAAGAAAATGGGTGTTTCGACAAATGGGCGTGGCAGTCTCAGAAAAACAGTGTATCTTGAATAATTTTGAGACTAGAGTACTGCAATTTAGTATAGGGGTAGACATTATTATTACAAATTATGATCAACAAAGTGGGCGTTATTCGACAAATGGGCGTGGCAATGTTATAAAAACACTGTATCTCGAATAATATTGATACTAGTGTACTGCAATTTAGTGTAGGGGTAGACACAATAAATACAAATTGCCCTCAAGAAAATGAGCGTTATTTGACAAATAGGCGTGGCAATATTAGAAAAGGAGTAAATTTTGAATAATATTTATGCTATGGTACTGCAATTTGGTATAGGTAGGCATCATTAGTTAAAATTACGGTCAAAAAAGTGGGCGGCATTCGACTACTGGGCGTGGCAATATTATCAAAAGTGTATCTCGAATAATATTGACACTAGGGCACTGAAATTTATTGTAGTACAGGGGTAGGCAGAACTATTAAAGATTACGGTCAAAAAAGTAGGCGTTATTCGATAAATGGGTGTGGCAATACTAGACAAACACTATCTCAGTTAATATTGACACTGGGGCACTGAAATAAAGTACAGGGGTATGCACAATTATTGGAAATAACGTTCAAGAAAGTGGGCGCTTATTTAACAATGGGGCGTGGCAATATTAGAAAAACACTATATCTCGAATAATATTGAAACTGGGGTAATAAAACTCGTTACAAGAATAGGTATAATAATTTCAAAACACTTGACATCTAATTTAAATTTAAGAGACAGATATTTGAAATAACCAACAAACTTTCAGAATTTAATAGAACAAATTTTTTCAGAACAATTATATTAATGTTGTTTATACACTTTTTTCGAAAATTTATCATATTCTCTAAAAAGGAAGAAATAAAAACTTTTAAAAAAAAATACAACCGACTACAAAATCACTACAAAGTAAAAAATAATTTTAAAAATACTTTTCCTTTTAACTTCTTGATCATATTTGATAATTTATTTAGACATATTATTATATATGAAATCTTATTATTTATTAAATTTATTTATATTATTTATATATTTATATTATTTATAAAACTTATAATTTGTTTTATTATCATAAATATATTAATTTCTTTATGAATACAAAAGCTTTGAAGTTGGCGCTTCTGATTAAAAGTCTGATGATTATATTAGCGCCGACCTTATAGGAACAAAATCAATAAATACTTTATTAATAATGTTAATGGAAAATTCATAATCTCTTAATAGATTTTCTACAAAAACTGCACTCCAATCGACACTAGATAAGAAGTTGGACATAGCAACGAAGTCTGCCTTTCCAAAAGCGAATACAAACGTATCTTCTTCTACGAGCAGGTATGTTTAAGGTTGCCGTATCCAATCGGACTAACAGCGCCTTATGATGGAAAGAGTTATTAGACAAAAGGAAGTCCGCCTCATAACAGTTAGCATTAAGATCACGATCAGAAAAGACTAAGTCCAAAATTTTATATATACTATTTTCAACTGAGTTAAATTGAAGCAGTCCTAACGAGAATATAGGGTCTAAAAAATTCAGTTTCTAAAACATTACTCATAGAGCTTGGAATCATGCTCATCATTTCATGAGAGTAAGACCAGATAGTATTACTTAAGTTGAAGTCACCTAGAACCAATATATGTGCATTATCTTTAAGTCTTTCAACTTCACTAAGAATATTGATAAAATGTTAAGATAAAATGTTACTATTAGAACAATGTGGGATATACGATACACAAACATAGATACTTAAAAAGGATAGTACAGCAACCACGTCACCAGCAACCGGACAAGCAACCGGACAAGCAACCGGATATTTGCTCCACGTCATCAGATACATTTAGTAAAGATATTTCCTGACAACGAAATTGCGCACGAACAGCAATTAAAACACCACCGCCACGATTTAAGCAAATTGTTGAGCAGCGATCAGTGCAGTAAAAATCGGGAAGGACCTCTCCCCCCCCATTTGTTAACAAACGAGGTTTCAGACAAGGTGATTCTTTATCGTGCGACTTTTTTAATCTAATTATGGAGAAGATCATTAGAGCTGCTGATCTGAGACAAAGCGGCACAATGTTCTATAAGAGTGCTATGCTGCTAGCGTATGCCGAAGATATTGATATCATTGGCCATAACACGCGCGAAGTCAGTGTAGCATTCTCCAAATTAGAAAAAGAGTCGAGTCGCATGGGTCTTGCAGTAAACGCAGATAAGACGAAATATCTGGTGTCAACACAC
Source organism: Coremacera marginata (assembly GCA_914767935.1). NCBI lineage: Eukaryota > Metazoa > Arthropoda > Insecta > Diptera > Sciomyzidae > Coremacera > Coremacera marginata. The sequence goes on along the minus strand of OU612043.1, from coordinate 28,951,594 downwards.
AAACAGTCCCAGCGTATTGGCACCCACGTCACTGTTGACAACACCTCCTTCGAGGTTGGGAAGGACTTCGTCTACCTCGGTTCCAGCATTAACTCCACCAACGATATCAGTAGAGAGATAAAACGAAGGATAACTCTTGCCAACAGGTGTTACTTTGGGCTCAGTAGGCAATTGAGAAGCAGAGCCCTCTCTCGACGAACAAAAGTCACGCTCTATAAGTCACTAATCATGCCCGTCCTGTTATATGCAGCACAAACCTGGACGTTGAGCAGCTCTGATGAAAAGATTTAAGGAGCGTTCGAGAGAAAGATCCTTCGTAAAATCTGCGGACCAATCTGCATCAATGGTGAGTACCGAATACGATGGAACAATGAGCTGTATGAGCTATACATACATAGACATAGTAAAGCGCATAAAAATCGAGCGGCTTCGCTGGCTAGGTCATGTTGAGCGGATGGAAGACGACGCTCCAGCGAAGAAAATATTCGATTCGGTACCCAGCGGCGGACAACGCAGAAGAGAACGACCGCATCTCCGTTGGAGGGACCAAGTGGAGGACAACCTAACGAAACTTGGAGCTTCCAACTGGCGCCAGAAAGCGCAAAACAAAAATGGCTGGCGCAATTTCTTACAACAGGCGGAAACCGACTTACGCTTGTAGGCGCCATCTAAGTAAGTAAGTAAGTTGAGCAGTATCCCGTCTAAATACTTCAGAGCCATTAGAAACACGTGATGGTTCTCGGCCTGTTTAACTACCATTTAAGTGAAAATGATTTTTTTTTTATCTTACTCTCCGAAATTATAGTCGTCTATTTGTGTATACTAACTAAAGAACTAAACTGAGATTTTATGTTCAAATATTGTTTATGTATTTTCACTGGTTATGCCGTCTTCAAGCATGTCTGTACATCTTCTTAAACACAAAATATATTTTTTTTTAAATTCTTATATGTAAGTATGTATAACTATAATTAAACTATCTAAATATTAATTATATCACAAAGTTGGTAATAAAATAGAAAACAATATTGCAAAAACAAAATACTTAAAAGTATAACAACTGTGAGATCCCTGAGTAGCCTACTTTTAGACGTGTGTGATTGTGAGGTATGATAGAGTTACATAAAATGTTGCTCCACTTTTATTTAATGTGCTCTGTGTATCATCGCTTCTGTGGGGTATTGTCGAAAGTTGTCACACAGCCAGGAATTTAGTAGATCATCGTCGATTTTATCCTGAATATTGGTCCAGAAGAAGGTACCGTTGTCAGTGTGTATAAAGTGCACAGGTACATCAGGCCCATCCTCCAAGCTGGGTTCCTCAATAATGCACTTGCTGATGTTTGACTTAACGTAGTCATAGTGGAATTGTTCGTGTTGACAGTTGCGACCATGTGAGCAGCCATTACAGGTTGAAAGTGGCGTTTTCTCTATGCTGGCGGTACTGATTACTGCCGTGCTATCGCAGACGGATGCAACAACGTCTTGCTGCTGCCGCTGCAAAAGCTGTTCATCTTTGGTTACTTTACGTATGACTGCGACATAGTCCTCTAACATAACTGTGGACAGCTCGCAGATATCTTTAATGCTGTTGGCATTGTTTAGATTCACGTTATTTGGATGTGCTTGCGAGTTGTTACTGTTGATGCTCTTTGCTGAACCATTAGAGATCAGGCGTAATAATGGTTTGAAGACTTTACGAAATTTTCCCCGTGATTTAGACGTATTGCTTAAGTTCATGTCGACAAGATTAATATTGGCATTACCGAGATTCTTAGTATCCGTAAACATTTTCAAAGAACTGGTGTTAATGTTTCAATCTTAAAGATTCTTGATAATTGTTTTTATTCCAAAATTTTGGGTAACTGTCTATGATTTAGAGTATTATATTAGCGTTGTACTCGCTACACTGGTTTGTTTTTAACTGATGCTGCTGCTACGGCATCCGCTTGTTTTTATATAAAACGTGGTAGAAACCAGAAATGGTGAGAGTGCTGTATAGCGACGATCACTTCCACATACAATCCAACAGGAATCTGTTGTTGTTGTTGTTGTGGTTGTTGTTATAATGTTTATTTCCCATGTCTCAACATACTGACGGACGGACTGACAAACGGATGCACAAGCAAAGTCGTTTCAACCGTACACTATTGAGAGCCAAAGGGCAACAAGAACAAAAATGCAGGTAGTTTTATTTCGATTATATTTGGCCGAAGTATACTGTTACCCAAACAACAACAACAACAGCAGATTAACCAAAAATCTCAACTTTAAACACAGACCCAAAAACTTATACTGAGGCACTTAGTATGCGCCGCTCTAAAGCAGCAACGATGCACATGGTCCCTAAAAGTGTGGGAACCTAATTTATATTTCTTTGCCGTACGATGGCTCTCATAGCAAAAACAAAAAAGGATCAATAGTTGTTACCAGAATATGCTACAGGGTGCTTAAATTTTTGTCTTACAAAAAAAAGGTTTTTTAAAGTAATAAAAAATTTACAAAATTTAAGATAATACTTTGGATGAGACATAAGTATATGTAGCATGGTATAATAAGTCAAGGTAGTGTTAGTAGTCAAAATTCTCTTTTGTGGTGGGTACAGCAACGGTCGAAATCAGGTTTTTAAAAATAAAATCAAAACAAATAACAAAACTGGCAAATTATAATATTCCATGTGTTTGACAGCTGCTGTACCCAGCGCTACGAGATCTTATACAAGGTATACATATGGGCATTTCCAAACCGGTGTTACGTACGATTTGTACAAAAAAATATTAAAAAAATGAATGAAAAAATCAAATTTTTAAAAAGGTTAAGGTTACTTCATAAAGTAGCACTATATTAAGTAAAAGAATTACTACAATCGATCCTAAGGATTTAAAAATATTAGCAAAACTATGCTCTGACGTAACGTTTGCAAAAATCTGCGAATTGGGCAAGACTTTTTGTATATAGCCTTTTTTATAAGGTTTTGAAATAATATAAGTTTATTTTCCAAGTAATCAAATTTAAAAATCTTTTGCCATTTTTTTGTTACTAGGCTTAGTCATCTGACGTGACGTTACTGGCGTTACGTTACTTTTTTTTTTTTTAACTTAACCAACGCTCAGGGGATGAACCCTTTAGATAACCGAAAGCATTGCGTTAATTCGGAAGACGGGTGATAGTTAGTTGGAGGGTGGAAAGATGGAGTAGTGACGGTGAAGATTTGCTTTAAACTTGCACAGATCAAAACTGCCGGGGAACACGCTCACAGGGAGATTATTCCACAATCGTACTGTGCGACTAAAAAACGAATTATCTCGGTAATGCGAGGTTCTATTAGGCACCGATGCTATGGTAAAAGGATGGGCTTGAAAAGCTGCCCGAGTAGACCTAGGAAATATACGAACTGGTGGCGTCAGGCCATGTACCTCCCTTGAACACTTCCCATGGTAGAACCTATACAAAAGGCTTAGGCTACCAACATTGCGCCGATGCCCAAGAGAACTGAGGGGAGATAAAATGTTTTCATATCCTATCATATATATCGCACGGCGTTGAATTCGGTCCAGAAGCTCCAAATAAGATCTCGAAGCTCCTGCCCAAATTAAATTTCCAGTGTAATTCAATTGGGTAATTAAGTAAGTAGGTAATTAAGTAATTATGTAATTTAGTAATTAAAAAACAAATTAAATATATATTGCCTCTCCTTGCCCCAACCATTTTTCATTATTTTTAACCAATGCCTTCCATTTTACTAAAACAAAAACGTTTACGAAAGATTTACTAAACATTTAATAAGAAGAAAAATTACATTTATGAAACAGTGAAGACGATTTGATCATCATGGTAAATGAGTTTATGTTCAAATTGCTTAAGTCATTAAAATTTAAATGTTTCTCTATGATAATATCATTACGTAATAAGTTTTTAATAACTTTTAATTTTTGGGACACCGTGGACTTTTTTCTGGAAATGCCCATATACCTTGTATATGTTTTTCATTCTAATCAAAATATTTTTTACTTTGTATGGGAAAATAATATTGTTTTCTATCCACGAAAAATAAATTGTGGCATTTTTTAATTTATATTTAGTTTTTAGCAATTCTTAAAAAAATTAGTTTTTAAGAATTACACTTAGAGCTTTATGCCAAGTAATTTCATGAAGCAACAGGTTGCTACAACAACAATGTTCTTTACAGAACAACTACCAGCAGACTAGACAGCTATTTCGTTGGTCGCTACACCAACTCATCAGTAATCTTCTGTGGCTCATGCAGTGCATTAACTTTGAAAATCTTATAAGCACACCTTCTGCTAAAACCAAAGCGGAATTGCAGTTGTGTGATTTCCAATTTAAACAGCAATGTTTTCCTACATCTTAGCACAAAGCAAAGGTTCAAAAAATTGACTACATTAATTCTGCAAAGACTTGTTGTTGCGCTCTTTGTTTACTTCTTTTCACGATTCCATCCTTTGGCACCGACAAATATATACAGCCAAAAAAAAAATTTAACTTACAACCCAAAATTATAGTAATTTCATTCGTACGTACATACATGACTGATTAACTGCTATGACTGATGTAATGTTAAATTTTGCTTTCAAAAACTTTGTCTGAGAATTTTTACTTCCTATTCCTTGATATGCCCGATGTTACATGGACATTAAACAACGAACCGGTTGTCTAGAAAATTGGTACACCAAGCTACATATTACATTTTATATGATCAAGTTGTATAACATATGAAACGTTCTGTAATCGAATCTAGACTATATTTTTCTCGCATTCGCCCAAAATTATAGTAGTGTAGTAACAAGAAATGCATTCTTTTTCCAATAGATTACTTACATACTTAGGTGGCCGTAACAACCCGTGTCCGGGTTTCGGCCGACCTCATCAGCTCTCGCCAGGCGCCTCTGCTTTGCGCGCGCCTTCTCTAATCTAATACAGCAAGTGAGGTTAGGGCTTCCTCAGCCTGGTCCATCCATCGGAGGCATGGTCTCCCTCGTCGTCGTTGACCAGCGACCCTCGCCTCGAGCACCTTTTTCGCTGGAGCTTCGTCGTCCATACGATGGACATGACCCAGCCAGCGTAGTCGCTGCACAATTATACGCCGAACTACGTCAATGTCTTCGTAGAGCTCATACAGCTCGTGGTTCATTCGGATGCGATAGTCATCGCCGACTAGAACAGGACCGAAGATTTTGCGAAGAACTTTTCTCTCGAACACCTCCAGAGCGGCTGCGTCAGTTTGCGAAACTACCCATGCCTCAGCACCATAAAGCAGCACAGGTAGAACGAGCGTCTTGTAGAGTGTTAGTTTTGCCGATCGAGAGGGGGCTCTGGAACTTAGTTGCTTACTGAGCCCTTAGAAGCACCTATTAGCAATTATTGTTCTTCGCTTTATCTCCAGGCTGATTTCGTTGTTGGTATTAATGGCGGTGCCAAGGTATACGAACTCCTTGACTACTTCAAGGTTATATCTGCCGGATGAAACGTGGGAGTCTAAACGCCGCACTCCCTTGTTTGTAGACAGCATATACTTTGTTTCACCCTCGTTTATCGTCAAACCCACTTATCCAATAGATAGTTTTAGTAATTTATATCTTGCATTGTATAAGTGCGATCGGGTTTCAACTGATGCCGTTAAACTATAAGATTTCATACTAAAAAACTTCTCAGACGGTTTTGTCATTGCTTGACTCAGTTTTGTTTGAGTGTGCGTCAAAGATGGACACTAGCAAAGAGAAAATACGCCATATTTTACAGTTTTCCCTCGTTAAAGGTGAAAACTTAAGCTAGGCGGTTGAAAATCTAAAAAGTGTTTATGATCTACTATCAGCTGCTTACCTACGGCCAAAGTCTTAATTCGGACGTTTGCTGTCAACAAATGGACTGTTTGATGGAAGCAATCGCCCAAAAGCAGTCAACTTTGGCCAATAGAAGAGGAATTGTGTCCCCTCAAGTCAAAGGCAGGACAGACAGCTGGGTTGGTTGGGGTGTTGATTGACACCAGGTGATTACCAACTGTTCCTGTCTATGACGAATAACTTTGCTGGTAAAACATTCGCCTGAAGAGAAGCTCGTGAAAATTGAGTGTCAATAAAAATGTAATTTTCTATAAGAGAGGAATATTGATGGCAAAATGGCAACAAATTATCGAACAAAACGGTACATATTTTAACAAAATCTGGCAAATCTAACTATGCTAAGCAAAGCCTACAAGTGGATTTCTTTTTACTATAACTGATAGTTTTTTTTGAGTGTACATATGGTATGTGTCTGGTTTTCTGATATGGCTGATATTATGTCCAATTTTGCTGTCAAAAGTTTTCTCTGAGAATTTTTGCAACTTTTTCCTTGATATGCCCGACAATACTCGCAATTAAAACTCAGAAACGTAGCGGTTGTCTAAAAAAATTCGTACACAAAGCTACATATAACGTATTATATGAGTATGTTATGTTGTATTACACAAACCACGTTCCTTTATCGAATCCAGACTATATTTTTTTCGCTATCTAATACTACACATTTCTGTTCCTAATTAAAGACTCCGGTACATTTAAGTGATACATTCACAAGTATCAAGAGGTATTCGTATTATGTCCCGTTGTCCAACCCTACTCATGTCTTTTGAAGAAATTATTTTTGTTGTTAATTCCGTTTCTACACTAAAGGAAAAAATATTAAATTTATCCAAAAACAAGGTTATTTTTGAGGATTTTATAATAACAGTATAACTAATAATAGCAAATATTTAAAACAAAAAAAAAAACGAATCGCTGTGCATCAGCCGCGGATTTGAACCTTGGCTTTCTCTTTTACAAGGTAAGTACCTTAACCAAAGCGCCCAACTCAATTTAAAAATATGGTTTTTAATAACTTATAACAGCAAGTTTAGCTAAAATCAAATGTTGCTTACGAAAAATTTAAATACGAAAAAAAACGTGTTGTCTTGATTTATCCACGTAAATATTTAAATACAATTTATGCACGGGAGCGGATAATATTAATATTCGTTATTTTCCATAGTTTTAAATTAAAAGATTAAAAGATTGTAAATTAACAGAAAGAGTAATATAATAATTTTATTTTAGATTTATTTAATAAATTTTGACAATGGAGCATTAAGCTGGACAATTCGACTGTCAAAATAACAAAAAAATTTACCGTTACTTTTAACTTTTTTGAACACACTTTGGTATCGAATTTTCTGGAATGTGCAAAAACACTTTAAAATTTAAACGCATAATTAGCCCAATAGATTAAAGCATTCCACTATAAATTAAGAAATAATAGTTCTGATCACGAACATTACGATCAATTGAGGATTGGATCGAACAGTTTTTATTCTATGCTGAACTAAAATATAAACACTCATACATATCTCAAAACATGCACATTGGTGCTGAAATCATGATTTAACATAAAAATGCACATGCGAAAAATTAACATTTTACACTCTATGTAAAATACAGAATCAACTGTGATTAACACCCTGTGTTGATGAGACTTACAACAGGTGGGTGCACTATAAGAACAGGCTAGCATATTTTTACTCTCTTTCCGGGGTTTCTTTTCTCTTTTCAACACTACGTCGCTAATTATGTTCTGCCAAGGCAAATGCGAAATAAAAAAAAGTGACATCAAATAAAGGAAATACTGAAGACAAAAGGAAGTAAAGTACGACAGTCACTGTCGGCAGCACTAGTAAGTGTGGGAATTCCTAGAGTCTTGCATACGGCCTAAGCATTTTTTCAAGTATTTCTCTCATATTCTTTGTGATTTTCCTTTTCTTATACCTAGCGGACATTTTTTTTTGTTTACACTAACCACTGCACTTTTGAAGCGGCTGCATGTGTAGGATTTTAGGAATATTTTAACAATGTTTGCTAAAAGAGAGAAGCAACAATTTTACAGAGAGGCTACAAATTATTTACTAAAAAGCCGCTGTTCTGTTTGAGGAAACAAAGATATGCAACAACCGAAAACAAAAGAGCAGGTTGTGTCTCGTCCGTGGGAAGAAGGATTTCGAGGGAGTTCCCACGCAAGGATTTACAGCTGACGAGATTGCAAGAGGGAGATGATGATGATGATGATGAAATTAATTTCGTTTTTAAATCAGGTTTCCTTTCGATCTGTAGTTTTGGCGTCATCATACCCGTTGCTCGTGTTATTGTTGTTGTTGTTGTGTCAAGCTCTGATTTTCGGTTGCAGGCACAACGAATATATCAAAAATATACAAGAAATGCGTGCGCGGAGGTGCGTGATAGATTTGTGCGCCCCTATTCAGCTGGTAAGACTGAGAGTTTTTGAAATATGGTGTTCCCACGAAAGTAAGACGACAACAACGTGCACCTGATGTTGATGCGTGACACCGTTTGTTTACATCTCAAAAGCCTTGTTATTGACTGTAAATTCTGGTTTTTCAACAATCAAGCTACTGTTTGTTTACAGGGTAAAGTTACTTCAAAATGATCTTCGATAAATTTCGCACATTATTTTTAAATCTTATTGATGATGTGTTAATGATTTAAGTTATATCAACTAAAGGGAAGTATTTTATTTGTGTCGTAAATAATTATGAAAGACAAATAATGATAGATAATCCAAATTGAACGCATTTGATAAAAACGTCGCTTCTGAGAGTTTGAGATAGATGTTACTAAGAAGCAAATCTATGTGGACTATGTTGAAAGATGTTTTTAAAACGATAATGTATAACAAAATACCAAATGATAATTAGATATGATAGTTTTCCAAAATAATCTATCTCAAAATTAAAACCGCTTAATACTGGACTATTGAGCTATACAGTTATACAAACCAATCAGTAAGTTCACAAAAATTTCTATTATGGTTTTTAAATTAATATTTAATTTAGGACCTCGGCCTTGGCTATTTAATCTTTACCTTGTCGAAAAACATTGTATACTATTTTCCTTAAGTTTTGATTAAAAGGCATATTCTGAATTTTTAAAATTAAGATTCAGACTTATGAATGTCTGACCCCTCAATGGCCAATAGTCCAGAGGGTAAGGAAGACTTACAAATTTACTTTACTACTTACTTACTTAGGTGACGCCTACAACTGTAAGTCGGTTTCCGCCTGGTTTAAGAATTGCGCCAGTCATTTCTGTTTTGCGCTTGCTGGCGGCGGTTGGAAGCTCAAAGTTTCGTCAGGTTGTCCTCTACTTGGTCCTTCCAACGGAAATGCGGTCGCCCTCTTCTGCGTTGACCGCCGCTGGGTACCGAATCGAGTATTTTCTTCGCTGGAGCGTCGTATTCCATCCGCTCAAAATGACCCAGCCAGCGAAGCCGCTCGATTTTTATGCGCTTTACTATGTCGATGTCGGCGTATAGCTAACACAGCTCATCGTTCCATCGTATTCGGTACTCGCCATTGACGAAGATTGGTCCGTAGGATCTTTCTCTCGAACGCTCCCAAAGTCTTTTCATCAGAGCTGTTTAACGTCCAGGTTTGTGCTGCATACAACAGGACGGGCATGATTAGTAACTTATAGAGTGTGGCTTTTGTTCGTCGATAGAGGGCTCTGCTTCTCAATTGCCTACTGAGCCCAAAGTAACACCTGTTGACAAGAGTTATCCTTCGTTTTATATCTCTACTGATATCGTTGGTGGAGTTAATGCTGGATCCAAGGTAGGCGAAGTCCTTCACAATCTCGAACGAGGTGTTGTCAACAGTGACGTGGGTGCCAATACACTGGGACTGTTTGTTTGTTGACACTACATATTTCGTCTTATCTGCGTTTACTGCAAGACCCATGTGACTCGACTCTTTTTCTAATTTGGAGAATGCTGCACTGATTTCGCGTGTAAGAGAATATACTAGACTTACAAATTTGCCATGGCTTATATTTAATGTTTGTACTGATTTGCTCCTGGTATACACAAGAACATTAGTGTCTAGACAATAACACAGCCACGAAAAAAAAAATAGTTTTCGTGTTTGGTGAACCATTTTAAAACATAGAACCCGCTTTACAAGTCCCTCATTCGGCGATCATTCAGGTTTTCTCCAACATTTTGGGGGAAAGACCATCCTCGTGGTAATAACTTCAACTCGGCAATTGCTAAGTTCTGTAACAATTGTGCGTTCTTTAATTTAATTCAAGTTTTTCAAGTATATCTTTTATTTTTTGAGTATTTTTTTTATATTTTGAAGGTATGCAAAGGTTTTTTATTTATTTTTCCTTTTTACTTTGTGGTATTAAATAGTTTATTAATTGCCTATTAAAAGATCCAATTTTAACTATGTGAAAGTCCAAAGACCTGTCTCCAAGTAAAAGATTAAAAGTTCTTAAAATATAATGAAAACTCATAAAGAAAAATAGCGTCTTGACAACAAAAAGGATTAAGTTTGAAGAAATGTGGGCGAAAGAAAAATTAGAGATATTTGCTTGAAAAATAGGAGTACATCTCTAACGGCTTTCACGCGAGTGCTGCCATGGTGCTAGAATTGCAATATTTCCGAAGGTTTTGGGCTTCGTATGTCGCTGACCCAAGTGAGAAAAAAGCCATTGCTTACACTGGCAATGAAGCTAAAACGTTCAAATTGAGCCAGAAAACACGAAAAATGGACAATAGAAGATTGGAAAAAGCCAAAGATAAATAGCCAATTCTTGAATTTAAAATTTGCTTCAATAACTGCTTCCCTTTGGCAATAAACGGATTTTGAAAAATGTCCAAGGTTTGCTTCTGCAATGAATACTCATTTTTATGACAAATCTGAATTCGTTAGAATGCACGCTGAGAAATTTAAATATGACTGATTTATCAAGCGTTTAAAGCATCCTCTAAGTACCATGGTTTAGCCAGTTATCAGCAGCCAAGGCACAGGCCGCCTGTACATTGATAAAGGAACTATGAGACAGGACTCTAGAACCTTGATGTTTGTTCAAATAACGAATTAATATAAATGCATTATTCTGCTCCTTGTCATAAGGCTAAGAGAGCCACAAAAATTCCTAATGACAAAAAAGGCTGTGTTCTTAACTGGCCTAGAAATTCTGCGGATCTCAACCCTATAGAGAACCTTTAGAAACTCATAAAGCTTGACATGTCGAAAGGATTTGTGACCAAAAAAACGTCAATTAAAAGACCGTTTGTTAAAATTAAAATGCACTAAATGCGTAGAATTAATTCCCAAATGAATGAATGAATTCGTAGAATTAATTCCCAAATGAATCGCAATATTAATTGCAGCAACAAGTTGAAGTACCAAATATTGACCATAATATTGTTTTTTAAATATATTTTTATTTAGTTATATAAGCTTACTGTCAATTTTTGCAATGCTTTATTACTTGACTTCTGCGAATAAAATCCGTTTGATCCAAAAATATTGACGATAAGGCTTTTATTTCACCCGAAACTAAGAAATTAATCGCGGCTCCAATAATGTGCTCATCCACTGTATGCTTATTTGGTATACCATACCCCAAACCTACTCCAAGGAATGGCCGTCACCACCAGGCTCCAAGTAAGGCCCTTCTTTTACACAGATAAGAAAACACTAATTCATGTTGGTTACCATAATTCGCCTCAAAGCATCCTCTTCTGCAACCGTTCTTCTGTTTACTGGCGGACTTGAAAAAAGGTCACATATATATTTATTACACGAGTAATAAATAAAGTACAAAATCTTATACAAATGTTGGAATGAGTGCTGGAGAAAATAAATATAGAAATTTCTATATAGAAACATTTTTAGGCTGATTTTTCTTGATAAATTGATAGATAACTTAAGTAAAAAAATTATTACTTTGTTTGCACACGTGCGGCTTGCAATCATCAATCAAATATATATGCAAGAACAATGCGGAAAAAAAACAACAGAGCATGATACTAACTCTGCAGGACATTAGTTAGATGCAAAGGTCAAACTTCCAACACGTGTTCCATGCTAGGAAGACAACACAAAGTATACCTCTGTTATATACAAGATGCATTTTTTTCCAAATTCCTCAAAAGTTTTCTTTAGAATCTCTGCAAAGATTTTCAGAAACGAAAAATAAAAGTTCGATATAATTCTACTCATTGTTATTCAATCCCTACATTGTGTGTAAAAAACAATTTTGACTACTCAAACAGAGAAACAAGTTTGACCATTTCAATTTAGAAATCGTAATCGCATAAACTTTGAACATGCCACCATAATACATTCCAGCTTCCTTACAACTAAGCTCCACTCCTTTTCGATACAACTCACATGCAATAACATATTTGAATTGCACATGTATTCAAGTATAACCACCACTACCAACCACTGTCAGGTGCAGAGTCAAGTTGGCAAACTGTAAATTGTTACAACAAGCAACAAGCTAGCCAGACAGCATCTGGAACCCGTGCCAATCGCGTGTGCAAAGTGCGCGTGAGTTCGTCTTTGTTTTGTCTCGACTTGAATCCGATTACAAAGCTCCACACTTCAAACCAAACGCGCGCTAATACTCGTTAATTCTAGGCTTTCTTGAACGCCTGTGGATTCCTTACACTACTATTTACTTAGTGTCACATTGCGAATGTGGTGACTATAGCTTGTGGCTTGCCTCCCTACATAATGTAGTTGTAATCTCTAGAGTCCTAGGCACGAACTTGTTCTCCCAGTGTTGTATTTTTGTTCATATGTTACTATTTTCAGCCCATAGTTATATTTGCACCACTTTTATTTTGGATTTAATAACCGGTCGACCAATCTTCACGAGTGCGCCCGCTTTACCTAGCACCCAACACAACTCAGAGACAAAGCTTGTAACAGTTGCTCTTATCGCAAACAACTCATGCATTATTCAATCGAATAACTTAAAACGACGTTTTAAGTCGTTTAGCTTCTCACTTTCTCACGGTTCGGTTTTTATATTCCAGTCCATATCGTTAATACTTGTATGATGGCTGTTTTGTATTGTTGTTTTTATAATACGATACATAGACAACGACTTGGAGCTTCTTTGACGCACATGCAATCAAGATAAGAAAAGATTTTGTTCAGCATGGTTGATCTGTTAAAAAAAAAATATATATATTTATTTTTTGTTGCCAAACGTTTTTATGACTTCGTTTTACCTTACCAAGCATGGTTCACCGACACCTTTGAGCGTGCCGAAATTAATGGCTTTGTAATTGATGATGTTTGTTTATATGATGAAAACAAAACAAGAAAACTTAAAATTAAATAATATAGATCACACCTCCAATTTGAATAAAAATTCGATTACTGTAATTTTTGTAAATATATGAACATCGGGTTTTTATTAACAAAAAGCTAAAATTACTAAATATATAAAAAGAACGTTTTAAACATACCTTTTAAGCGAGTTCATGGAAAAAAAAATTATGAGCCTATGCATACGTGAACAAACATAAACAAAGATATGTAAAGGGTGATTTTTCTTAGAGGCATAGAACTTTTTTGAAAGTAAACAGAAAAAAATTATTTAAATGGGCAATATTTTGGCTTTATTAAAAAAAGAAACGAAATGGCCACTTCAGCCCTTGAAAAGACTTTGACCGAACAAGTTTTATGCCGACTCCAAACGGCTTATGTTCTCAAGAAACTTTTCATGACAGTTTTTACTCTCTTGTCTGCAGAGAGGTGACGGCCGAACAGAAAAATTAATTCAACTGAAAAAACTTTCTGTGTCCGGTGGGATTTGAACCAGGGTTCTCTGGCGTATGGGCCACACACTCTACCCACAACGCCACGGCCGACAATGTCATTGGCTTTGTTAGTTCGCAATATTTTGTGGCATTTGGTGTTTGAACACAATTTCGGGCATATGGCCACCGGGATTGCGTCGAGCATAGCCGCCCTTATCTCTCCTATAACACGCTGAATGTTGGTTTCCAATTGGTCAGTCGTAGCTGGTTTATCAGAAAACATAGTCTAACAGAGTCAAATTACATTACCTAGGTGGCCAATTGACAGACTCATTTCTTGATATGATTCGTTCACCAAGAGTTCTCCGAACAAAGTGATGGTTTCACGCGCTATATGACTTGTTGCACCGTCCTGCTGAAACCATTTAGCATTTAGACGATTGATATTGACGTGGTGAACGAAAAAGTCGCGGATCATTTGCCTGTAGTGCTCACCATTGAAGGTAACGTTGGCTCCAGCTTCAATTTTCAAAAAGTATCGAGCAATGATGACTTCGGCATGCAAACTACACCAGACAGTAACTGGATGTAAGGGAGTCTGGAGAGTCTTTTCAGGATTGTTCTCACTTCAAATATGGCAATTTTGCTTTTTTATGTACCCGTTAAGCCAGAAATTTGCCATATCGCTGAAGATGATTTCACGGTGAAAATTCAGTTCAACTTCCAATGGATTTTCAGGCCATTCACCGAACGTACGATGCAAACGATGGTCTGGTGACTTCAATTCCTAGAGCAGTAAGATTTTTTACGGAAGTGTGACCCAAGGTCTTTCCTCAAAATCTCTACGTAGTGGATGGGCAGAGGACGAGTTGTTGAGAACGGCGTCAAATCGATAAATTTTGGTCCCCGTTTACACTCACCTCTACATCGGCGATGACTTCTTCTGTACGCACACTATGAGCACGTATTGGATGAATATTGTCCATAAGAGAATACGTAGAAATAATCGATGCATTGATTTGCGTATAGTATAACCTGCTCAAATGGACGATTAGGCGAAACGTAATGTGTGCGAAGTACTCTGTAACCGCACAGAACACAAATTTTGGAAATAAATTTTCACGATTTGTAAACGTTTTTCCGGTGTAAGTCTTTGCATGGTGAATTACCAAAGCATGCTGAACATAAATGTCAAACACATGTATTTACTTTGGCAACTGATTTAACAGCTATCCCTTTAGGAAATTATATACCTCAACAAAAAAAAAAACACCCTTTATTTTTCCACTTTCCAAAGTTAAGTCGCCCATCACTAATGTGCTAGAAATTTACACACTAATGTGTGTAAAATTGTGTTTGCGCACTTGCAGCAAAGTTCATTTTTCCTAGAGAGATAACATTTTAGAAAGTTATTATCGGAGTAACAGAATCTCTGATTCAATTAAAGACATTTAAAATCGGTCAGTGGTACTGCACATACTACTGTGGGCAAAAAATACTGGTCAATTTGAATTAAAATTTTTTGGGGATTTCGATAGGGACAAATGTTTTTATTTTCAAGGTGGCGCTACTGTCGCTCATATCAAATACTCATTAGTGTTTGAGTTACGCGTGTTTTTGTTAATAGCAAAAAGTGAATTTTTCGTTTTTTATAATGACTGAAATTATTCAACAACGCAATTCCATTAAATTTTGTGTGCGGAATGAAATTTCTGCTGCCAAAATGTTGAAAATTATGAAGAAGGCCTTCAGAGAGCAAGCTCTATCAAAAACAAGAGTTTATGAGTGGTCAAAAATGTTCAAAGAGGGTCGAGAAAGGGTTGAAGACGAGGCACGGCCAGAACGACCACCAACATTAACTGATGAGCTACACGTCAACAAAATCAAAGAATTGGTGCTCCAAAATCGTCGATTGACAGTCCGAGACCTTAGTGACCTTGTTGGAATATCGGAAGAATCAGTGACAACTATTTTGAGTGACCGTTTGGGCCTCAGAAAAGTGAAATCTCGATTGGTGCCAACAACGCAAAATTTCCTGGAAAAACTGCACCGTGTTGATGTGTGTGAAGCAATGCTTTCCGACTATCAAGACAAAATGAAAAGCATCACAACTCAAGATGAGACTTGGGTGTACGCTTACGACCCGAAAACAGCCAATCAATCTGGTGGATGCCGTGCAAAAGATGAGCCGAGACAAAAAAAAAACACTTCAAAGCAAGTCAAAAATCAAGATCATGTTGACAGTTTTCTTCGATTATCGTGGTGTGGTGCATGACGAATTCCTTGCACTGGCCAAAATGTCGGCAAAGAATACTACTTAGGTGTTATGCGTCGTTTGCGTAATGGTGTGCGTCAAAGGAAACCGGATTTGTGGAGAGACAAATATTAGTTTTTGCATCACGATAACGCACCATCTCACACTGCACTCGTAATTCATGATCATTCGCCATAAGCTCAACCCATATCGTTTCGCAACAACCGTATTCGCCTGACTTAGCACCATGTGACTTCTGGTTATTCCCTAAACTCAAGAGACCTCTCCGTGGACACTGCTTTGAATCGATAGAAGAGATAGAAACCGAAACAAGTGCATTCGGGAGGACTACTTTGAGGTGGATGGAATGAATTTAGAAGAATAAATAACAATTTTTTGGTTTATAAATAAATTCTAGAGCATTTTTGTCCACAGTATTATTATTGCAAAGATGGAGTCGCAACTTGTTGTTAGTTTTGGAATTTAGTCTTAATATAAGAAACAAGGATTAGAAAACGGTCGTGTGTTCCTCTGTACGAATGCAATACTTGATAACACGATATCTTGGCACTAATAAAAGGTCACGTTTTAGATTTGAGAATAAAAATGGGCAGGACGGAGTAAAACTTACAAAAAACAATATCTTGGCGCATCCAATGAAACTACAAGCTTAAAACTAAATAAGTAAGTTAATGATATCAGAACTAATCACCAAAACAGATAAACATTCCATCACACACATAACCTATACTTGAATTGCAACACCAGACCCGAGCGTAACCAGGTAAGTACAAACGCTTATTATCAGTAATAATATTTAAAACTAAAAAGGGACACAAATAATAAACACTTTAAGTGCAAATAACAAACCTTTACTTTCGTGATCATCACAGTAATCACTGCATTATAAGAAGGGATAGATCATTTAAGCTGAGTGTTTTCATCGTAAAATGTTTCGTTTTTTTTAAGCTGTAGAAAGGCAACATACTTCCATTTTTATGCTCTTAAAGACACTCATTTGTTTAGAAATTCTTTCAAGGAGCTTAACGAATTTCCTGTAACGAGCCTCAGTTTTAATTTGCTTCATTAGAAAAACACCATTGATCCATGGGAAATATTGAACACCCAGGCTTTGCCAAAGAACAAATTTATTAAAGTATCTTTCTTACCCTGACTTTTGCGGTAGTATATATAAAATTATGGAGCTTTTAACACCATACTTAAATTACATTGTTTTTTTTTTTTTTTCTTCTCATATACTTAAAATGACACTTTCTGTATTTATGTAAGGCAATACCACAAAGTTATTATTTTGTAAAAGTCAAATCTTTAGATTTATGTTAAGTATGGTTTTCAAAAATATGTTTAAAAAACGCTGCATATTCAAAGCCGTAAACTAGTAAGAATATTTTTTAAACAGTAAAATGTTTTTTGCTTTACCACAAAATTTTAACCGCAAATAGAGATAAAAACCTTATTAAAACAAGAAACATGTACAGTAGTTTCCTTAAGAATTTTAAAATAATATGAGCTAAAATGAATTTATTTTTATGTCTTATTTTATATTCATAACGAGTTAGACATATGTATTGCAAACATTTAAGCTATAATAATAAGGTAACATATCCATGTGTTGACAGCAACAACAAGGTTTGCCAATGATAAAGCCAATGGAACCATAACGAAAAGACAGCAGCCCCAAAAGAATCCAAAAAAAAAAGAGCAACTCTATATAAAAACATGATGTAAATACTTAGAACGGTTATCAATGTGAACCGGCCAGCATAAAGCTAGAATTGCGATATGAAAACCACAACTACTGAACACCAACAACGAAAAATCAACGATAAAATGTTTTTTTTTATAGATACAAACTAAAAACCAGAGGCAGCAGCTGGTGGTCATATTCCCATCAAGCAACAAGCACATCGTCACACTATCAGTAGCAGTCCCCTACAGGGACCCCAAAAAGTTGTGGTAACAACCGACACATAAAAAAAGTAAAAACATTGACTAAGTTTTTTTAAGTTGTTGATGGGCGATGGTGCTATGGGATGATGACAACTCGCAGCCATTGAGTGTGGTGTGCTGGCTGGCTGCCGTTGATCCCTACTTAAGAAATTAACGCTGCACAGGGTCGCTTTAGCTGATTTGGTGGGCCCGCACAGCTAATATACTTTTATATTTTTATATACAGTGAGCGTCAAAACAAAGTGTACACTTTTTTTGTACACGAGTTGTACCACATATAAGTCTTCAATGCTGTAATTTGTCCCAAAACTTATTATGTTTTGAATTCTTGTTAAAGTCTCTCTTAATATAAGTACAAAATGTTGCAAATAATTTACCACAACAATAAAATATTTAATAAAAACAAAAATAGTCTATATATATCGCGTCAAAACAAAGTGTACACCTGCATAGTAAGCTTAGCTTTTTCAAGTTTTTAAAACAAATGTAACGGTATCTTTCTTAAATTTGTTTATTATTGTTAGTTAATGATTCAGCATCATTCGCGTTTGGTAAAGTGAGGAAGTAAGTTATAAGAAAACTTTTTTAAGTTGCGCAGTAAAACTTCTATTGTAACACGGGAATTAGTCAAAAATTCCATAAGTAAATTCAAAATTTTTGGAAAGAAAAATCTACAAAAATATGGAGAAGCAAAAATCAGGAGATCCAGGGCCAAAATATTACTACTACAATAAAGCATGATGGGGGCTCGGTGATGGTGTGGGGGTGTATGGGAGCAAACGGAGTAGGAAATTTAACGTTTATCGAAAGTACAATGAATAAATTCGATTACCTTAGATTATACAAGAACATTTGCCGGCCAGTGTTTCCAAATTAGAAGTGGATCGCTTTTGGATGTTCCAGCAGGACAACGATCCGAAACAGCCAAGGTAGTGAAGGAATGGTTGCTGTACAATACTCAAAACAGCTAGATCAACCCCCACAATCACCGGACCTCAACCCGATAGAACATTTGTGGGAACATCTGTATAGACAAATAAGCAAGAGGACGATAACCAGCAATCAATGCCAAGACGGTTGAAAGCTGTCATTTCAGCACGAGCAAAACAAAGAAAATATAAATAATTGCATTGAAATATTTTTTTCTTATTCTCAACTTTAAGTGTATACTTTGTTTTGAATCTAAGAAAATTGAGTATTTTTCGTTTTTGAATTATGAGAATTTTTGTTGTAAAATCATTTACAGTTTTTGTTAGTAAATAATAAGATCATAAAATTTTAATTCCAAAAATACTACAATTTTTTATAAAATTACTTTTTAAAATATTGAAATAAAGTTAAAAGTATTCAAAAATATGGTGTTCACTTTGTTTTGACGCACACTGTGTACATATTTTAGAATCATCTCCCAGAAGCTAAGCAAAAAATGTCAATTCAAATTTAACAAGATTGAACTTGGTAAAAATTACATTGTAAAACAACAATTTAAAATTTTTTAAAAATTGCAGACTTCTGTCAAAGTTTTCGGAAAAAAAGAGTCAACAGATGTATTACACTCACGATTAAATCGATGTTTTGAAAGATTACGTTTGCGTTATTTTTAATATGGGTTTAAAAATTTACACTCAATATACCCATTCACTAACATAAGGATTAAGAAAACTTCAAAATAAATGCCTATGATAGGGTTTTTATGTTCAAAGGCCTCTAATAATATTATATAAGAAATATTTTTGTAGAATATTTTAACTCTAGCGCCCCTTTTAAGAATCTTATTTAACCATTCAAAAAAAAAATAAAAAAGCTCTTAAGTCTAAGAGCGTTCTGTTCCTTTGAAAATGACACTATAAGTTTTTTAGGACAAGATTTTTCTACAAATTACTTCTATGGAGGAAAATAGTAAACATAATTTAAAAACACCCCAAAACTATGCAATGAAAATTTCATTCTATGGTGCAAAGTGAATATTTTTGTTCACTAAGTAATAAATTGAAAACTTAAAAATGTATTTTGAACTAAAAATGTGTTTTGAACTAAAAATTCCCCTTTCATCCTTACGGAAGGTGAATATTTGGAAAGTAAGCTTACGGCAACACTTTTGAATACCAATGCATGACAAGATTTTGTGCCGGCCATGTTTCATCATTTGACTCAATCGATTCGGTTCAACGAAATGCATGCCATCATCAAGCAAGCATGCCCCGTAATTGCGTGATTTTTGTATACACAAATATACACACACACACACTATACGGCATTTAACAACAAAAAAGTTCCTACAATCCATCGGATCGTATCGCAATCCATCCATCCGTCCATCGTGTGGGAAACACACGACAAATCTGTTTCCCACGGTCTGGAAAAGTGTGTACAAACAACAACTACAACAACAAATAGCAACAACATCAGACAGCGGCAGAGAACTGTCATCATTGACAATAAGTAAGACATGAGCATGGGGCCACAGCTTGGCTCGATCATTGGTCGACATGACTTTGAATTGGCACAAGCGTAGCGCAAGAGTATTCATCAGAAGCTCGGTGCATAAAAACAAAAAACACGTTTCAGAGAGCATTTTTGAGTCACCGAGAGTGACAATGTTTATACCCACTGGTAAAACTTTGTCGGTGATCCGAATGTATTTCATGTTATAGCCAATTACTTCTGAATATTTTATCATTCATCCTATTGTAATGCAGAATTGTAAGCTAAGTCTGGCACAGTATATACTCATTGTTTATGCAATAGTTAGACTTCAGTCACCTTAGCAGCACTGTGTTTTTGAAGAATCTAGTGCCAAAGATGTGAAGTGATATTGTGATAAGAACTAGTATTTATTTTTATACAAAAATATGAACCAAATTACATATTAATAAAAAGTTAAACTATAATAAAAATAATAATACGAAAATAGATCATTTAATAATTCGAAGTAATGATTGCAAAAATAATTTTCACTTATGTTTGTTTTGTTCTGTTGTGTGTTCTTTCGTTTTCGTTGTGTTTTTGGAATTGAGAGAAACTTTGTTAAGTTTTTGTATTCTCTTCCACCTTGTGCGTCATATTCAGCTTACTCCATTGCCCGCTTACTATGTCATCAGTGTTTTGGCGGCCATGTCCAAACAAATGTAACCGAGAAATATTGTATTAATAACCTATAACATTGTAACCACCCATGTTTTTGAGAACTGAGCATTCTTCCTGCCATACTCTTGATTGACGCTTGCCAAGTATCCTTGGTTATTTCAAACCACAATTTTTTTAATGCTCTCCAATAATTAGTCTTTGTTGGAAAATGAGTGCTTGGATGATTTCTTTTTCAGTTTTCCCCAAAAGGTCCCTGTAACCTTTAAAAATGATTGAAATCCGAAGACTGACTTCTGAACAACTCATCACATTTACTTTAGGATCTTCAAAGCATTTTTTTAAATAGTTTAGAAGTATGCTTTGGGTTAGTATCTTGCTGATTTCTTTACTCTTTACTTTACTCAAAGCAAGGGCATTTTCTTTTCTCAGCATAAGGTAGCATTACACTTTCAAGTGTATTCTTGTACTCGACTGCTGTTATTTTGTTTGTTGCACTTAATATCGGACCTTGCCCAATCTCATAACGTTTGCGCCTCCGTTGTTCATAGTTTTTTTTTTTATAAAACGTACATGAAACTCTTTACCTTTTGGGCTTCGAACATTTCTTTCCTGAGTAGTTTCCAAACAGATTTACTATGTTTTCTTCGCTCCACGAAATATTTCTACACTTTTCCTCACCTTCAGGTCCCGACCAGTTTATGATCTTTTGAAAAATTCCGGTTAGAACACTCGATGTAGCTACACTTAAGAATGAAGTTAAACTGTTGCGTTAGCAGTTGAAAGATACTACCAACCCTTTACAACACACAAAAGTTTTTATGACATCCCGCTCAAAATTATGCATTACAATATCATCATTTTTTGCCAGCGGGATATTGCGCTCTCACTCTCTATCAATCACCCAGAGTGTTTGAACAGTAGTCTCTTCCGAGTTACGCTTTGCTACCTCTACTTTCGAATCGAGGAATCCAAGATGTTATAAAAGTTAAACGATAAACTTGTTTGCGACTCATTTCTTGATCGGAACCCAAAGCAACAGCAATACGTTCAGACCGAAAACAAATACAACTCGGGGGTCGATCGGTAATCTAAACAATCATACATTAACGCGCAACACAGTTTAGTTACTCGACCATTATTGTAAATACTAATTTTCTAAGCGAATTTGTGAATAATGGTTACAGAAATGTCCAAAACATACCAGTACCGCAAGGTTATGAAACCTTTGCTTGAGCGTAAGCGTCGTGCGCGTATAAACAAGTGTCTCGATGATCTGAAGGATCTGATGGTTGAGTGTTTGCAGCAGGAAGGAGAACATGTAACACGTCTGGAGAAGGCCGATATCCTTGAACTTACAGTGGAGCACATGCGCAAATTAAAACAACGCGGAACACTTTCCTTACAGGCACAAAATACTGCCCATGTGGAGTCTTTTCATTCCGGCTATGTGCATGCTGCGGATCAGATTTCACAAGTGCTGCTGCAACAACAACAAGCCGATGAAATTGGCTCAAAGATAATGAAATTTTTATCAGCGCGCCTTATAGAAATGCAGCATCAATTGTTACGTACATCAATGGTATCTACAACACCATTAGCAGAACAATCAACGGTTAAATCTGAATTCTTTCATGAATCTATCGACTCAACATCAACTCTGACGTGCAAGCAATTTGCTAGTACATTTAGCAAGGATTGTGATCATCTTCTCATCGATGTAACTACAGTGGATACATGCTCATCTAATAGCGATACGGCATCAGTGATATCCATTGATTCTGCATGCTCGACAGAATCGGTGTGGCGGCCATGGTGACTGCAGTTTAAAATTAATTAACTTTTGCAAACGAGCATTTAATTACATCAAAGCCTAAGTGGCAGAATCAAAACAAAATCATTGTTCTTCCAAGTATCATATCTGCGGAGTCGTTGATGGATAGATTGTCAATGATTGCAAATTCTACTTCAAACTGTGATATAAGTTATTCGATAAATGTATTGTACATTAAAATGTTATTTTACTTTTTAAGCCCAATATTATAAATTGAAAAAATTTTGAAAAGTGGTCCAGAAGCTTTACAATCAATATATTACTTTAAATTATAAGAATAAATATTTCGTTTAAACTATACATAAATTTAATGAGTAAAAACTAAAATATTTTAAATCTACTATTAGGAATGGAAGTGATGATATTAAATGCTTATTACTAACTAGCTGATATACCCAGTGTTACATGGAAGTTGCTATAAACAATTTTAATTATCTAATAAACATTTTTAATTTATTTAATTTATTGAAATTAACATAAAGATAAAAATAAATTAATAAAGCTATTGAAACTGTAGCAATATTATTTGATTTACGATTCATAATATTAATTTCAGTTCAAGTTTTAAATAAATTTCTTAAAAAATATATTTTAAGAAAAAAGAAACAAAATTAAAATGGCTAAATAATTTCATGCCGTCGTACATGCTAGATTTAGAGATATTCGTCTGCATGAACTAACAGATAAATATAATGAACCAAATTCCTTTCGGCGAATTTTTGTCAGAACGAAAAAAAAAATCGAACCATTTTTAAATAGATTGATAATGGATTGAGGGAAAAAGTAGTCATATACGACAACAATAATGTTGCAGATTCAGAAACTAAATTTGGGGCAGGGAGGAGATTCGAAAAGTGTGACTTTGTAGTATTTGCGGGTATGGGTTATAATCGCTACACAGTTTAAAACTAAAGTCTATATTTTCAATCTTACTGACATTTCTGTTGAAATCTACATTTTTCCTATATAAAATTATTTGTTCAAAAGTTGAAGTTAAAACCTATCTTTAGTTGAAGACAATAAATATTTACTAATTTAAGCCTAAGGGACGAATTAAAGAACTTGAAAATTCACTTTTTTAACTATTTGAATCGAGTTGTTTGTATTATTTTAGTCAACAAATTAGTTAAAAATTAGTTTAAATAGTTAGTTGGAAAAGGTAAGTTTTTTAAATTAAAGTTATACTAAGTTTAAAGTTAGCTAAAGTTATGTTTTCGATCAAATTTTTCAACTTTTTAGGTTTAGTTTTTTAACTTTGAGTTAAATTTAAGCTGAGTTTTTCATCTTTAACTTTGAGTTAAGTTGAGGCTGAGTCCTTCATCTTTGTTTAGCCAAAAAAATTATTTCAACCTGACAAATTGAACTGTTAGCAGTTCACGAAGATGTTTTACTTCCAATTTTTAACAAAAGCCATATCTCTGTAGAATTGTGTTTGACCAACATTCGAGACTAGCATCCGAGGACGGTTCGAATCTTAGCTTGGGTAAAGTATCAATTATGCATTTATTTAAGAGCAGAATAGGTAATTAGTTAAGTTAAATACATTTTTAATTTACCCACATAAGAGATGGAAAATCTTGTTTTTCTTGTCTGTGTCAGTGTGTCAGGATCAAAATATTTAAAATATAGGAGCATATTTAGTATAATGGTTATGAAATGGGGGAGCTAAGAAGTGGGGGAGCAATTTCCTATATCTATTCAAAATTTCAAATGATGCTTCTCCTAAAAAATCAAATTTTTTTGAGTTGGGACGTTATTGAAGAAAACGAGCGATATGTTGACGTATATGCAATATTTTGTGCTCAGCTGTTTATTTACATTTAAAACAAATAAACTAATTCAGTTTTTCCTGCTTTCATTTGGAAGTCGTGTTTTTGGAAGTGTTTTAAAAATAGAGAACTTTTATGAGCCATATTTTGTTCTTTTACTTAAAAAAAGGCAAAAAAGCAACTGAAGTCAAACACAAATTAGTGGAAGCTTATGGCGAAGATTTGATTAAATTAAGAGTACTCTTATCTTGTTGGTTGGAAGCGTTCAAGGTCATTTAATGTCTGCTGGTTTCTTCAAAAATCTGGATGTCTGAGTCCAGCAAGAATTGAAAGAAATTCACAAATTCAATCGAGTTGACATTCGGCTCATGATCGGCTCATGAAACGTGAAAAAAGCGACCCATTTTTCAATCCTATAATTACGAGTAACGCAAAGTAGATTGTCTACAATAATCTCAACAGAAAAAGAAGCTGGTCCAAGAAATACGAAGCGCCGAAGAGACAAGCAAAAGCCTTACAATTATCAGAAGAAGCTTATGCTCTCAATCTGGTGGGATAGGAAGAGGCCTGCTCTACGAGCTGCTCCCATAGAATAGAACCTGAATAGCATTCTGAAATCTTCTGTGGGCATCTACAGAAATTGAGCGATGCTATCCAATAAAACTTCTTAATTCCGACCAATCGGAAGGCGGTGGCTTTCCATCACGGTAACGCCAGGCTTCATACGAGTTTGGTGTTTCGCCAAAATTGATCGAGTTCGGAAGGGATATTTTGGCCCATCCACCCTATACTGCAGACCTTGCCCCTATGGATAACCATATGTTTAACTCCCTGCAAAACTCACTGGATGGTTAACCTTTGATAGTCGCAATCTCAAACAACACCTTGATAGGTTATTTGTAGAGAAAAGTTGAGATTTTTACCTGCGCGGAATAATGAAGCTACCACAAAGATAGGAGAAGGTGATCAAACAAAACGGCGAATATATAATTGATTAACGTTGATTTAATTTGTAAAGCAAATGAGCCTAAACTGTAAATAAAATACCGACTGACTTTTTGAAAAACCCAATATTATAGAGCCTGCGCACAACACCTTCTCTTTCATCTATTGCAATAAAAATAATAATTTATTTATTTTTAAAGTTATCTTTTATTTAAGAATAAAAAGTAGTTTAAAATATCACAATTTTGTAAAGCCACGTATTTGCTTAAAATTATTTCCACTATTAATAAAGTTGGAAGGAAATAACCGAAGCCAGGAAGACAGATTTTCTTATCAGGTGCAATGAAATTAATTACTTCTATAACGAAGCCGGAACTGTTGCTACAAGAAGATAGGTTGAATTATCACCAAACAAGCGAAACTTTATGCTTGTGCCCAGCGATCGTAAATCTGTGAGACTGCTATTTGATTGAAGGTGATGCAGCTTAGTGGTTCAACGAGATCATTATCGGCTGGGATATCAGTGTAAGCGGTCCAAAAAAAAGTACCATGGTCAGTGCGCACAAAGTGTACCGGCACGCTGGTGATGTCAGAGTAATCAAAGTCTTCCATTTCGCAGGACAATCTTTCATTGGCATCATTCTCGGAAGACTCGAGTGAAATGCATTCGGCTTCAAGGTCAGTGTTGCGAAGATTTTCTAATGATTCAAGCGATTCGAGAGAGTCAGCTTTGCGCGAGTTTGATAGATTTTGTAAGTTGATGAGCTGCTTTTGTGACTTTTTGAAGATTTGCTTTAACAGTCGTTTGATACTGTAAGAGACTTTCTTGGAGTCCTTAATTTGGTTTAATTCCTCTATGGTGGAGTTCACGTTCTTTTCGACGATTTCTACGCACATTTCGCTGATGTTTGTGTGTTTTACAATGTAAACAAAAAACAAATTTAAAATTTCTAAATTTTTGCTGTTAACTGCACGAGTGCCTGTGCTGGAATAATGTTTGATCCTTCAAAAACGCTGCCTTTTATAGTCGACGTATGTCAATAAACAGCAGGTCAAAAGAAAAACATCTTGCGTTCAGAGTGTGGGAACGCAAGGATACGTGCTACGGATTTAAACACGAAAAAATCCATACGAAAAAAATGGCAGGTGCGTTTGGTGCAGTGAGCAAAACAGCAGAAGAATCTGGTGTTTGAGATTTTAAACTGCAGAACGAACAGCAAAGAGTAGTCTTCCGCCCTCACTCGCACTTATAGCAGAACATATTGTTTGTTGGATGCCATAAGGATAATAATGAGTATAAAGTATAAGGCACAAAGTAAAGCAATTCATAAGATGATCCTTTGAGAGGATCGTGAGAAATGAGCGCTCCAACGTGTTCCCACACTTTTCAACCGATGCTTTGGATGATATGATCCTTAAAGAAAGGATCTTAAATTTTTTTTTTACTTAAAAAAAAACACTTTGTTTAAAGACTATGACATTGTTGTTGTTGTTGGTTTTTTGCTGCTTTTTACGATAACATTTAAAAAAAAATGGTACCTTTTTGAACACGTGTGCATTTGATGGTCCTGCCTTCGAGAAATCATGGGAGAAAATTTTCGTTTTTAAACGCTATGGTTGAATTTACGTTGTTTTTAATATGCTCGTATATATTTGAAATTAAAGTGATGATTTTATTGAATATCAATGTGCATCGAGAATATTCTAGACATTCTTCTGGCACACAATTTAGAGGTGTGTAATTTAAGACCTTTCTTAAAGCCTCTGTTCATTATCCTATTGATATACTATTTTTTTATTTTATGTTGCGCAGTCGTAAAAGTATGTGTTGGTAGCATGGGAAGATAGATTGGAATTAATAAATGTTTTGGTTAAGGTGTTGTTATTAATGGACATTTACAAAATAGCAGACTAAACATGCTGTGTTTAAAAATATATATGCATGTATGTGCATATAAAGAAAAAATTAAAAACCAACAAGCAATGGGAACGATCAAAAGAAAATAATTGGGGCACACGTCTTTAAAAGTTGTTGTTTTTTTTTTTTATTTATTGTGGAGATCAACATTACTTAAAAAATAAACACTTATTTATCACGCACGCTAGAACTCAGGTTAGTCACGAGTATGGCGTAATTTAGCAACAAAACGTTGCGAGTGACTGCTTCAGTGGAAATTAACAATGCTTGCCTCAATCCTTTAACGAGTGTTTTACTGATCTTTATTAATAATACTCATTTTATTGTTTGTTTGACCTTTGTACAAATCTCAACGGCTGAAGAAAGTTCGCTCAAATTTAGTATACATATTAGGAGTCGATTATATAATGCGTCACAAGTGATATTTTGGGTTTTGGCTCATTTTGGATCCCCCTCACGTCACACATTCAACCCAATTATGAAACATTTTCTCCCGGGAGTTGTAAATGGGAGTTTCCGTTTTTTAAGATAAAGTTTAAAAACGCTTTGAAAATTTTTTATGCAAAATTGTTCATCAACCGTCAACATTCATGAGTGGAAAACAAAATAAATGAGATGTCTTTATCTAAAAAAAAAAAAAACGAAATGGCCATTTCAGCCAGTTAAAAATTTATGAGTTTTCTGCCTTTATAGTCATATTGCTAGAATAGTGCCAGTGCATCCGATTGGATGTAGAACCAGTCATTATAGAACTGATTATAGATTATAGAACCCATAAAAGTCCCAATGGCCAACATATGACCTAATCATCCAAAAAAAAAAAACGAAATGGCCATTTCAGCCCTTGAAAGGACTTTGACCGAGCTTCTTATGATCAATTGTGTTGTGTGTGTTGTGAAATGTTTGAACGCAAATGATCGAGTACTGGACCTACCAGCTTTATGCCGACTCCGAACGGCTTATGTTCTCAAGAAGCTTTTCACGGCAGTCTTTACTCTCTGAGGTTTGCCATTGTCTGCAGAGAGGTGACGGCCGAACAGAAAAATTAATTCAATTGAAAAAACTTCCGGCGTCAGATGGGGGATTCGAACCTGGGTTCTCTGGCATATGGGCCACGCACTCTACCCACTGCGCCACCAGTTAAATAAGTAGTACAAAAAGTAAACAACAGTACCAGTACCAGTAAAAAAGAGAAATTGACAATAAGCTGATGGAATAGTTGACGAAACCAAAGTAGAATTTTGACACTATCACATAAAACTTGTCCGTCTTGTATTAATGAATCAATTAGGTCTTTCACAACTCAAAATACGACATTTTAACGTCACAATGCTTACTTGCTTATAACACCCTTTTGTTGTTTTCCATACAAAAGTGGAATACAACATAAAAGCTCAGATACCATTTTGTTGCCGATGTTTTTTTGAAGTCGTATCCTTAAAGTATTTTTAAATGAAATTTACAACAGGGAAATACAGCAAGTTGCTCATAAATAAATAACAATTTTGTGCTATTTGAATATAACACGCTGATATACGACAACTTGTGTAAAACCTGCATTATTAAAAAAATGCATTATTAACTTTTTCCATGATTTTGTTCAAAACTTATTCCAGAATGCATACAAGGGCAGGTCACTGAAAAGATGTAAAGATACAAATGTTCTTTGTTTTGACAAGTTCCAACTGTCATTAAGCTCCGTAGCAGTTAATTTTTGCTGTCATTCTAAGTAGAAAACTTCATCAATTTGTGAAAAATGAACAAAATTTAATATCGAGCAGTGATCAAATTTTTATTTTTGAAAGACAAAGTGAATAATGAGATCAAATCCGAATTGAACGATGTTTATGACAACAATGCACCTTCGATTGCAACAGAAAAAAGATGGACTGCTGATTGTAAAAGAGGTCGTACAAGCAATTATAATGAGAAGCGGCAGTGGACGTTCAATTGGGGTGGCTACTCCAGAAATTATCGATAAAATCTCGATATCGATATGTTTTGGCAGATCATCGGGTATAAGTGCGTGAGATAGAGTGGTTTCGGCATATAACATGGCTCAGTGATTTCGGTTTTGCACGAAAGTGTGCATATGAAAAAATTAACTGCACGATGGGTGCCGAGTTTGCTCACAATGCAACAGAAACGCAATCGTGAAGTCATTTCAAAGCAATGTTTGATTATGTCTAAACGTAATCCAGATGAATTTTTGCGTCGATTCATAATCGCTGATGAAACATGAATCCATCACTACACACCTGAAAAGAAGCAACAATCAAAACAATGGGTTGAAGCCGATTCAAGTACACCAAAGAAGGCAAAAGTGACTGCAACAGCTGTTTTTTGCATGGAGCTGTTTTTGACATGCTCAAGGTGTTATCTTGATTGACTATTATATGACTCAAAAAATAATCCCAACAGAATATTATGCCAGATTACTGGATCATTTGAACGAAGGAGCAAATAAAAAGTCCTAATTTGCAGAAGAAAAACGTGCTTTCCCATTACATTAATGCACCAGCTCATTTATCACATAAAGCTTGTCAAAAATATAATGAATTACACTATGACTTGCTTCCGCATCCACTGTGTTCTCCAGATTTGGCAACTTCGACTTCTTTTTGTTTCCGAGCTTGAAAAAGTGGCTCGGAGGAAAGAGATTTGGGTCGAATGAGGAAGTCAAATGGGAAACTGATGCGTATTTTAGGGGGTTGAACTTAATGTACTAAGTGAACTAAAAGGAGCCTATGTAAAAAAATAGATTTTTTGGCAAAAAAAATGATGTTTTCTTATCTAGGCTCACTACTTATTGACCTGCAAAGTCAATCCATTCAGCCGTTAAAACGTGAAAGCCCAACAAACAAACAAACATACAACAAATGACCGTCCTTTATATATTAGAAAGGATGTTTTTAATGCTTCCTTATCAGCTTCAGAAAGGGAATCTTGAGTTTATCAAATTAATTTACCAATGTGGTTAGAGTTCCGTGTTACTGTTTTAATTAATTTAAGTGAGTCTTTAAGAACGATTAAATCTTTACTACCTAAGACCCAAGACAAAAGAGCATATCACATAAAAGAGGTTTCCTAATGGAATTTGGTCTAGCCAAAAATTTCAGATAAAGTACTTTTGTGCTCTATACGTATTTTTTTTTTATCTAATTTAGCGTTTAAAACTACTGTCATAAACCAGTCTAGACACGTGGCATAATCAAACTAATGCATGACTAAGTCTAGGTAAGCGGTTTATATTTGTTTGTTTGTAAAATGCAGCAAACTATACACTGAGAAAAAATCTGCTATAAGTTCATACAAATTGACTTTTTGAAAAAAAAAATAAACTGAGTTGAAGAACTTATGTATAATCACATGTTTTTGCGCCAGCTACTAAAAAACATTGCACATAAAAAAAACTTTTAATTTCAAAATTTAACAAATTATTTTTTAAAGCATATAAAGGTTTGTTTAACAATAAATATTTGTAGACTATTTTATTTGATTGTTTGTTTGAATGCTTTAGCTGCGTTGTTTTATTATCAAGTAAATAAAGCTTAGTAATTTAAGCATATGCTATGGTGCAATGGATAGCAAGTCATCCCTGAAATCACGAGGAAGTGAGTTTCATTATGGAATTGGGCAAGTTTTCAAGTATTTATGACCAATTTAAAAATTTGGTGCTTAGGACTGCCAGATATTTTTTTGGAAAAAACCGGGATTTTGGCAAAAAAAGATTTGGGACATAAGCAAAAAACCGGGACAAAAATGTTTTTTATATAAAACTCACTGATGGAAAGCCCAAATTAATAAAAAAATCCATATTGAAATATAATTTTTAAAACCAAGAACTTTCCCTGCAAGCATTTTCTATCGCCTTAGAATCTCTTGGAAGATGAGACAATCGCCGGCGAGCTCATTTGAAAGTCATCCGACTGTAAGCAGCTGAGGCCATAAAAGCGATGCGCCGGGAAAATGCGTAAACGAATCACCTGAAGGGTTCGTAAGCGATTCGCTGGGAAGATTTGCGAACTAATCGCCGAGGGGGGCCTTATGCAATTCGTTGGGAAGAGTCGCAAATGAATTGCCAAGAAGGGTCCTTAGCAATTTGCAAATAGAAGAGTAGCGAACGAATCGCCGAAAGAGATCTTAAGAATTCGCTTGGAAGAGTCGCAAGCGAATCGCCAAGAAAGTCTTTAAAGGTGTCAAACGATTTGGCAAAACGGGTCCTCAGCGATATGTTGCAAACCATCGTTGTTTAACGCTAAAAATTTTTAAAGATTAAGTAATAGTATTTTATTGACATATTTCAGAAAATGAACAAGAGTATTTTAGATATTTAAGAGAAAAAAATTATTAAGAATTCAAAGATCTCAATCGATATTTAAAAGCGATCCATCTTCCAACGATCGTCGGAATGGAAAAAGATTTTGAAAATTTCTTGGATTGCGCATTAATCGCTTGGCCGATCGAAAAGATCGATTCATCTTCCAACGATCGCCGGAATGAGCGACGGAAGATTTTGTAAATGTTTCACAAATTAACAATTTGCAGATCTAGCAGATTTATGTAATTTTTTGTTTTTTAAAAGCTTATTGTTTTTTAAAACAATGTAAAATTTTATTTGTATATCTGCTTTCACATTTTTAATGGTGAGACGATTTCAATAGGGGAGAGGCGGGCTAGTCTTTACAATTTTTACATAATTAAAAAATTATGTTGCTTAAACGTATTACCTTCATAATTACATTAATCGTTACAATTTTTTATTTTCATAAATGCATTATTAAATTATTTTAAAACGAGCTTACATTTGTCCACACTAGCCCCTTGTAAGGGACAACCACTAATTTTACTTGGAACTAGTATGGACACTATTAGAAACCTGTTAATTAATACAAAAAAGTTAAGAAATATTTCAAATATATACTTTTTCAAGATAATAGAATTTTGAAGTAAAACCCATGTTGTATTTGAAGAAATATATATCAAACTTAATGTAATTTGCTGATCGAGATGTTCTCGGCAGTTTTTGTGGTTGTCTTTGCCAATATTTTATTTCGGCGAATTTGACTGATATCAAGTAATTCGGGATACATACTCCATCGTTCTTTCTTTTTAGCATAATGTTGAAATCTTGAGAACCAATGGCCAATATAACAATCTTGTCAATATATAATTCATTTTGCTTCTTAAATGTATCGATCAACTTAATATTTTGAATTTAATTTAATTTATTAATTGATGACTTTAATATTTTCTTCTTGATTTGGAGGTGGATTTTTTTCTTTTAAGTGTTTCCCCAATTATCTTCACAGTTGACTCGGTAAGAATTGATAAATTTTCTCGTTTTCGTAGATATTGATCTTTCTTGGACAATTTTTTGTTTGTTTGTATGTACGCGCCTTCTTTAAATAAGTTGAATCTCGATTAACATTACATAACTTCGCATCAACATAAATTCAAGACATGTCCACACTAACCCCAACTCAATTGTCACCTTCGTGTTTTTTTAAACAAAAATATTTTTTTCTAATCTTGAGGTAAAGTTTAACAAAAATAATTTAAGTATTTAAATAACCACTGTGGCGGCCGTGGCGTAGTGGGTAGAGTGTGTGACTCTTACGCCAGAGAACCTAGGTTCGAATCCTCCATCTGACACAGAAAGTTTTTTCAATGGAATTAATTTTTCTGTTCGGCCGTCACCTCTCTGCAGACAATGGCAAACCTCAGAGAGTAAAAACTGCAATGAAAAGCTTCTTGAGAACATAAGCTGTTCGGAGTCGGCGTAAACCATATAGGTCCAGTTCTCGATCATTTGTGTGCAAACATTTCACATCACTCTCAACACAATTGATCATAAGAAGCTCGGTCAAAGACCTTTCAGGGGCTGAGATGGCCATTTCGTTTTTTTTTTTTTTTTAAATAACCACTAGTTTAAGTTATATGATATATAAATACTTCGCCAAAAGAAAAATTAATTTAGAAGAATTACTAATATTTCGAAAAAACAAAAAAATTTTTTTTGCTGCCAAAACGTCAGGTCCTGTTACCATGTAACACTGAACTTTCAACAAGTGAACTTTTTTTTGGTGATGGAGTGTGCAAATTCCAACTTGAAAAAAATTAAACGGAAAAAAATTTACGAAACGAAGCGAGAATTCGAGCTTGTTCACACTAGCCCCCAGTCCACACTAACCCCTCTCTACCCTAATCCGTCCAAACTGACTCGCTCAGTGCTGAAACAAACTGAAATACCTTTGAAATTTTTGGCAGTGGGCCTGATTATAATAATAATTTCCATTTTTCAATAGGTTATTTATTCATTTAGGAAATTTGGTACAAATTTAGTGATGTAAAAATAAAAGCATAGAACTGTTTTTGAAAAGTTACAAAAATAAATAGTACTATTTGATAACTTTTGGGACGCACATTTTTAGACTGAGTATCGGGACAATCCACGCGGAGATCGGGACTTGACAGCCCTATTGATACATTAAATAAAAGATCCAATATTGAAATGATTTTAACTGAAAAGCCGCTGTTAATTCAAGAATAAAATATCCAAGATTAACATAAAATTTTTTAATTTTGATATGAAAAAATTATGCAAGCTACTTGTATGAATCTAAATATATCGCTCATTCATCATCTACATAAAATGCAATAGAATAATTTTTAAAGCTTTGCTGTCGTGACCAAGAAATTAATAGGCTCAAAACAGTCGAGGCTAATGGCAAGGTAAGCATAAGTTGTTGTGAATTTTCCTTTAGAGTTTTTTTTCGGTGTAGGATAATTTATACATGTAGTATTGCTTTTTGACACTCATAAATTACTTGAAGAGGATTTCATGAAGTTTGGAGTCACATGTGTGTACTTAAAAAAATAACATCATAAAACCAAACCGATCAGTGGTCGATTTCTCACATATATTTGAGTATCTTTTCTGTTTTACAAATCTTCAGAAATTACAATAACAAAATAAAACTTCTATTTTCTTCGTTTATATAAAAAGTAGTGAATTTAAAATTTGCTGATGATCTACAAGTTTTTTAACACCATTTTAACTTGATAACTAGGAAATTCTGATTTTTGTTAAGATCACAACAAATACTTTTGTAAATTGCAATCGAAATATCAGCATGGAACATATCTTGAGTTGAAAATAAAGTTTTTTAAGACCTGTAACACTAAAATAAATACAGTGCCACATTTAAACGCGTTTATTCTGTAATGTATATATATGAAGAGTTCAGAACTGCAGTGAATTAAGTGAAAAAAATCCCTTGAAGTAAAGTTAAATACCGCTAGTTTGGAAGGCATCGAAAGTGCACAGAAACATGTTTTAACGCTACGAAACGTGCTGGGACACGATATTCTGGTCACCCAATTTTATATACCCGACACGTGTTCCAAGAACTACTTACAAAAATATAAAGTGGCGGTTATACAATTAAGTATTCGCCGAATTTAAAACAATCTCTTGAAATAAAAAAACTCTGCTGCATGCAGTTAAAACCAACCCCAACTTAAGTGAAAACAACCACATGACATGTTTTTTAGCAGTTTTTGTAACATATCACAGACATACTTCTACTTTTGAAATTAACCGAAGCAGTAACACTTTGTCTATTTGTCAGACAGCAAAAGGATCAGTTTACAAGCGCTCATTGATTTAATAACAAGAAACGGGCCATCAATCCCTGCTTAATTGGTTCATATGAAAAAACCAAAACATAGCAGCGCACTAAAAGCGAAGCAAATTTTATTTAAACTCCTCTTTAAAATCCAAAAATATCATGGAGCTGGGTTTTTTTTTTCAAATATTGTCACATGTGTAGCACACTTAAAATCTGCTTTATATTTAGTTCTTGTTGAGTTCGTGTGGGTCCTATTATCAAACTATCAAGTTTCATGCAAGATGGGATAGAAACTATAGAAACTCTGTTAAAAACAACAGTACAACAAAAAACAAAAACGGCAATCTCAAAGATAAATAAAACGGGCCGTATAAAACAATTTACACTTGCCCACATCGTCATAAAGTGAAAACAAGTATGGAATTAGAAAAAACTCCTTACCCGATGAAATGGAATAGCACAAAAAAAAGATAAACACAAAACCAAACCATAGCATTCCGACACTTGATCCTTTACAAACAATGATTCAGGTGCAGCTCTCTTTACTTTTTAAACTACCCCCTATAGAGGCAAAATCCAACGCGTATTGTGCACCATCACAAATAGTGTTGCACGTGCACCCTCTTTTCTTGAATTTACATTGTCACAACAAAGCAGAACGAATAAACGAACTTGCACGTCCTGCACCCTCGAGCACATGTTTAAACAATACCCACAGACTCATTATCACAAATCCAAGTTTACATTTCCCACGATCCCTGCACACTTGTGCAGCCCAACTGTGGCTGGCTAAAAGAAAGATTACTTAAAATGTTTTCTCTCTTTCATTGTAATTTTTAAATTCCGTTGCACAGTTTGTTATGGAATCAAAACATAATGTATGGTACAGTTACCTCAGTTGCAATAGCTGCCTTTTTTTGAACATCAACGTTCGATTTGCATACAAATCAAAAATCAGCTCTTGATATATTCACAACGCTATCTAGCTGTAAAATTGATTTTTTAGAAGTAAAACTTAATTCAAATTCGATTTGAATATTGGAGAAAACGCGTTACTTTACATTTTGTACCAACACTTTAGTTAATCATGAGGTAGTACCACAGAATTGGCCAAAAATTGTCCTAAAGATTTTATAAAAGCTGTCACTGACATTTTGATTCAAGCACTCCCTTTTTTGTGTCAAGCGTAAAGTACTTAATCTATGACAGCTGTCAACAGCAAGCAGGGAGGTTTATTCATGGACAAATTGTAAAAATTCACTACAAAAATCTTTCGTCTCGCAACACTGTGGTCAACTTAATCAATAAATTTGAGTCCACTGGCTCTGTTTTGGATGCAAAAAAGAAGTGGTCGTTCCCGTTCCGCCTGTTCGAACGAAATCATAGCCATGGCAGCGTTCAGCGTTGATGATGATCCAAAAACGTCGATTCGTTAGCAGGAGGGCGCTGCAGCACATTTTACAAAAGATCTGCATCTGCATGCTCACAAGGTTCAGTTGATCCAAGATCTAAACCATGAGCAGCGACCAACGTTCTCAGATTGTGTGTTGGAATATCATCAAGTTGATCACGATTTTGTGAAGAAAATCATTTTCAGTAGCGTACTCCATTTTGATCTCAACATTTACATCAACAAGCAGGACTGCCACATTTGGGGCATGGAGAGTCCAAAAGTTTGATATGCTCCTACAACGGTGCACTGTTTGGTGTGGTTTTTGGGATGGCGGCGTCATCGGGCCCATCTTCTTCGAAAATGCAGCTGAAACCGCAGTTACTATGAATGGTACCCGATATCACGACATGCTGACCAACTACTGTCAGATGGGATTTAAGCCCGATGATGGGTTTTGAAACAGGGTCTCCAAGAAATATGTATTCGCAAAATTTTCAGAGTATGAATACTCATATGTGCATTAATTTTTATTACTTCATCCGCTACTTCCTAGTATAAGTACAGCAGTGTGTTGTTATTCTCGTCGTTTTGTACTTGCATATAAAACAAAGAAGCGCAAGTGCAGGAATAAATACATTAGAAAAGCATTGAGAATAAGCTTTTCTTTCTCAAAATATGAAGTTTTAACTACTCACCCAGTTGCCTAGCAACCGAGGAATAATAAGTGTTCTAATGTCCTAGTTTAAGCAAAGTGGGGAGCTATCTTGAATGAAGTTACAGTATAAAGGTTAAAATGCAGTTTGTCACTGAGATATATATTGTTGATAACAATCATGACACACAATATCAAAGACCAATAAATTTTTTTCTGTTATAGATTTTTATTGTATACAATTACGCTTAAAATTTTATGCTATTATTTAATTGTAAAGCTTAAATAAATTCTTTATTTAAAAATATGTTGTTCTAATTATAAATTTTATCACAGGCGAGTAATCGCAGTTCCTTTTCTTTAAAGCTGTACACCTTTAATTATCTCAAAAAGTAAGTTTTTCATTTTTACCAAGGACGCCAAACTAGAGCAGAAGATGTTTTTGGTGTTGGCACTTTTTTCATTGGGAGTTTCATTGAGCTCTCAGAGCAATCACTATGGTAGCCTGATGAAGTAGGGCTCATTAAAGCAATGGACGAAGTTTTGTTGCAAAGGGAGTGCATTGATTTCTTTTTTGGTATAAGCGTGCTTGTGCAATGCAATAGACGATTAAACTCGCTGCCCAGGTGAATCATAACGGATTTGCCAAGATCTACACTCATACCGGGTGTAGAAGCCATAACCCGGGAAACTTCACTAACTGCGTTCATGTAGCCATTGCCGAAGTTGTCCATGGGCCCCGGCACTATGGTACAGTTAGATCTCAACAAATTTTTTGCTTCTGGTGAACGCATAAAGGCAATAGTTGATTCCAGCATCTCTGCCTTATCCATGCGCAGTATAGCATCATCGCCTTGAA
Source organism: Coremacera marginata (assembly GCA_914767935.1). Taxonomy (NCBI): domain Eukaryota; kingdom Metazoa; phylum Arthropoda; class Insecta; order Diptera; family Sciomyzidae; genus Coremacera; species Coremacera marginata. The sequence continues at coordinate 28,913,671 of OU612043.1, read as the reverse complement.
ATTCAGCAACGAGCACTTTTAATGCATCCAAACACTTGTTGATGCGTGCTCGACGCTGTCGTTCTAACAACGGTTTCTTTACTTTCAAATAATGCTGAGTCTTAGAGACGTATTCAATTTTGGAAGACATTGTTTGTGATTTACTTAGATTTATACTTCTTCAGTTCAAGTTTACTTCACCACAGTTGTACTGAAAATGATAAATTCTGATTGTAAATTTCTGTATTTATTCTGTATTGTATTTTTATGATTTTCTTAGATTTATACTTCTTCAGTTCAAGTTTACTTCACCACACTTGTACTGAAAATGATAAATTCTGATTGTAAATTTCTGTATTTATACTCTGGACCATTTCGAGCAACCCCTATGTTGAAAGAGAAAAACAACTTGTGAAGGATCTACACAAACTGCGTGCACCTTAAGATTGTGTGGGAACATATTACTGACTATTGTTATAGCAGGTAAAAATATCCTTTGAATTGAATACAATATGCATTGAAATATTTTAGAGCTCAGAAGAGCATACAAAGCAATGCGATGCAATACTTTGCAATTGAGATGCCTTTATCAGACAACAATTTGACAAAGCATACATTTAAACATCTGAAATCATTTAGTCGATTTATTCAAAACGTTGCTACTGCCTCCAATCTTAATACACAGGAGCTCCACGAACCGATTATCAAAATCATCACGATCATCAGGAGAGACGAGTGCTAAATTGCAAAGGCGTTATCATCTATGCCAAATCGTTTTGAGCTAAAATCACGTCTGCCAAAGCAATTGAAGGCAGAGCATAATGATCATAGCACAACCCAAACACGTTCAGCACTCTGATCTCTGTCTTAACCACGTTGTCTGCGCATAACACAAGTTACCACTGCAAAACATCATGGTACTTGGTGCAACACAAATATGGCTAACACGAACAAACAACCATCTGACTGGCTAACTGACTAACCGTCTGTTGGTCAACAGTCGTTAATTTCGCTTCGGTCAGTTCGTCGCTATGTCGATCGATCAGGCAGACGTGCCTCTGTACCGGATTTTCGAAATCGTGAGAACCGATTTTGTCGTGTGTTTCCCACGCGAGGTGAACACCTGCCTATTCTTATTTTCTGCTTCTCTTCTACTGCCTGTTGTTCCTTAAGTCCAAGTTAAGAGTCACGGCGAGTTTTCTTCATCCTCTTTGCTATCATATTCCATCTTATTGGCTTGCAGTGCTGGTTTTAAATATACACACTGATACTGGATGTTGAAATGGGATTTGGATGTTCAAGCAGCACGAGACGAACGAGTCGCCGTCGTTGCTTTGGGTTGGGTGGCGAGTGGCTGGCATCCGTTTGTTTACATGCTACAATTATGCAAAGTACTGTGAATCAACAACGACATTACACAAGTTAAAATAAATTCCACCTTGTAGTTTCTTACAATGTATTTACCATAAATAATGCTTTTGACACGATTACTGAAATCGATACAGATGTGTTCGTGAAATAAGGCAAGCCAACTTTGTGGCGTACGTGGCTCAATGCTTATGAATCAGGAGATCCCGGACTTGAATACCAGCTAACGCAGAAAATATTTTTTAGAAAAAATCATATTTTTGAGCGAACGTCAAATCCTTTCAGACACATTTGGAAACCAGGACTTCAGGCTAATTGTTTCCTCGAAAATATATTTAATCAAAACTAGATTAGTTTTATGCTAAAACATAAGATAAAGTCCTTAAACTTATCCTAAGCTTCCGAATAAACCATCATTTAAGCTTCAAGCATAATTTTTTTAAATTTTTTTTTTGTGGCAAACTATATCAATTTGTTCGATTGTTCAATTTTTTTATTTAACTTTCACGTCTCTGTTGAACACAAGTGCTAGCAGGCCTGTAGCCAGAATTTTTCTCGGGGGTCTTTTGATCACAAAAATATAAACGAATTGATAAAAAATATAAAAAAGCTAAATGGGACTTTTTCCACGCCAAAACCAGCACTTTAAAAATTTTTCAAAATAGCTTTTTTTAGACACGATAAATATATTGAGATAGATTTTCGAGATACCTACCAAATTCAGAAAACTTATTATAGCTTTTTGATAGTATAACAAATGATATATCTCAGCAAGTTTAAGCCGGATCGAATTCTATGAGATAAAAAGGCAAACGTTTAGTATCTCAAAATTTGAAGGAACTCTTTAAAACGATTTCTGCATCATTTTTTGAAGTGAAAACTTCTTTAGGTGCAATGAGCATTTTAGGTAGGAAAAAAGTTATGAATTCGCCTCAACACTGTTAACGTCACGAATGTTAACGGCATCAATGTTAACGTCACCAATGTCTACATCAGAAATGTTATTTAGTCACCACTTTTTATGTCATCACTGTTAAAGTGATTTTATTTCTGCATTTTTGATTCAGCTACCAAACAAACAGAAAACATAGCAACGTTTTTGCTTTTTTTTTCTTGGGGACCCCAGAAGGGTGGCAGATAGGGGGTAGGTGTATTTAGAAGAAATGTTGAAAGTCAAAAAAATAATAGGACCAGCTCATATATTTGACTCATCTGGGCTCAATTCGGGAGATATGAACTATAATCGACAGATTTTGTATTTCTTACTTGAGGCAAGGTATGTTCAGAAAAATGTCGTAGGGTAGAAAATAATAGAACCAGCTCATATATTTGACCACTCTAGGGGTCAATTCGGGAGAGATATGAGATATAATCAACAGTTTTTGTAACGGGCCCTCGGAAGGTTGGTAGATAGGGGTTAATTGTGTTTAGAAGAAATGTCAAAGCGTAAAAAAAATAATGGCACCAGTTCGCATATTCACTCCAAGAGTAAATCCGGAGAAGGTTGACAAATAGGGATTAGGTGTGTTCATAACAAACGTTGAAGGGTAAAAAAAAATAATAAGACCAGCACATAAATTTGACCCCTCGAGGGTTCAATTCGGGAGACATTTTTTTTATTCGAAAAATTGATGATTCATTCAAAAGAAGGTTCTAAAACACTCTAAAAAGATGTACCTACGATACTTAGTGGAGACTTCAACATTAACTTTGCAGATGATAAAAATCTATCACTGATTGAATTTTTCAATAAAGCATTAGGTTTGCCTATGTTCAATGATCGAAAATTTCTTCTTTTAAATATTAAACGAAGATCGGAAATTCCAAATATTTTTGTTTCTTATTTTAGTTACCATAAGTCTTGCCTTTGGAATATAATGAAATGATTGAAATATTAAATGATTTGATACAATTAATTTGAAAATTAAAAAAAGACTTATTTTATAGGTATAAATTTTGTATAGCTTTTCACTTCGGTCAGCAGTAAGTCCCCGATACAGTTTTGGTCCTTCTTAAGGCTCTTTATATAAAAAAAATTTGTTTTTTGCGTTCTTTTTTGTTTTCGCAGAAACCAAAACCAGAAATGTTGACATAAAAACATATAAATTTGTATATTATTATAACTAATATGATCTCCAAAAACCAAATTTTAAGAATTCTTTAAAATCACATTTTGTACAAACTGTTCTTGACTGTCTCAAATTTCTTCCGTTAGCAAAATGAGTGTACTTAAAATTCGTTTGTTCGTTTGTATTTGTTGAACAAAATAAATAATTTCATAATTAGTTTCTTTTTTATACACATTTTTATAAGATTAAAAATTTTTATATTTTTAGCCAATTTGGGTATAAGTTGTTTTTTTTTACTCTAATGGCCTTCAGGATTACAAACTGCTTTAAAGAATTTCCTTGGATTGCAAATTATTCTCTTGAAATCATTAGGACTTCTTGTAGCGTTTGAAATACCAGAGAATAAGCCTTTCTGTGGAAACTTTGGGCCAAAAATTCTAAAGACTTGGTTGTTCTTTAACTTTTCTTCACTTTTTATCTAATTTAAAAAAAGAATACATTACTACAAAACTTGAAGCGATTTTTCACAATTACCAAAAAAAATTCAAACCAAAATATATACAAAAATAAATATAGTTTTGAACTGGTGAATAGAATTTATAGAAAATAATTTGATTTTTTATTAACTTTTCTCAAACACAAACCTCTTGCAATGTGTACTTGATAATTATAATGAAATAAGCCAATTGAATATAAAATTTTCTAATTCTCTGTAAATTAGATTAGTAAAATATTTAAATCATATTATTGTTGTTGTACTCTTTAAAAAAAAAAAATGGCCATTTCAGCTCTTGAAAGGACTTTGAATGAGCTTCTTATGATCAATTGTGTTGTGAAATCTTTAAACTCAAATGATCGAGAACTGGACCTACACGAGCTTTATGCCGACTCCGAACGGCTTATGTTTCCAAGTAGCTTTTCATGGCAGTTTTTACTCTCTGAGAGGTGACGGCCGAACAAAAAAATTAGATCAATTGAAAAAACATTCTGTGCCAGATGGGATTCGAACCTGGGTTTTATGGCGTATAAGCCACGTACCTCTACCAGTATGCCACAGCCGCCACTCTTCTACCTCTTAAAGGTATGTCTAATTTAGAGTTTTAATCTTTTCCTTTTTTATTTTACGAAACCATTTTTGTTCATTTAATCCTGTTTTTACTCGAGTACTCGAGTAGATTTACGCAGATATTTTTGAATGAAGGCAAAGTTGGCCTGTTTAATTTTTTTTAAATAAATGGTAAAGACGTGTCTTGTCCCAGCAATTTTTTGAAATTTTTTATTGAAGTTGTTACATTTTGCCTCTAAGAAATTTATTCTTTAAGTTTTTTTAAAACACTTGCAAACTTAATTTTTAATAATTTTCTAATTCTTAGTTTTGTTTTATATGAGTATATAAAATTTAGTTTCAGTCATTTCCTTTCATTTTTTATAGTTTATTGAACCTTTGGTGGGGCTTTGAACCCCGAAAGTCCCCCTTTGGCTACGAGCTAGCAATACTTGAACCAAACGCTATAGATGCTGCATTTTAGCAAATTTTGTTCGTTGTTTTTGGACCGAAAAATTCATTGAATTGTGTGGCTTGAAGGATGCGAAAGCCTCCTGCTGACAATAAAGGTCATAATTTTCTAATTTTTATTTTTTTTTAATGAGTATATAAAATTTAGTTTCAGTCATTTTCTTTAATTTTTTATAGTTTATTGAACCTCTGGTGGGGCTTTGAACCCCGAAAGTCCCTCTTTGGCTACGAGCTAGCAAAGTGATAGCAATATTTGAACCAAACCCTATAGATGCTGCATTTTAGCAAATTTCGTTCGTTGTTTTTGGACCGAAAAATTCATTGAATTGTGTGGCTTGAAGAATGCGAAAGCCTCCTGCTGACATTAAAGGCCTTCATTATCTACAATGCAGCAAGCTGAAATCAATGTTAACCACAGAATTAAGTTAAATACAGAAATATATGCTGTGATTTTAAATTCACAACGGCCTCACTTGCCTCAAGCGATTTGTTTGGCACACGTTCTTAACGACCGGCACGATTGGCAATCAGCGCGTTATGCACATTAACTAACTTATGCTGCTAACGTATGCTAACGTATGCTGCAGAAAAGTAGTTTTCAACTGTAGCATTTAGTATACAATAGCATGCGAGTAAAAATAATTGTAGAAATTCATTAATATTATTCGCAATGATTACAAACGCGAAATCACCAAAAGCGAACTTTGTACTTATTAAATTAAGGATTTATACTGAATTTATTTGTTCTTTTCTTTTTTTAATTGAGTTGAATTTTTGTCTTAGCAATTTATAATAAAACTTCTGTATACGTTTGGACCTTATCTCGAGAACTGGTTTCTCATAGACGATTCTATACATTTTGGAGCGTGAATTTAAAAAGAGCCCACCATTTCTTTTTCTTGGTAATTGTTTTTGAGATATTCTGAAAGAGCACTGCTTTTTGTTCTTTTTTCGCTCATATCTCCATTCATTTTCTTTCGACCTACAGAAATTTTACATAGTTTGAAAGGTAATTTTGACTTCTTTTCAACAATATTCTGCATTAAGCAAACTCGGAATAGCCAAATTAAAAAAAAAAAAATTAAAGATATATGTAGAAGAACAATGAAAATATATTAATTAATTATTTTGATAAATTTTTAAATAACTTCATCATATTTTATCTTCAAATTTTTGTGAAATAATCTTAAATCTTAAAAATACAAAAAACAACAATTTTTAGAAATAAACGGACCAATAGAAATTTTATAACATTTAAAAAAGTCCGAAAAATATTACTTTTTTTATATTTAGTAGCCTGTAACTTAATCAAATCTTATTATAACTATAACTTAACTGTAACTTCATCAATCGATTCGCTTAATACAACATATTTTTTTGTAAATAATACAAAATAACCTTTCGAATGATATACAATTTCTGCAGGTCGGATGAAAATTGATGGGGATATAGCGAAATAGTAAAAAAAGTATAATTTATGAAATCTTAATCTATATAAATATACATATATTTCAAAAGCAGTGCTAAGAACTGCAAATGTTTAGTGTGCAAGTTCAGCTGCCACAGTTCAATGCATCTCTTTTGACAGATGTAAAGTTGACAGTTTACGCTACGTAAACGGTGGATCCGTGAAAACTACATTTTGCAAAATTGTGGATATTTCCGGTTGCTATAATCGTCCAACAGAGGCCGGAATAAAAAAGTGAATCAACAAATTTGAGTCGAGTATACCATCGCTGCTGCAAGGGATAGCATTTGGGCCTATCTTCAACCACTACATGGCGAATTTTGCATAAATATTTGGGTCTGAAGTTTTACAAAATTCAGTTCGTGCAAATGAAGTTGGACGACCATCAGATACGTAGACAATTCGTTAATATTGTCCAAGAGCAACCGAATGAATTTTTTTCGACGAAATTCTGAAGCAATTTGGCCGCCAAGATCGCCTGCCTTAACGCCATTGGACTATTTTCTGTGGGCCATCTCAAAGCAGGGTTTATGCAAATAAACCACAAGCAATTGAAGCCTTGAAAGACAGTATTCGGCAAGAAATTCGCGAGATAGAGCTCCAAATATGCCAAAATGTGATCGAAAATTTCACTAAAAAAATGTACCTCTATAGAAATGTACTAGGAGGACATTTGGAAGATATCATTTATCATTAATAAATTGTAGACCCTCTACTACATATATCAATATACATATGATGAATTTCCATTAAAAATATGTGTTCCATCTGGGGCCGAATCGCAGCCTCCGTGAACGTACAACATGTCACGGAATCGTCTTCAACTCGTCAATTAAAAATTGCATTCAATTAAAACAACTCTACGTGACAAGTTGTACGTTCACGGAAGCGGCGATTTGGCCCCTGAATTTAAAAAAAAAACCGTGGAGCAGTCGTCAGGACTGCCGACGGAAGCGTTAGCTTCTTAGCATTAGATGTAAAATTAATTATAGAATTAATTAAAAGAATAAACACGCGCACACTTTTAAGTTACCAATTTTTTTTTGATGTTTATTAATGAAATTGATAAACTGAAACTTTTTTATTTGATGCCAAAAAAATTATTGTTGTTGTTTTTGTAAATATAGTAATAGTGCAAATTGTTAGCAATGAAATAAAGTTTAATTTACAGTTACAACATTTTATTGGTTTATTTATTATTTGTGCAGTGAAGACAAAATAAATTTTTTTTTGTGTTTACTCGCTTAAAATTTTAAATTCAAATCTTTACGTCCGGTCTTCTAAAAAATTTAAGCTTCAAATCTGATTTCATTGTAAAAAGGAACCGTCAAATTTCAATATAAATCACTGTGTTTAATATTTTTATGAAAACTTTTTTTTTCGAAAAAGTGCTTGCGAAAAATTCGTAATTGATATTCACCAATTCTGTTGAAGCCCATAATTTGACAGCTTAGCCCCATAAAAAAAAATTGTGATTACATTCACAACTTCCAGAAGTACAATTAAGCCAAATGTGAACGAATTTCAGAATTCAAAATTTTTTTCATTGTCCGCTTCACATGGAATGCCCCATATGTAAAGCTAAACGGACGAAGTCAAGCTTTTTTTGCCAGGCCGGACGGGCGTGGTCTTACTCTAGACAATCATATTTCATTTTAACATAGTTATAATTTATGCCTAGTTCGACGATAAGTGCAGTCTTTTGAGGCGTGTGATATTTGTGGTTTGAGCAAGTTTTTTAGCCAAAGAATTCGGGTGATATTGAAGTAGTTCTTTGTATTTTTGGTTGAATGCAATAATATTGCTTGTAATTAAAATAACATTTAGGTCTTCATGGACATATTCATTCTTTGCAAATTTTAATTTTTTAGAAACCATGGTGCATTCGTGATGGTTTGCAATATTTTAAATTGTGAACGCTGTATAAGCTCAAAATCAGTAGAACTGGCTTTTTCCCAAAGCTACGCTACCTACGTCCAAATTGGATTAATAACAGAATTATATAACAGCACCTTATGTTCCAATTAGAGTCTTGAACTTAGGGAATGTATCAAAAAAGAAACTGCACACTTTATGTTTTAATTTTTTCTTTAATAATTACGAAACATTTTTATTTTTATTTATTTCAGCAAAATACTTTATTCGGAATATTAGGCAAAAAAAAATTCTGATTTTGTGTTTAACATGTTTCATTTATTTTAGCACAGTGGTATTTGTTATGGATTATGTTGCTTGAGTCCAATTTTTTGAACTGTGCTAAGTCTTGAACAGCCTTGCCCGTATTTCTAAATTTCTTGCATTTCTATCAATAGCGCTCGATGTGGCAAAGCTCTGGGAAGTTTGATGGATTCTCTTCATTACAAACAAATTGGCTACTGCCAAGTCAGGCAAAAATATTAAAATGGAACTAGTCGCTTTTTCAAGTACTCCTTTGTAAATTTCAGCACTTTTTTCACTTTGTCATTTCTGATTTGACATGGAACTTTATTGCCTATAATATCACACAAATAATCACCTTTTTTGCAAATTTTTACATAACGTAAATAAATAAGCTGTCTTTGTTTTTTGTCATAGTCAAGCGAGAGAAAAATGCCAATGTGTTGGAATTTTGCAATTTTGTTGAAAAATGCTTCATTGGACTCTTTGGACATAAATAAACGATTCTATGCCCCATTGAATGCATTGGAATTATCAGGTGTCATAAGGACCATGGGGTCAATTATATATTAAGTGTACATTTTGGACTCAATGGATGATTAGGCGGATGAAGTGGCGGCCGTGGCGTAGTGTGTAGAGTGTGTGGCTCATATGCCAGAGAACCCAGGTTCGAATCGAATCCCCCTTCTGACACAGAAAGTTTTTTCAATTGAATTAATTTTTCTGTTCGGCCGTCACCTCTCTGCAGACAATGGCAAACCTCAGAGAGTAAAAATCTGCCATGAATAACTTCTTGAGAACATAAGCAGTTCAGAGTCGGCATAAATCTGGTAGGTCCAGTTCTCGATAATTTGTGTTCAAACATTTCACAACACATACAACACAATTGATCATAAGAAGCTCGGTCAAAGTCCTTTCAAGGGCTGAAATGGCCTTTTTTTTTTTGGATGATTAGGTCATATGTTGGCCATTGGGACTTTTAAGGGTTTTATATACACCTTGAACAAAATTAATGGTTCTACATCTAATCGGATGCACTGGTACTATCCCAGCCATATGACTATAAAGGCAGAAAACTACTAAATTTTTCACAAGTCAAAAAATGTTCCACATTAAAAATTTTTTGAGGAAATCCTGAATTTTGAAAAAATGTCCAAGGATGGATATTAGAAGATTGGCTATTGGCCATTCATTTGGTACCTGGGTGATCTTTCTTGAATAAGTGGTCTAGACAAAAATGCTCAAAAGAACGAATGCCCGCGAGTATACGCTTCGGCTGACTTTAATTTAGATTAAAGGGTGCATTGGATCCATTATTAAGGCGGTCTTCTCATTCAAAACCCGTTTTTTGGACCCTTTTTAAAAAAATTCTTATTTGAAAACGCAAAGAATAATTGAAAACTTTTTTTATTTATTGCATTACAAAAGGTTCAAAGTAAATAAAAAAATTTTTTTGCCTCGATACGTGGGCTGTTCAAAAAGTAATGAGACTTCAAAGTTGGTGGTGAAAAAAAAAGGTGTCGTTACGGCGGCCACGATTCCGGGTCTCCGGAGCGTCTGAAATGAAAAAAAAAAACGGGGTTATAATCAGTATAGATGTAATTCTCGGGTGAACCTCAAGCTTAATTTTGTGATTTTTTTTGACAAAATGGCGGCCATTCAAAAAAAAAATTTCCATTTCGGGTTTTTTTTTGTAGTTTAGTGTAAAAAAAAATAGTAAAAAATTTTTTAAAATTATGGTCGAGGTTCACCCGAGAATGGTGACAGTTCTGCGTCGATTCCATTTTGTTTCATGAAAATCGATTCAGTTGAACTGAAGATATCATGGCCGCCAGTTCGAAAAACGTGGGTTCAAGATAAACGCTTTTAAAGTTTGAAGTAATTTTTTTGGGGAAAAAAAAAAAAAATCAAAAATGTTTAAATGCAGTTTTAAAGAGCTGACAATTTTTACTTACAAATATTAGTCGGCGATGCCAGCTCCATACAGGCCACCTTCCTCTTTTTCGTAGAAACTGCTTTCTGCTGCCCTCTCTGCTCTGCGAGCCGTTCTGCCAGCTTTTGATGATGCCGCAGCTCGAGTCTCTGATCGGTTCAATCTGTCTTCATTGCGAGATAGTGCGTATTCGTATGCGTTTTTGCCAATCGCAATACCCATCAAACCCATAATTTTAAGTATGGGTACAAAACCGTCGTTGAAGAGGCACGTTGCAATGAAATTGGCCACTTCGATGGTGCGTGCGCCTGAGTTGATGTGTTTGGGCGAAAGTGACCAAAGAACAGAATTGTAGGACTCATTGGAATTCTGAGTTTCAGATCCAAGGCATCTTTCAAGCAAATTATCTGCCGACAGCGCTTCGTAAGCTGGTTTTATTACCTCCATCACCTTCTTGTCCATCAGACCTTGCTTCACAAAAAAAGCTGTATCTTCTAAAGTATTTCGAATTTCTAAAAATCCTTTTAGGCGCATATTCACAACTACCCAAGCTATAAATAAATGCAAAAAAAAAAACTTGAAAAAAAAGTTACTCAATGAGAAGACCCCCTTAACCCCATGACCCACTTGAGACCCTAGACAATTCCAATAATGCATCCTAGGAGCTGCGATAATGACGCAATCTAGAGATGGGCAAATTCTTTTGAATTATCTTGTCCGAAGAATCCAAAAAAAAAAAATATTAATGCTTTAGGAATCCACTTAGCTCGAACAGTTTCAATTACAAAATTAATAATTGAATGATTTTATGGCCAATCGAATGCACTGAAATTATCACAGGTTATTGAGTTTCTTTGATGGCTGAAATGAACCTTTTGACCAAAAATGTTTAATTCAATTGACAATCGAATGTACTGCACCTATCCCGGCACTATAACTAAGACAAATACCATAGAAGCATCTATATTTGTACAAGGGTTCCATTGATGCTATTTTTGATATGATCCACCCTTGACCTGAGATATTATGTATGAGATAGTATGGACAAATGGATGATAGACCATAAAATCATCCATTAATGTTAATGGAACCTAACCTACAAATTTTCTTATAACTAGCCTTGGAACGAAGATAAGCCCAGACTATAGCAATTAATTGAAGGCCCAACAAATCCCAATGAATTATATTGTTATATAATCTATTATCGAATGACACTAAAAATCTATTAGAATTGATAAATCTATGCGAAAGTCTTGAGTACTTGGAAACGTAAACCTGTGTACACGTGAACACATACTTTTGCAATCTCTCGTGTAGTGCATGTTTAACATTCATGTGTATTTCAAGTTCGTTTTTCCACTAACTTCACGGAGTTCGAATTTTTGTGTACACGTGTAGTTCAGTACAAATGATTAAGTTCGAGCTCTAGTTTATGTCTTCCACTACTTTATTTTAAGAGTAATCAAAAATAAATTGTAACAATCTTCCGATTTGGTTTAACAAAACGGGGATAATTGCAAAATACAAACAAAGCACTAATTTTTTTTTTTCTTTAACTCTGTTAAGCTTGCTCAATAGTATTCAAATGAACTGAAAAATTTGTTAATTCTTTGCCTGCACGTGTTTACATGCACGTGCCTTATACAGGCGCTCAGACATCTAGCGAGCCACACTTTTAGCACGCGGCAAACGAATTTGGCATTGCGACGGTTTGTATTCACCTGATTAACAAAACCACATTTAAGAATAAAATTTGAGCTTGAATAATGAAGAAGACTTCGCTTAGCAATTTTTTTTTTTAATATCTCACAACTCTGATATGCACTCAAATTTAAACTTCAAGTGAGTTGACATTATGGATAGCAAAAATTATAGCAAGATATAATGTATCCCTAATCTTTCCCACACTTTTTCTTGCACTTAAAAAAAAACACTTAACAAGTGTGCTGCACGCAATTCATATGTTGCTCAATTTTATATGGTTTATTTTGGAAAGTTCTATTTACTTTTCTCTTAATTGCCACAATTTTTTAGATGCGCTTTAGTCCTTTATTTTTTGCCGTTTGCGCATAATTCAATCCTGCATTCATTCGTTTTTAGGGTTTGTAGTGAAGCAAGTTGACTCAGGCGTTCAACACTAAATTGCAAACATCTGCCATTACAAGTATCGAGATACAACACCAAACCGTGGGATAAATTTTTACGCGATAACTCGGCCAAACAATACCAAAAAAATACATATATTAAAAAAAACCCCTTCCTTTTCAATGAAATGCTCAAGCATTTTACGATGGGAACTGCAACTGCCACAACCTCGATGTATGGTATAAGAAGAGTTTATGACACAGCACACTGTAATAGCAATGCTGTTACAAAGATGAGTAAAACCAAACCACGCGGTAACTCAACTTTTAATACACCCCAGTTCATAGCCGTATAGTGAGTTCATTCCAGAGTGTGTCAAGCTCACCCCACCGACACGTGGTTGCCTGCGCAAACTGATATGGTGGCAGGATGAAATGAAGGGAACGAACGAACGAAAGAAACGTTCGTTGTCCTCAATGAATGACTGAGTGCGACAAGTGGCGGGAGCGCATTAATAACACGTGCAGGCCAGCCGCCGATAAAACAAGTGCCACATAATGAGCATAACTTTGCGAATACATCATTGCGTACACATGCGCCGAATTTGTGGTTTGCCCGCATCAGATCCTTTATAAAAGCCCTGCGTTTTGCAGCAAATTCAGACAGTCCACGCTGAGCAAGCAAACTAAACAGAACTAAATAAAATTTACAATTTATCGCAATAAAATTCAAGCCCAGTTATGTGTTCTATAAGCATAAAAATTCTTGCAGGATATGGCGGCAAGCCACGGACATTATCAAAGCTTTGTCTGCTGACGCGCAGAATAGTACAGCGTATATTTTCAGTACACCTCAACACAAATACACGTTTAAGAAGAGACACATCTGAAGTAATCTGCAGCGAAATCGCTGAAAATGAAGCTAATGAGCGTCTTCAAGCAGCAGCAAATACAGTCATTACAACGGAAGCAATGCCACTGATGTGCTTGGAAACCTATTCGGGTTGCTTTTATTGGGAACATTCAACTGGTATGCAGCAGAAACAAGATTTAACTACTATCGATTGGGATTGGAGCACAGTAAGCGGCAGTTTTAGCACGACACCGTAGTAGTTTCATTGAAGAACACAGGAGTCAGTTGAGCTTTACGCAAGGAATAAATTGCGGGCACGCACTTCTGAAGTCTCGTCGTTGCCATCTCCTTGCTAAGAATCATTAATAAACAATGAATGAATGGATAGATGCCTGAATGGATGGAAGCAAGAAACTGGTTTCGGCTCCAACATCGTATTGCATCAATGAAATACAGTCATTCATTCATACATAGCAGTGCTAGCAGAAAATTACAACTCAATGAAACTTTACTGAGTTGGACACACAAACATTGGTTGCTTCGCCCCATTCAACAATTTGTCGCTGAATTTATGAAGAGATAGAGAACGAGTATAATTGCTGACATTTAAATCTTTTATTCGATTAAGTTGTTTAATATATTAATGTTTACTCTAAAAATTAACTAAGAGCTAAGATAAATATTATATTAGATCATTTAATTATAATTTAAAAATAAAAACAGAATAAGAAATGTGTTAAAATAAAAAAAAAACAAACTACGTTCTTTAAAATTGGTTGTGTTTTTTATACTATTTTGCTCTCAAACGAACAACACGTACGATTTTTTTCTATGTAAAGAATTCTTTAAAACACAAACTACAGAACAGAATCTTAATTTTTCTTACTTCCAATGAATTAATATTATTATTATCAAAACACTGATTGGATTGGGCAGTTTTCACTTAAGAAGTTGTCAATCACAGTAAGAGTTAGTGTAAGATATTTTTAGCCCTGGAATATCTTATTTGAATAGTCGTTCCTTTTAAAATAAAAACTCAATAAGTACATTACTTTTAATATTTTTTAATTTTAAAAGTCCTTTTGTTTGTATAGAAAAAGTTTAGTCCATTTCAAAAATAAACGTATAAAAGACAATACAACAAACCACAAGACATAATTTATATTGAAATTACACACGACGCGTCTCTTAGTCGCCTCATTATCCGGCGCAAGAATGGCACGCATGCAGTGTAGTCAAGTATTATTGCCTTCTTAACTCCTTAACATGCAGTTAATCTACGGTCATGTAGCATAATTGCCTGCGTATTAAGTACTACGTCTTGACTGGCCTGCCTACCTTGTGTCAGAATAAAGTCACCGTGTGAAATAGTCATTCCAACAAGACACGTTTTGTTATCAAAGGAACTGACTGCCTTTCAAGCTGAGTTAATTCAATTTTGACTTGTAAGATCAAAAAAAAAAATTACAGCCCAAAATAAAAACATACAAAATAATGATAATAATAACAACAGCTGCATCCAACAAAAATTTCTCACACTCTGCTTGATTATTAGGTCGCTCAATCTGCTCTTCCACATGGACTCTCTTTATATATATTAAATACGTTACAGCTTAAGCCTAGTTGTCAGTCCCACCCGTTAGCCAGTTTCTCAATCCGGATTCTATTTAGTGCCAATGCTGAGTTGTAGCATTCAACTTAATTTGACGAAAAGGCAGGTGGTAGTTATAGTCACTACTACTGCTAAGTAACGAGCCAACAATAAGTGTGTCTTTATTTACTCTCGACCACGAAATGTATTACAGTGGATTGAAACAAATTTTATGAGCATAATTTTCTGGCATTGAACTTATTATCTGACGTTGAATCAAAAAATGGTAGGGTGACCCAAAGGTACGGCCGCTGATTTACGTGTATACGTTAATATGCCATGAAAATGAAACATTATTTTTTTCGGCTACATTTGGCTATTTCTGTTTAAGCCCACCGCATGCAAGATAATAGGAACTGACCTTATCTACTCTTGTGGCTACAACCTTTTTTTACTGTAAAAATTTATGGTAAGCTCTAAAGGTCAAGATTTAGAGCAAAAAAATACACTAAAATTGTTTGAGAAATTATAAAAAAAAAAAAAAAATAAAATAACCAAAAATTATTTTTTGTTTTTTTTTTTTTTGCAAGACACCAAATTTATAAAAGTATACCGAATTTGTACACTTTTTTCCTCAAAATGTCCATTGAGTTTTTTTTTTATAACCTCATTTATCGTGTTTAAGAAAAGTCACAATGAAAAACAATTTTAAAAGTACCAGATTTGGTTTACAAAAATATTTCATGTAGATGTTTCACTTTAATATACCTTAATACCTTTATTTTTTTAAAGCCTCCCAAGAAAAATTCTACCAACGAGCCTGATCTGCTTTAGCAGTGTGGTTACAAGCTTCTTTCTATTTTTGTCATGACATTTCGGGAGACTTTTTGCAAAAAAATATGCAAATCTATTATGTATTTCAAAAACTCAAGTCTAAAAATACTTTTAATTTATTGTGGTCCTAATTTTCTTCGAATTAAAAATAACGGCTAGACTTTAGGCGGACATAAAAATAGGTTAAATCGGTTTATTACTTAAAATAACTCTTCTATTTTTTTTGAAAATAGCTTCTGTAAGCATCATTCAATCTCCATTTTGAATAATTGATGACATTGTAAATAAAAATGATATCAAATATACAACAAAATAAGTCATGGAAGGCTTTGCATGAACGAGAAGCGTCCATCATCATACATCAAAATAATAGGAAAATCTCAAAACTTTGTAATGATTGATTTTAATGATGAATGCTGCCACAAAAACAAAAGAATGATATTCATATCAAGTCAATCAAAAAAATCTTTTCGGAAGATCATCACATAATAAATCAAGACGTCCACGAAATATTGAATATACCCCTCGCTATATCAGCAACACCTCCAAACATGGAGGTGGCAATATAATGGTGTGGGGATATTTTTTTGGCATGGTGTTGGGCCTGTGTACTGGATCAAACAAATAATGGACAAAAATATTTACGTTCGTATCTCTGAGAAAGTCATGCTTCCATATGCTGAATGGGATGTGCCATTAGAATGGAAATTTCAGCAAGGTAACGACCGAAACATACTTCGAGTCTAGCAAGAAATTGGTTTCCGACCTGCCCAATCTCAGGACCTAAATCCAATCAAAAATTTTAAAAAATAGTTAAAGAGAAAAGTTGACCAAAATCAAGCAAAAACTTGCCCCAGGAAAGTACCACTTCTTACTGGAAAACATCTAACAAAACTAATGTATTTTGCCAAAGCTCATTTGGATTGGCCAGTTGAAAGGTGGAGAAATATCCTATGGTGTGATGAGACCAAAGCTGTTTTGTATGATGGCAGAGGATCCAGTTCTTACGTTAAAAGACCCACCAAATGCGGAAAACAAGCCAATTTTACTAATAAAACGATCAAGCATGGAGGGACTAGTTTTAAAGTATGGGCAGAATTTTCATTTTACGGTGTTGGTCCCATTCATTGAATCAAAACTATAGTGGATCAGCATGTGTATGTTAACATTATGCAGGAAGTGATGTTGCCTTATGCAACGAGATGAAAAACCGATAATTTGGATCATGCAGCAAGACAACGACCCCAAGCAAAGGAGCAAGAAGGCGCTAAAGTGGTTCAAAGACACCAACAGTCACCAGATTTGAACCTCATCAAAAACCTGTGAACCGATGTTAAGAAAGGAGTGGCTGATTGTCAACCAAAAAACAATAATGAGCTTTGGGCTGTCATTGAACGTTCTTTGACAGCGATCCCTGTAAAAAGGTGTCAGAATTTAGTCGACTTAATGCAGGCAGTCTTTGTTTATTTAATATAAAACCTAAAATGAAAAATTAAATTACTCCCAGCTTTGCTGTTTTTTTTCGGTGATAATGTGATGTGGTGCTATTGTTTACCATAGGAAATTTGCATTATTTAATGTTATTAGATCTTAAATTCTTAAATACCTCTTATTAAAGTGATTGCTCAGTGAGGAAGTACCTAACATATTATACTTTATTAATGTTCGAAAACATATTCGGTTAATCGCGTAGTATCTAGAATTTTTCTTCTTAGAAACTGATCAGACTTAAGACATCCGATTCGAACCCGAACGAGTAACCAAACTCGAATTTATGTCGAGTCACTAAAATCGTGTGAGGCTTGGCGTTATCGTGGTGGAAGACCACTACTTTCAGATTGAACAGCACTGGTCTTTTTTGTTGGATGGGATCTCATAGTAGACTTGAGAATTTTTAGTTCGAGCTCGCAGTCGACAGGCCCCTTCCAATCCGGCCAGATTGAGAACATAACCTTGTTCAGGTGAATGTATACTTTAGCTTGCCTCGCCATCATCTTTCTCCGACCAGCTTCTTTTTCTGTTGACATTGTTATAGAAAATCCACTTTTTGTCACCCGTAATCAAACACTTGGAAAATGGGTTGTTCTTTTACCTTTCATGAGCCGAACACAAATGTCAACTCTATCAATTTTGTGAATTTTTTCAGTTCGTGCGGGAACCAGACATCTATTATTTCGATTTGAATGCTTCTTTGAATGCTTCCAACGGACAAATTTAGAGCACCTACAATTTGTTTAGACTATCGAATGCTTGTTTGTTTCCACTAGCGTCTTAATACGAGGAGCTTTCATAATTGAAAAATTTTTATCACGGAAACGGGCAAATCAGTTCTGATATTGTCTTTTTTTAATAACATCTTCACCACAAGGTTCCACTAATTTTTGTATGATTTCAGTAGCTTTTTTGCCTTTTTTTGTAGTAACAGTGCAAAATATGGCGTATAGCTCGTCACAGTTCTTCATTGTTAAAACACTCTTAAAACTCAGAAAAAACTCAATTTAATTATTTGTTTTTAGTGTAAACAAACAGCTGAGCACAAAAAATGACATATACTATGCATAGTACTTCAAAAGGCAGACAGCTCTTTGACGATAACAGTGATGCCAACCAGAAAAAAAAACCTTTTCTGTTTAAACAACCCAATAATAGTTATTGTTGACACTTTAAATTTCATTTAAGTAAAGATCACCTACCTTCAGTTGCAATCTCGTGTAGGCAATTATTTCTTTATAATTACAATTGAGCTTTTTGCTTTCTTTGATTCTCGATACTCGACATACAGCATACATTGATGAATATATTAACATAGAAATTATATCAAAAAATTAAAAACTTGCCGGATATATTAACAGTTTCGTAGAAAGGCTTTGTTGGGATTGATCTGAAATAAAAAAAAATACAAATTTCTTATCAGTAAACTTAATAAAAAACAACAAACTTTTATATTGTGACGAAAAAACTTAATATAACTGTAGATAATATGGATTCAATAAATTTTATCATTTTTTTTTTTCGAGTACGCTGAAGAGTTTTTTGAAAAACTCCTGACGTATTTTATTAAAATACGGTACATTTTAAAAATTCCTAATAAAGAAACCGATAATTTTTTTAATATTTTGAGACCTTATTAGTGTCCATATTCAAACATAAATTTATTTTGCCTGAAGATGAGTCGATTTAAAATGAACAACATTTTGCATAAACCTACCGAAAAAAGTAAAACTACAATTTTAAAAAGACAACTTAAGTTTAATTAACATGCTTTAGCAATTTTGTTCGTTGATCTGGTAAATAAAAAACCAACTACTTCACTGTGCTCCACTGTGCAGTTCATTATTAAACGGATGGATGGGTAAGTGTTGACGAGTATAATGCTGCCAAAAGAAAACGAAAAAAAAACACCTAAATATCCAACATTATTAAAGAGCCAAAGAAAAAAAATCTTGTGGGAAACTTGGTGCCAGAGTGTTTGAAGCAGCCTGTTGCCTGCTTGCCCACGATTTTGAAGCAGCCTGTGGCAAGCAGGCTTTCGAAGCGCTACCTGGCATACGTATTCAACCATCCACCAACTATCCACCACCATCAAAAACAGCAACAAAAATTTATCCATCCCTTCAACGAACTGGTTTACTATGCCAAGATGCAACAACAAAAACCTAAACCAGCACTTAACATGCATAACGTGCGTCGGTTGCGCCACCACTAGCAACAACAAATTTTATCCCAACGACAGGACATGCAGGTGTTGTTGTTGCTGTTACTAAAGTCCTGCTCAATGCTTGTTCTCTGCGTCAGACTCTCTTCGTGCGTGTGTTGAGCACGAGGAGTATCTCAGCTGAAGCCACGTGTGGCTATATAAGGGTGACACAAGCAAGCAGTCAACATCATTCTTTGATAAAAACTCAAACAGCTAACATCAGCCTTGTAGTGTATTAAAAAGATTTTACAACTTTAAAAAAAAAAAAAAATTTTTAAAAACAATAAAATGGCAACCAAATACGAAATGTCGAAAACCTATCAATATCGCAAAGTGATGAAACCACTGCTCGAACGCAAACGCCGTGCACGCATTAACAAGTGCCTAGACGATCTTAAGGATTTAATTGCTGAATGCATGCAACAGGAAAGTGGCGATCCGAATGTTAAGTTGGAAAAGGCAGACATACTAGAACAAACCGTTCAACACTTACGCACCATCAAAACACAAAAACAATCAACAAGTTACAACAACAAATGCAAAATATTGATAGGTCAACAAAGCTTCCGTTCGGGTTATATTCAAGCCGCCAACGAGGTATCACGTTGTTTAGCTACTCTACCAAACGTTGATGTGGCCCTGGGCACTCGTTTGATGACTCACTTAGGACTGCGTCTCAATCAATTGGAATCAGCAGATGAGCAGCCAACAGAAGCCGGCACACCATTAAGCATTAATACAAGTCAACCAACCTACGCAGTTTCAGTCAGCATGTACAGCCCAGTGTCGAGTGGTTATGCCAGTGACAGTGACTACAGTAGCAGCAGCTCATCACCGGCTCCAAACAGTAAAGGATTGTTGCAAGTAGCCACAACAGTTTGGCGCCCGTGGTAAAAAACAAAACATAGTGGTAGTGAGACAATTATCAATTCATCCAGAATCTTTACTACATTATTTTATTTCTCATTTTGTTTTTTTTTTTTGTCATACAAAAATTTTTTGTTAGAAGCTTTAATAGTAAATATATGTCTGTGATAGGGAATAGCTTTATATGTTTAAGCCTTTAAACCATTGTTATGTAATAATAAGTAACATTAAAATAAACAAATAACATAAAAAAACATTAAAAATAATTACAAGAATTTAATTCGTTTTTTCTTTAAAATCAGAAGGTTATTTATTTTTGTTTGAGCTCTATTAGATATGACAATGCACAAATTAGAGGGAATCGAAGTTATTCTGATTTGAGTACTGTTTTTCTTAAAAAGATATTAAAATTTTTGTTTCTTATTTCATATATAATATAATTTTATGATAAATTTTTTTATAATACAAAAAGAACAATTAAGATTGTATTGAAAGAAACATGTTCGACGATTTAGGTCACTTATTACTATTCAAGAAACACATTGAAATATTTGAGCAAATCTTTCAGAAACAGCAAAAAACACGGAAACTTTTATTAAAATAGATAATAGTATATGTTAAGCAATTTAAATGTTTTAGGTTCTTCAATTGTTACGCGACTACGTTAAAATTTTATTGTGTTTATGTTTGAGGTACCATCACATCGTCATTGTACAACGTTATTCTTTTGTCATAGACACCATTTGTTCAAGGCAAAACACACAATGCAGCAACTCTTGCAAGTTATTTTAGAAAAAAAGTTCACATTCTATGACAAGTACATTTCGTGCTTCGTAATGTTAACGGTTTCCATAAATGACCTACAAGCAGTTTGTTTTAGTTTGTGATCGACTAGTTTGATTAAATGTCGCCAATTAAATTTTTATACTGAATTAAGATTGAATGGTTTTGTTGTTTTAGTTTTTGTTTCCAGAAAACGACGAAAAGTATAACGCGCTCATGTAGCGAGTGGAAAAAAATAGAAGAAGTTCCCCTAGAAACATGAAGTTTTGCGAAAATAAGTTTTAGAATGAGAGAATCGTTTACACACAATTTAATTTAAGTCGGATGAAATAATCGCAGAGCAAAAGAGTTTAGTACATAGGTTTTTTTTTAAGTGAAACTTTTATAGCCGCGTATACAACAATACAGCGAGCTAGATGGGGGGTAAAACTAATATCACGAAATGGTTCTTATAAAATCAACTCAGCAATTCGCCGCACTGGTTGTATAAAAACGAAAAAAAATGTTGTTTAAAAATGTTTCGTTCCACCGAGGATTGAACACACTACGCTTGGATCCATAGTCGGCTGTTTTAACCACTGGGCCACGTAGACATATTTATTTGAATAGCTCATACTTATGTTAAATCAACAATCAGTAGTTCTCTCTTTCTTTTATGATTGAATTGAGTCATTCGTTTAATAGTCTGAACGTACATTACGGTCTAAAAATTTGAATCTGAACGTAGCTTTTTTTCAGAACTTTTTAGCATACTTTTAAGCATTTTTCAAATTGAGTTTTGATAAATTCAGATTGATTGCATTGTTTGATTTGGAAACAGCACATGCTGCAATATTAATGAATGCAACTTTGAATCTAAAATTTGTTTTATTTTTAGATCTGGGAATTTCCATATAAATATCGTGTCTTTCATATAATTGAAATGTAGTTTTTAACTCACATTTATATCGAAATAGAAAATATTCGCATGCTGCGGTATTTTGACACACAAAATACTGGCTACAAGTTTTTCCATTAACTGAGCTATCAGATTACCTACGATATGTCGGTCGAAACTAAAGCATAAGAAGGATTTGTTACTAAAATATTGTGCCGAAAATGAACAATTGTCAATGCATATGTAATCCACCCGGCGAAAGTTCGTTTGCAATCAACTTTTATCGAAGAAAAATTTCGTATTTTTCCCTAATTGGCGATAAAAAATCGAAAGTTATTTCATACCAGTGTTATCGCGTCAGTAATAATAAAAGTAAGTCTGAAAGTGCCAAAAAAGTTATCCGAAAGTATTTACCTTACAGTAAAAAGTAGAAGATATAATTATCTTCGCATTTGTGTTGAAGAATTAATCGTTTTAGAATTGTAATCGAAAAAATTTTCAAAACAAGCGAACCTTCGTTTACGAAGTAACCGTTACGTCCGCCAAACGTATTTTTTTTTAATCATTATCGATATCGAATTCGATTTTTATCATCGCGAACTATTCATAAATTTTTAAATTTTCGATATCGAAGTCGGATTTTGTGCCGTGTGGGAAATAGAACAATTGTTCTGATAACGTTGGAGTTTCTTCTGTATATATACATGTTTGCATCATTTAGCATTAAATATCGTCGAAAATGCAACATAAAATACGATTTAAGTCGTGTAACGAAAAACGCATCAACATTTTTAACTGTGTAGGCACGGTAAAATAAAGCCAAATAAGTATGCGCAGTAGCATAAGGTCAGAGCTTCTGACCACGAAGTGAAGGTTCAGTGGTCCTAACTGCGGTTGAATTTTTGTGCTTTTTATACAGGCAGTTTTTGTTTTTCTTAAGAAAAATTTAAAATAAATGAAATAAATAAAGCCCAAATTATATAATCGATTGATGATTATTTTGGATAAGCAATAAATTCTTTTTGACATCAATCCTATGGAATAAATTGTAAGATCTATACTATGCTTGCTTTTAGGTTTGTTCGTATTTTGTTCTCTTTGATGCAAGGGAGCCAATGGTGAGATGGTAACACGTTCAACTTGCAGTCGAATTGTACGCGGTTCGATGCGAGTACGGAAAGGGAAAGGTGCATTATTCCCGACACGGGTTTTTCGACAAATTTTTTCTTTTTAATATTTATAAATAGAAATATAATTAACAAAAAAATAAAACAGCAAGATCTGTCGTCTGTGCTATGAAGATCGAGCCTGGGATGACATAAGTCATCAAATTAAAATATAAAAAGTCCTCTTGATAATCAACTGTGTCACGAAAGTAAAAAAAACTGTGACCTAATTCTGTACGTGAATATTGAACTTTTCAGTAACTGTCAATAAACAAAAGGAACAATTGATATTTTCCATGATATCGCCATGTTGAAAATACTAGTTAGCTTTATGAAAAAAGACAGTTTTTGAACTACTACTGGTATGAAAGCAGACTGCTTTTTAATCATTTGGTTGCACTGAAGGTAGGAATGTTAATAAAATAAATTGTTAGTAATCTTCCCAGAAATTCCATTTTTGGGTAAAAGTTTCAATTCTACCGTCTGTGGAGGCCACACACATATTTTTTTAAATTGATGGATTTTGTGGTATTTTGCGGTAATTTAAGGTATTGTGGTAATTTGAAGTATTTTGGGAGTGTGGTAATTTATGAGAATTAAGTGCGAGAAAAAGATAATTTTGGTACGCCAACTCATCAATACACACAGAGCGTGATTAACTCTGTAATCCACTAAGCTGTTCATGTTCTATTTGTTTCGTCAATGTTTCGAGTAAATTACTTCGAAATACATGTACACGTGTACAAATGATATGAAGCAAATCAGACTTCTTCTAATTTTGATGCATACTTTTGGTGAAAGTAAGCTTTTATATGTATAGATATATAGATCAAAGCTTTTTGCTACTCTGTGAAAATAGAAGAACAAAATCTGGCATAACCCTTGAGTAGTAAAAATCTTTGATCTATCTTTAAAAAGCTTACTTTTACCAAAAGTATGCATTAAAAATAAAGAGAACTCTGAGCCGCTTCATATCATTTGTACTCGTGTACATTAGATGAGTTTTTTGAAGACGTATAGTAAAAGTATCAGAAATGTGAAATTTTGAGTTCAATATCTCTTAAACCGAGTGCACTCAAAGCTAAAAAACCATTCTTACTGTATCTTTTTATAGAATTTTTGAAATTTATTTTTTTAAAGGTATTTAATTTCCGTAAAAAATTACTTGACATACCGATTGCAAGATAAACTGAATCACTTAACCCTCCGATGAGTGAGAAGGTCCCTAGGGACCTTTTTGCCCTTTCAAACTGAAATTACTCCTACTTCGGCCACTACAACCCTCCCCCAAAGTTACTCTGTATTCCAAGAGCATTTTGTTGCGCATCGGAAAAAAAATCAAGCCGATCGGATCATTACTTTAGGAGTTATTGAGGTTTTAGTGAGAATAGTACGCGGACGTGTGAATAGGTCCGTATGGACCTTGTACTGAATTTCACTAATAAATGCATGTTTTTGGGCATCATTATAATTTTTTTATTGTTTCAACACATAATTTATTTGTTCTGAACACAAAGACCTAAACTCAAAGACATTAGGGATGATGGTAAAAACAAAAAAATTCTAAGAAAAATTCGAAGACATGAACTTTATTGCTTTCAAGGAAAGGCACAATATTCTAATATGGAATTTGGCGAATCCCACGAAGAAAAAGTAGTGGAAGCCAGTGGCAGTGAAAGAGTTTGACGCCTTTGTAGCTATTCTTTTGTATGCTGGACTCACAAGATCAAACCATGAACCAGCTATGGAATTATGGGGCGCGACGCGTTGCCCAATATACAAAGCTGCTTTGTCGTACGATCGCTTCATGTGTATAAAGCAATTTATTCGATTCGACAATGGAAATACTCGACAACAGCGACTCATCAACAGCAAAACTGCGGCTATTGACGATATTTGGCAAATGTTGCAACATAACTTGGCAGCAGCTTACACTCCTCATGAAGCACTAACAGTTGATGAGCAGTTGTTCCCTTACAGAGGCCGCACCCGCTTCACACAATATATTCCGTCAAAGCCAGCTAAGTATGGTTTGAAAGTATGGTGGTTATGCGACTCACAGAGTTATTATCCTGTGAAGGGAATGGTATATTCTGGAAAACTGCCAAACCAACAACGGGAGATAAACCAAGGGCAGAACGTAGTGCTGGATCTTGTGGAAAAATATTTAGATGCTGGCCGTACTATATACGCGGATAATTTCTTTACCACTCTTGACTTGGCGCGTATTTTGTTGAGGAGGAAGACCGCATATGTTGGTACAGTGCGCTACAACAAAACATTCATTCCACAGGAGTTCAAGAAGAACCCGAAGCGCACCATCAATAGTACATTATTTGGGTTCAACGAAGGGGATATAGCGTTATGCTCATACGTGCCGAAAAAAAATAAAGTGGTGAACGTGCTCTCCACAATGCACTACACCTGCCTCGTTGACGAGCAAACCGAGAAGCGGAAGCCCTATGCCATATTAGATTACAACGCCAACAAATGCGGCGTTGATACCATGGATCAAATGCTAGGCACTTACAGCTGCAAAAGAGCAACACAACGATGGCCGTTGGCCATGTTTTATAATATGCTGGACGTCGCTGCATTTGCTGCTTTTACGATTTACAACGAAATGAAGCCTATAAAAAGGAGTGACAGACGGCGGTCGTTCTTGTTACTGCTAACGAAACAATTGGCCACACCAAATATCGAAGAACGTGCCCTGAACAACCATATAACCTCATATCCAAGGATACGCAATGCGATGGAAGCATTCGATGTCAGGGTAAGAAAAACATCTTCAAATTCAAGAATAGAATATATATTTATTTGTTTTTTATTTTTATTTTCATTTCAGGTATTACCAAGACCGATGGAAGGCAATGCACCGTCGTTTGCGGCTAGGTCAAGTAGACCGTCATGTCGCCTTTGCCGTTCTGAGTACGGGCGGCAGCGGAAAACGCGGGCACACTGCTTCGGCTGCGGCAACGCTGTTTGCGGAGAACATAGCACACTTTTACATCGCTGCAACACTTGCGCACAGGGCGGGGGACAAGAAGTACTTGAGCGTGTACTTCTTGTCCCCCGCAATAATTTTTAAACTTTTTTATAATAGTCTTAAGAAAATTCAAGCAAAAAAAAAAAAAAAATTAAAAAAATTTAAAAAATTATTTTTGTATGTAGAATTTAGTTATAAACAATAAAAACAAAAAAAAATTAAAATAAAAAAATTTTTATATGAAAAAAACATGATTTACAAAAAAGGTCCGTAGGGACCTTTTCACACGGCCGTGAAGTTCAGAACTGTCACTCATCGGAGGGTTAATCGAATATCATTATCAGTCTTGGCAAAAATTTAGTTCTTTAATCCCTGCACTCTGTTGAATTAAAATTTTTTTTTTAATTTTTGGTTTTAACCGATGTAACGAACTTGTTAATGTGAAAATAAATCATAGGTTGATGCACAATTTTATGGAGATAATCCGCAAAGCAAAGTTATCGAAACATGCGTTTTTGATGAAATAATTTTAATTTTATAGAAACAAACTAAACTATTTTCATTTTCGTTCGATCGTAAACTAAACAAAATTTATAAAAACAGATTTTAAGAAAATTTTATTATCAATTAATACAATTTAAAGGATTTCTTTTTGGCTGTTAGATATATATATATATATAAATGGCCATTTCAGCCCTTGAAAGGACTTTGACCGAGCTTCTTATGATCATTTGTGTTGTGAAATGTTTGAACACAAATGATCGATAACTGGAACTACAAGTTTTATGCCGACTCCGAACGGCTTATGTTCTCAATAAGCTTTTCATGGCAGGTTTTACTCTCTAAGGTTTTCCATTGTCTGCAGAGAGGTGACGTCCGAACAGGAAAATTAAGTCAATTGAAAAAACTTTCTGTCAGTTGGGTGTTGAACCAGGGTTCTCTGGCGTATGGGCCACACTCTCTACCCACTGCGACCGCCACAAGGTTGTAAGATAAGAAAGCATTTTAACCATTTTAAATATACCGAGAAAATATCACAAAATCCTTTTAAAATCACATGAATTAAACTCTAAACTACAACATTTTTTCTATGCATAATTTTGTCCAATCGCTGTAAGAAAAATATTGTAGGTATTTGGGAAACTATAAAAAATTTTAACAAAATTTTTATTGTTTGAGCAAAATTTATTGCTCAACTCAGGACAAAATTTGTGCAAAAAAAAATGTTTTTTGTTGCGTTTGTGCACAAACAATTTTTCAATAAAAAATAATATTTAAATAACTATTATCTCAACCCCTGGTTTTGATCATTTTTAAAGAATTTGAAAATTTATCAATTGTTTTTTTTTTCTTGCGTGCCTATACAGTGAAAGCTGCCATAGACGGACGCTCTAATAAGCGGTCATTTAATATAAGCGGACAAATCCTCGGGTACGAACAATTTTTGGTTGTTCCTAAGACATTCCACAAACACGACATGCGAACAAATAGTAGGTAACCATCGGTGCCCGCTTATGAGAACTTTCACTGCATTATAAACAAATTCAGTAACTAGATTAAAATTATGAAAGGGCAGCAATAACCGAACGTCATGAATTAAGCATGCATTCGACCGAACATGTTAAATTTTTATTTTTTTCCTGTATATGTTTGGAAATTAACAGTTACATTAAGGGTAGTCACCCTATAGGAACAAACTAACTTGTTTTTAAAAACAACTAATTAAAAAACTAGTTTAACATAAACCAGTATATGAACTACTTGAATTATATTAAGGCGGCATCCACTTCAATTCTAAATAGTTTTAATTGCATTATATATGAAGTAATTGAAATACTACTTAAAAACAAGTGATAAACTACTTTGAATTATATTAAGGCGGCAACTACTCTGATTTTGACATGTATTAATTGCAAATTTTTATTAGATTACAAGTTTATATAAATTTAACCATGTTATTTCATCAAATATTATTCACTTTAGGCCATCAGTAATAGTTTTCAATTGTTTTTTTTAAAGTAATTAAAAAATAGTTTAAATATAACTAATTTAACAAGCAGTTGAAAATATATGCAGACGAAAGTCAATTGACTTATTTAGCGGACATCACCATACAAAATATGTTAGTTCGTTCTAGGGGAAAAAGTAAGAATTTCAACTAGTTGTGGTTGACAAGAAACTACTTTATCAACTACTTTTAAATTAGCCCCTACAGGGCATATAATATTACTCCCAAAAATGTTCACTAAGTAAATAATTCGAACATAAAAAACAGAACTTAAAAGTAACAAAAATTTAAGCCCATTTTCAGCACATCAAAAATAAAAGTCATATGCCAAAAAGAAACAATGATTTACATCATTTTTGAGAAAACGGTTAGACACCAATTATCTGCAATGTGTAGGAGTATGACACGTACCAGGATAGCAACCGAATCAGTGAGCTCAACAGGACTTAATTGCAGGATGACTCAAGCAAGCATAAAGCATAAATAAAAAACAACAAATATCAAGCAACTGAATAAACAATCAGTATAAGAAGAATAGCAACAATTTAACCGAGCCATACTCCAGCCGAGCACGATCAAATGAAGAGAATCAACAATGCAGGACCAAATAAAACGACAGCTGCAACATTTTTGATCCTCAAATTGAAGCATGTGGCCAGCAAAACAAGAACAACTGCAGTGGCAAAAATTGTGAGAAACTTAGTTTCAGCTCGGTTCCCACGGCCACGAGCCATAAGGTATTTTTTATGCCCTTAAATATTTATTGTTTTTTTTTTTATTGGAATGCATCTGTGCATTGCACTGCGAAAACCGACAGCAATCGAGCGAACTCGAACAAAACTAAATAAGCAGGAAACGAGCACAAACGAATGCTTAAGGGTTGGTTCCAAGGATATAAAAGCACGCTGACGCTGCTGAGTTTGCATCATATTCAATTTCACTTTTAAAGAGTAAACTACAGTAGCTTAGTCAGTGTGTCAAGAGCATTTCGTAACATACGAGAAAACACAATAAAACAAAGTAAACCAAAAAATAAAAAGGTGATATCACAAATGAAGAGTAATAACATTTCCAGGACATTGAACTACCAGCGCGTGCAGAAACCGCTGCTGGAGAGACAACGCCGTGCACGCATCAACAAGTGCTTGGATGCACTTAAGGCAATTATGGCCGAGTGCCAGCAGAATGATGCCATTCGTCACATGGATAAAGCAGAGATGTTGGAGTCAACAATAAATTACATGCGCACACAGAGCAGAACAGCGGCTGAACAAGCACCAGCAGTGTATGTTGACAGCTATAAGCATGGTTATATGAATGCAGTTAACGAGGTATCGCGCGTGCTGGCTTCAACACCCGGTATGAGTGTGGAGTTGGGCAAATCGGTAATGATGCATCTAGGACGTGTCTACAATAGACTTCAACAACAACACCAAAAGCAACATAACACGGAGCAAAAGCAGCCGCAACAGCTATACACGAAGCTACTCACTATCGATTGCATGTCTGCACCACTGAGTCCGGCCTCATCTGGTTACCACAGTGATGTGGAGAGTCCACAAGTCTCACCAGTAAGCGTGCCAGTTAAAGTGCTTTCCACAGTATGGCGTCCGTGGTAAAACGAGTTCAAGGTCGGTAACATGCAATATGAGCACAAAAAGTAAGAGGTTTAAGTCTGCTCTAAACAAACTGTGATATTTGCCGTAATAAAACGCAAGAAAAACAAGCCTAGTACAATTAAAAAAATTGTTTTAAATAAAATATATTAGAATTGAAACTGTTTAATTTTTGCCTTTAACGTTTATTCACGATAAAACTTTTTTCGATTTTTATGTTTTCTTTGAACAAAAATAGCTTAAAAGTTTCAATTACATTTTTTTCTTAGGCGCACAAATTGCTTTTATAAAGATTTTGTAATTCTATAATTCATAGAAATTTGCGCTTACCAAATTATTTAAACTTTAATTTAAACTCGAACAATTACATTCACGACGAGGAAAGAACAAGCGCCATTTAAACAGCTGATGGTTTGAAGCTTAACTTAGTTATTATAGTGATGTTAGCCAGAGCTCCATCGAAACGTACTTTAACACAATTTTTGTTTCCATTTTAACTTTCATACGAAAATTTCACTGTTAAATTATTAATACTATAGCTCGCCACTTTTGAAAGCAGTGGGAGAGAAAGGTACCCATAAAATTTTAAAAATTTGTGTGGGTTGAGGACCGTTATTTGTTGGTTGAGGACCTTTTGAAACGACGGGAACAGAAGTAAGTAATTTGTACATAAAAATTATATGGTATGTTTTCAAAATTAAAAATTTTGTGAAAAGATAAATTTATTTCCAAGATTAAAAATTTAATTTCATCGACAGAGTAAAATAAGACCGTATGTTACAATTCACAGGTTTTAGAAAAAAGGACAAAAAACTATTAGTTTATAAATCGTTTAATTCACAAATTTAATTATTCAACAAAATACAGTGGAATTTCTTTAATAAAATTTTGTCATATGTGTCATTTACAAACATGTTTATGTGCTTAGCCTTATATTTTGTATGACATACGACAAATAATTATGAAAACATTTCAATATAAAATAAATCTAATGAACACAGATATATAAATCAGTTCGGTGAATAAATGTGAAAGAACATTTCAGATCTTACAACAGCTATCCAACATCAATTTTCACTCATGAAAAAATGGAAAAAGTACGCGAAACTTGTGGTCACGTATAGAAAAACAACGTTTTTTTTTCTAACGAAGTCTGGATTTTTGAAAGGACCTGAATTTAGTTAATTAGCTTAAATATTTGTTTAAAATATCCCTTTGAGCTTACATCCTTACAACGAACACATACGACATTATTTTACGGAACACAAAAAAAAAAATCTGAGTGCGTAACAAAAAATTGTCGTATGCGATAGTTCTTCACACATACGGCAATATTTTATTAAAACGATAACTAAGTGTCACATATGACTGTGTTTTACTGAATATCTCGAAAACTAAAAGAGGTACAAAAAATGGATGACGCCATTCGAAAGATCTCCTTTAAAAATTAATGGCAACATTAACTCAAAACACGCTAATTTACGGATACGACCTTATTTTATTCAGGCGACAATTTAGAGTTACTTTTTATTTTTCTCCAATGCAACCCTGACTAATACGTTGGAAAAAAGATTATTTGTAAGCATAGAATTCGACGAATTTGTACTTTTTTTGCGGTTTCCTGTTCCCGTACTCAAAAAATCCGCATAAGAGAACGAAAATGAGAAATCCAGTCCTTTTAAAATGTTGGTATTTTCTGCTATACAAATTTGATCAAAATTTTTACAAAAGAAATAAACAACGGTTTCTAACATAGAATTTTTCACTTTCTCTGTGAAGCTTTGCAACTTGCTAATTTCTGCATAACAAAAGTACGGCAACAGACCTCATATTAGAGCGTATGCCACGCAGGCTCGCCTGTTGGCAAAAGTTTCGATTTTTTCGTCACACCAATTTCTTGCGTACAAAAAAAAAAAAGAGTGAACATCGAGCGCTGTAGATATTTTATGGTGTAATGATAACGAACGATTGATTTTAGCAGTCATTTTTGTATTCTACACTTTTTATTTTCTTAGCCTCCGGGCGACTTCTATATACTTATATCGAAAAATGCTGTCCAAAATTCAATATTTCTAATCTCAGTAACTTTTCGCACGAGATGTGCTTCTCTCAAAAACTTGAATCGAAGGAAAAAATTCATTACCCGCACCAAACGATCACACAGACAGAAAAGTCAAAAATTTTGGGAACTCATTGCTTAACGTATACGTCTAATATATTTACAGGGTGTCCCGCGAAAAATCGTATGGGAGGGGGGCCTATTTGCACGTTCTTAGGAGCTACAGGGTTAATGAATATTTGACGACATTGATTCACTTTATTGCTTCTATACTAAACTATACTTTTTAGAAAACAATGATATTATCTACTGCATAACTAATTGTAATAATGTCATTATTTATCACTATTTTCTAATAAGCATAATTTTTTTAGTACAGACAACTTTTTTATTTTTAAAGATATGTTTATGTTTTTGGTGTCATTAAAAAGGAAATTGAATAAATTACAAAACTGATTCCAAAGAAAAATTTCATTTATTACGCGAAATTCTGAGAAATTTGCACTCAAAGTTGAAATTTGGTAGTTTCAACCGATTGATTTCATCTTCACACAAGCACAGCTCGGTAACGGTTAAGTCGGTGGGGTTTGTTAATATACCGCTGGGAAGGCGATTTTTTTTTTGCCTTTTCAATGAGTTATCGAAATAAGTTTTCTGTAAGTAAGTTTTTCTGGGAGAAACAATAAAGTGAATAAAAGTCGTGACACACTAATAAACCCTGTATCTCCTAAGAATGTGAAAATAGATCCCCCCTCCCATACAATTTTTGCTCCGCTCGACATAACCTTTCACCTTCGTAAATAGTTGCACTCAATTGCGGGACACCCTGTATATATATCTATATATTAGACGTATTTGGTCTAATTACGTCTGAAATTAGAAGCTAGTAAGACAATGAGCCAGTAAATGCCTGTAAGGGAGTGTTGTTGCTTTAGAGAATGTAGACAAAATGTACTGGCATCGTAGATATGCCGTTTTGGCACTATTCACATTATATGTTAAGTCCCCGTCTCTTCTTGGTCAATCAAAAAAATGTCAACATTTCCCCCAAGTTTCCCTATACTTTGATTTGTGACCATCAAAATCTTCATCAGGGATTACAAAAAAATATACTCTAATAAAAATCAATTTTTTTATTTTTACTCTACATATTCAATGTCAGCAAAACATGCTGCGATATTACGGCAAACTAACGTTTGGGTAATCCTTTATACGCTGTCTTTGCCTTATATAAATTATGTTATACAAACTGTTTAATTCAATTTCTAAAGATGTTAAGCAATATTTTTTTTACGTACGCATTCTATGTAATTAAATTGTAAGCAGTTATACATTTTTCCGTAAATAATTACAATATTCCATCAATTGCACAAACATTTTGATAACTTGTACTCTTCGATTTCTAAAAATCGCAAATAATTGAAGAATGATTTTTTTTTTTTGGCTTAATAAACAAGAATCCTCTGATGTAATGGCAGCTCATTGCTTAACATGTATATTTAAATTTATTGCAAGGCATTTATTGCATAACATGATCAATGAGTGGTATCCATCTGACATATTCGTCTTTAGTAATATTTTACAACATGAATTATGTTTTATGGAGACTACATGTTTCTGAACTTCTAACCCCAGGTCTCGACAAGCAATTTTTCACTTTGTAAGAACTGTCACATTTCATTGCAAAACGTTGGAAATGCTTGAAGGTGGGACTTTTATGTTCTTCAAACACTATATAAATTTACTATATAACTGCCTATATAAATTTATTAGTTTAAAAATATCCACTCCATTCGAATCTCGCAAAAAATTAAAAAAAAAGCTGTCAAAGACCAAAATGGCTGTTGCATTGTAAACTTGATGGTTGGCAAATGCAATAATGTGAATTGAGTGGTCTCCATTGGCAATGGTAGCTAAGATTTCAATGCCATGCAATGAAAAATTTCCTGCTGGGACCTGGAGGAAAGCTCTTTTAAAAGTACGAAATTCTTAAAATTATTAAAAATTTACATTCAATTCTATGAAATCCTGGGCTGTCAGCTGTCTACAAAAAAGTTAATATAGTTCGGCAGATAATATGTAGAAGTAAGTAGGGGTTTTCGCATGGTCCACCATATTGGACCAACATGGCATGTTAGATGACAAGTAGTACCGTGCGTAAGCTAAAAACGACAGTCGGTCGGTCCAACATGTTGGATGAAAATCAAAAATTTTTGATTTTTCTGGCGATCGTCCAACATGTTGGACCATGCGAATGCATGTTGATCCAATTCGCATTTTTTCATTCAGGTTTAAAAGTCTCACATTGAACAGCGCCTCAGTTCAAACACAGACTTAAAGACAGACAAAACTTCAAACACAGAATTTTGGATAGAATTTATTAAATTTTGTAAAAACATATTGGTCAGTTATAAAAACAGCCAAAAATATTTTTTTTCATTCCGCCGAAGTTCTCTGCTTGAGAGCGCTCAAGTAATGATGTTGTTTCACAAGCTGGATCGTTCGAACACTCAATCAAATTTTTTCCATCCAAATTATATTGAACCAATATATTGAACCTTTCTTAAGCTCCTAGTGGTTAAAAAACGGTGAATGAACTACAGCTGTCTAATAATGTTTAGGTAATGTAAATACTTTTCATTAGAGCCGCAATTTTTAGTGCTGGCAACTCTTTTCGTTATCGGTTATTCTAACATCACTGACTGTCATGGAATTCGTTAATTTTAATTACTGCTTTTGTGTGATTTCTGGTTGTGAGCTTGTGTTATTAAAAAAATAATTTTATTTATTATGAAAAAATAGCTAGTTTCCATTGATAATGAGTTTAAATGTCACAGTCAATGGAAAACCTGCAAAACTTTGTGGCAAACCATCAATATTGGATGACATCGAACAAAGGAGGAAGGAATGTTTAGCAGAAAGGCGAAAGCAACGCATTCTGCAGGTGAGCAGTTTTTTTTGTAATTACTAATTTTTAATTTGAACGAAAAAAACTATTCACGCATTAAAATTTCATTAGGTGCGCGAACAATCAAAAGATATTGCTCGGAAACTACGCTGTGATGTGGCTGCAGAGAAGGAGCGACAGCAGCGTAAATTAAACGAAATGAAAGCCAAGGAGATTCAAATATGGCATGCTGATGCTATAGCTCGGGCGCAGCATAATTATGCTGCGTGCTTTTCTCAAGTAGGTGCTGCGCACTATGCTGCAAAGCTTGAAAATGAACAGCGTGCAGCAATGGCGAAAATGAGGTCACAACAAAGATATTGTCCACATGTAGCAAGGCCTCATAACAACACAAATAGATGGCCGCTGCGGTCGTGTCTTAAAAAACATACAATGTGTACTCAGACAGAGCCAATCGCAGAGAAAGCCAAATCTAAGCGTTGCTCACCTGAACGTGCTAATAAGGTATTTATTAAGGATTATGTGTGCCGTTGCTGTCCAAGTGATGCGGACGACGACGAGTCATCTGATATATTTAAAGAGTCTTGTGACATATCAAGCAGTGATTCTGAATGTGACATAGAACCAAAAGGAAAATGTAATGAAACTGTAATAAGAGCTAGCCGACTGCGAAAAACTCCAGCCGTGGTGTTAGCTGTGGATTTAGATTGTAACGACGTTGTAACTATAACTACACCGGGTGAAATCAAAGATAATTTTCCACAAAACAACAGACAGTTCAGTAGCGTTATACGCTTAAGTCCACGTTCAAAGCGCAGCGGCAAATGTGATCCTTGTAAATGCCGACCCATATGCTGCCCTCCTTGTTCAGAGAAGACCTCATCAGAAAACACTTGTGAACAGACATCATCATCTGACACAATAGCAACTAAATCAACAAATACAACCGATTTTATTACAAAATCAACATCAACATCCGAATTCAATACTAAAGCCACATCAATAACTGGAATCGAAGGAAGAGGCAGCAAACGATTCACACAAGTTTCGGATTTAATAGGAAAACGAGCAAGCAAGGCAACACAAATGACTGATGACGCAAACGACAACTCAACGCAAACAGAGGACAAACGTCCGTCAACTGTCAGTAATATATCAAAAGCTGCTCATATCCCCAAATTGTTGTCCAAATCGGGTTATCCAAGCAATTTCAGTCTAATCAGTAGTCAACAAATGTCTCACGACAAACAAGAAACAAGCACAAGTAAAGCGCTGCAAAAGCCAACAACAAGCAAGCAGCGAGATTCACTTACAAGTCGCACAACAACAGCAAGCAAGCCACGAAATTCAACTTTAATTCGCACAACAAAATATATGTCAAAAGAAGCAGTCGCAGAGCGCGCATTATCACCACCAGCGCCAACTTCACCACGTCAGAAGAAAGAACAATCACCAAAAACTACAGCAAAGAATTCCTTACTCAAAGAGAAAGAGGCCCAGAGGAAAAGTATGGATAGTGTTTCTTTTCAACGTTCCAATAGCAATGATCGTCAGCTCAGTGGTAGAGATTGTCTGAGCAATAACTCGATGCCAGTCGACGATTGTGTGCAGTTTTATGATTATAAAAATAAATACACTAAAGAATATGAACAGCCGTGCCATGCAGTGCGACTGCAACCACATAACCCAACAGAGCCGAATGCTATGCAACAGGCTGGCTTCGAGAAGCAACTACGTAATTCGCGAATAGAAAAAATGGCTCAATTGCGGTAAGTTTCGGTTTTAAAAATTTTTATTTCAGCCACATGATTTAAAAATCGTGTTTTTATGTTTGTTCTATACCCAAAACACACTGAAAAAATACACGATTTTCAAATTAGTTTTGAACGCAGTCGTAAAGGTTTCTGTGTAAAATACAACTGCTTTATACAAAAATCCAATTTTTTAAAACAAAAAAGTCGATTATTTTGACTTTTTTATTATGTGGCACATCATGTTGTTACAATTATACCTTCAATTATAAAATTCAAAATATGAAAAACATTAACATTTGAAAATCCATAGAAAATTATGTGAAGAACGTGGACAAAAAGCTCTTGAACGGGAACAAGTCCGACGTGATTGCACTGAGCTGACAGAAAAATTGGAGGCTCTTAGTAAACAGCATGCGCCGTTGGTACCAACAGATGTAAGTTCATTTCAGTTATTAGAAAAAATTAACGCTCAAATGTTAAAATGGTTTATCTATTTCAGATCATTTCAATCTTTTTTAAATAAGTATAAAAATAGTTGTTCTTGGCGTTTAAAATTTTTATAAAAATCGTAGAATTCTATGAGCATAGTTTTTCGAAAGTTTCGATAGGCTCATCTCTAAAAGCCGCAGCATCGGCGTTTTATATATTATCACTATGCCATGAAAAAAAATATAAATTTTGAAATTGGTTCAGTGATAGTTTTTGAGATATCTGCATAACTGAAGAAAATTTTCACAAGACTTTAAACAAATTTCAAATAATTTTATTTAATTTTAAATTCGGTGTAAAGTGGTAATCTTACATACTATCGAGAACGTATATCGTGAACTTTAAAGTCGATTTAGGGGCATGTTTGCAAAAGTTGTATAGAAAACGTCAAAAAAGAGTACAGATTTTAAACACAAATTTGCATATGACATTTGTTGGGAAAGTTATCTCAACACCAACTTTCGAAATATAATTTACCGTTATATGTACCAAAAAGCCCCATCCCTTCTTTTATGAAGATGGGAGGAGAACCTTTTGGTACACATTGATCATACAGTAATGAAATTCTGCAAAGGAGCAGATCAAATCGTAATCGAAAATAGTTGAAAATTGCCGGAAATGAAACCTGAAAACGCTATAATAATGAAAGTTTTATTTACACTAAGAGGATAAAACCTGAAATTCAGGTTAATAAGTTTCTAACATTTGAACAAAAGTGAGCATTAGATACATAGTACAATTTAATGTGTGCTCTGTACACACTATTGAAAATAATTTATTTATTATATGCTAAGCTAACTTCATTTACAATTCATTATACCATTTAAAATATTCACTTAAACCATTTTAAATTTTTACAATACATTATTTAATTTAATTTGCATTTACCTAAAAATAAAAATAAATTGCCAGGTAAGATGCTTAACGGTGCAAAACTGTAAACTTGTACTGAACAGTATCTGCAATACCCATACTGTCACTCTCTGCTGGGTTCCCGGACATTGCAATATCGAAGGGAACGACGCAGCGGATGAACTGGCGAGACGTGGATTAACCACAAGTACAAACAGAGTTGATACAGATGTGCACATTCCAATAGGTGTCGTCAAAAGGAGTATAGACCTTAAAGCCAGAGATGTTGCTAACACAAACTGGGCTTCCAGAGGCGACTGCAACATATCTCGAAGGCTTTGGCCGGAGCTAAATGAGAAGAGAGCGAAAAGTCTTCTGTTTTTGGTCCAACGGGAAATCCGGATTCTTGTTGGAGTTCTGACAGGTCTTCGCCCCATTAGGGTAATGGCCAATAGATTTGGCATAACAGCTCCAGACTTCTGTCGGACTTCTGTCCTATGCGAATGTCCAAATATACAGAATCGTCGACTCCAATATATGGTGAACAGATTTTTCAAAGACTTGGAAGAGTTAGTGAACACACCACTGCTAGACATATTGAGGTTCATAAAAAGCTCAGGATGGTTTGAGGAATAAATTTGAACAATGGTTTACATTTTACCACAAATATAAAAAAAGCGGAAGCGCCGGTAACGATGCACGACTTTGCTTACCTAACCTAGCCTAAGATGTTTAAAGTTGTGCATATGTTCCTAATCTCATTTCGGTAGTTGATCGTTTGATCAGAGCAACCATGTCCGAATGTATCGTTTAATTATGGATCGCTTTCATATGCAGTGCTCACATATGAAAGACTAGACGAATGCGGTCGGGCTTCCACATATGCCCGGCAAGACAGACGCGGTCTTGCTCTGGATAATCAAGTTCCATTCTATTGTGTGTAGATTTAATGTAAGCAAGAATAAGAGCAGAGGTCGCACATGCAAGGCAAGTCGGACGTGGTCTAGCTCCAGTATAGGCCAGGCGAAACGGACGTGGTCTCGCTCTGGATAATCATGTTTAATTTTAATCAGCTTGAAAGTATAACGTATTGATAAACATAGCCAAAAAAATATTAAATATCCTTAGGACAGCATGATTTAAATCAGCGGTACTGGAGATAACCTAAAATCTTATGTTTAATTAGCATATGGATTAATTTAAAGAAATATCTAAAACAAAATTAAAGTCACCACCATTGCTTCCCCAGTGGCTTATTATATAAGTTATTTGTTCTACAAAAGTTCATGTAAAGTAACTCAAAATATCTTCTAGGACAAAAAGGAATATTTAAGTTAATTTTACTCAATAAATATGGACTGTTTCCATGTAAAAGCTTAATAGTCAAACTCACATTAAGCATAATTCTGCACACAAAGTTTTAAAGCTTTAGAAGCAATCCACAAACTTATAAGATGTGCTCGTATAAAGGGATGTACTGTTTTAAAAAAATTTTGGGACATTTTTGAATTTGATATTTTTAATGTACAACATAAATCGTGCCAAAACTAACGAAGATACAGCGTTTCAAGTGAGCGGACCTCATACTCGATTTTTATACATACCTGCCTGACAACGTTGAATTATCATAAAGATTTGTAGCTGCGCGATTCACTTACCTGAAATTTGCTTCAAGTCTTTTTGCAATCTCCAAATTATGTTATACTTTTATGTGTATACGGTTAAAAATCTTGGACTAAATTTTAGTAAATCCTGTACTGTATATACATATGACAACACCGAAATTGTATTCAAATTTATACCACGCCAAATACTAAGTTTTATTCCCGCATGGGCTTTAATTTCAATACCCGATGTGGATTAAAAATCTTATTACAAGTTGTATTCGATTTTAAACCATGGCGTACTAAAATCAAAACTGAGTTTGGGTATACAATTTATTTCTTTTTATTTTCTTTTATACTATAATTTTTAAACTAACTCCTATTGTAGGTTTCGAACTTACGTCATCATTGAAATGAAAGTAGTAAACGTTGCTTGTGCGCCATAATCAAATAAAAAATGTTTCACAAAAATTGTATTATAAAGCTTTGTTAACCGAAAAAGTAACTGAATCAAAAGACTTTTGAATCTTAACAATCTGAAAATTAAGACGAAAAGTATTGAAATATAATACAGCATCTTAATTCAAAACCTATTCCAATTGTACTAGTTTTTGAAACCGATTTTATTACTTTTTAGTTATTTTGTATTAAATTTTAAACCGTAGGTACCAAAGTTCACATTTTATTCCAACTTTATTATGTTTAAGTACAGTTTTGACTAAAAAAATTTCTAGTATTTTGAAAGGATTAATTCTAATTGGTTTTAAAAATAACTTTATTTCATTGGTTTAAAAATTACTCCAAGATTTTTAACCGTATATTTGTTGGTATGTAAACTGAAGTTGTTTATATTAAATATTTAGGGTAGATCGTATATGAATCAGTTGCCAGGTACACTTTATTCCGAGCGGTTGTGTACAGAGACGCTAAAATTTGTTTCGAAGTTTTGCGTTTGTATTTCTTTTCGGTCTTGTGTCGTGGTATATTTATTTATTTGCAAAAATACCAAAAAAATTACAAGAATAGCCATAGCGGACGAACAAGCTGCAAGTACAAGTAAAGAGGGTAGAATGCAACGCAAGCAAGAGCAAAAAAATACATTGGACATCCTGAATGAAAGCGTTTTACTGTACGGAGCTGGCATTGATGATTATGTGTAAGAATAAAAAATGATGCCCTTCTATTTATTTTTGACTTTCGATAAAAAAACTTTAAATCGATTTTCTGAAAAACAAATTTTTGAAGTCGGTGAACACGATGTCGCAAAATCTACTTGACCGATCGTTTTGACATTTTTTACGCTATTTCTACACATAAATCAACAGGTAATGCCGAAGCGTTTCCTGCCTATTTCAAAAAAAAATAAAATAACCTAAATTTTTCAGCGAAAGTCGAGTTTTTGACTTCAAAACGCTACAAAAAAAAAAAATCATTAAAAAAAAACTATTGGGTATTACCTCGGGCAACATATTACCTTTTAAAGTAATATTGATTTTTTTTCAGATGATCCACTCAGATAATCGTGTTCACTGCAAAACAACTTTTTTCGAAGTGCCACGGATTTATTTATCGCTAATTTTTAATTTTTTTGTTTCAAATATACTTAAGAAGTTAAACTATAACGTGTATATGAAATAAATACACCAACATTATTCATGTCTCGAAAAAAAAAATCATGAAAACATGCCTTTTTCGGCTTTAAAACAGTACCATTGCATTGCACGAACATCATATTTTCATTTGTTCGGTAGTTCGTTCGTAGAAAAATTACTGCGAGCGAACAAAATTTGAAT
Organism: Coremacera marginata; assembly: GCA_914767935.1. Classification (NCBI taxonomy): domain Eukaryota; kingdom Metazoa; phylum Arthropoda; class Insecta; order Diptera; family Sciomyzidae; genus Coremacera; species Coremacera marginata. The sequence continues at coordinate 28,872,357 of OU612043.1, read as the reverse complement.
TTCGATTTTCTACGAGCGAACGAACGAACAACTATTTTCTACGAACGAACTAACGAACAATTATTTTCCACGAACGAACAACTATTTTCCACGAACGAACAACTATTTTCTGAGAACGAACATCTATTTTCTGCGAAACTTTTTGCAAAACTTTTGGGTGCACACAGTGAAGCTTTCCTGTACGTTCAGAAGAAGAGTTTCTGCAGGAAAGTTTATATATTTGAAATTGTTACAAAAATAAAATAAAAATGAAGCCAGTGCACGAAATAAATGCATTTCGAAGGAAATACGGGGAGTTCCATCATTTGTATCCCAAACTCACAACACTTTTGCTACCTTCGAGAAAGCTAAATTAAATGCATAATCGTGCTTGTCTTATTTTGTTTCGATGCGATAACATGAAATAAAATTATCAAGAAACAAACAAAAACAAAATGCACGTACATCTTTATTATTGTAGTTATTTGTAGGCCTGTGCGAGTAGTACAAAAAACACAAAAACTGCAAAAAATGTCGAAAATAGTTTATATCGGCCGTAGCTGGACTCCTAGAGTTGTCCAATATATGAGCTGGTCCTAATATTTTTTGCCCCTTAACATTTCTTCCGAACACACTTACCCCCTAGCTATATTTAGGTGGCGCCTACAACCGTAAGTCGGTTTCCCCCTGTCGTAAGAAATTGCGCCAGTCATTTCTGTTTTGCGCTTGCTGGCGCCAGTTGGAAGCTCCAAGTTTCGTCAGGTTGTCCTCTACTTGGTCCTTCCAACGGAGATGCGGTCGTCCTCTTCTGCGTTGACCGCAGTTGGGTACCGAATCGAGTATTTTCTTCTGGAGCGTCGTCTTCAATCCGCTCAACATGACCTTGTCAGCGAAGCCGCTCGATTTTTATGCGCTTTCCTATGTCGATGTCGGCGTATAGCTCATGCAGCTCATCGTTCCATCGTATTCGCCATTGACGCAGATTGGTCCGTAGATTTAACGAAGGATCTTTCTCTCGAAAGCTCCCAGTCTTTTCATCAAAGCTGCTCAACTTCCAGGTTTGCGCTGCATATGACAGGACGGGCATAATTAGTGACTTATAGATCGTGACTTTTGTTCTTCGAGAGAGGACTCTGCTTCTCAATTGCCTACTGAGCTCAAAGTAACACCTGTTGGCAAGAGTTATCTTTCGGTCCCTATACAAAAACCGAAAACTAGAAAATAATTTTTATCAGCCATAGCTGGACTCCTAGAGGGGTCAAATATATGAGCTGGTCCTATTATTTTTTACCCCTTAACATTTCTTCCGAGCACACCTAACCCTATCTGCCACACTTTTTTAGTGGCCAACCTTTTTTAGAGATATAAAATAGTTTATTTCAAGCAAATGAACTGCTAGAGCGGTGAAATATATGAGCTGGCCCTCTTACTTTTTGTCCTCCAACATTTCCATATCTGCCACACCAAAAGTTACCGTATGCGGTTTATGTTAAATACTTACCACGCAAACACTACTAACAGTTCCGTATGTTTTCCTGTCGAATGGTACAGAATGATAATGTTTGTGTTAATTTTTTATGCAATCGTAGTGTAGTGTATGTGTTTGCGTTCGACGGAATGATGAGTCGTGCTTTCTACGGAACACCTAAATTTCGTTCCGCTTATTTTCGTTCCCTGACTTAAACTAACCAACCATACCAAATTTCATTATCATAGGAGTACTGATTCTATTTTTGCCCAACTTTAGTATGGGCTCAGTCTACTGTGAGGCAGCTCAAAATACCCGAAAATACCCGCTGGCTTGGCGTGGCGCGGGAAAATCGATAATCTTATGCATAATTTTTCCAAGAATATATTGAGAGAGTGAAAGAAGGGCAATCAGGCATGTTCTGAAATCGGATTCACATAGGAATCGGGTTTAATTTCAATGAATTGTCATAGAAGTACATCAGATTTCGAAGTGAATTAAATTTCAAATCATGCCTAAATAACTGTTTTACCCTAACTCTTTCTAATGTTGTTTCTTTAGCAAAATAAAATTTGTAGGTAAACACAAAGTATTTTATTTGTTAAATTAAAATTGATCCCAAACAACATCGGGTATTCTGCAAGTGTTCTATATTCTAATATAATATAATTAAGAAGATATTAAATGTGAATAACAAATATGTGAATGAAGTATAATTAAAATAATCTGAAGTATTTCGAAGTTTCCCCAATTCTTTACTAAATTTTTGTAAAAACTTTTTCTTATAACTATTTTTGAAGACAGGGTTAAAAAGTAGAAGTCAAAAGCAGTTATTTCCAATAAATTGCAATTTTTTTGATAAGTTTTATGTTTTGTGTTTATAATTGAAATAATTTTTCAATTATAAAGACTTATTTTGTACTTTTAAAGGACGTTGTTCTTGCTTTTGTTCTTTTAATTAAGGAATATTGTACGTCAAGCCTAGATTAAGTCAATATTCGCTCATTCCTGCTCGCATAAAAACAAAAAAAAAAAAAAATATAAAAAAATTAATTTGACAGTCACAAGTTATAATTAATAAAATGCATAAAAATAATCCTAATCTAATGCAACATTAACATAACGTATATTTTTGTAGGCAACTATTAAAGGAAGCCATCAGTTCGTTGATTTGGCTGCAAAAAAACAGGCAAAAATGAATGCGTTAATGGAGGAAATGCTCATGCGTCCCGCCATAATAACCTGCCCAGAAGTTGAATGCCCACCAGTAATTCCACAAGCGGCAGTAAGCGGCACTTCAAAAGCCAAGAGTAAACAACCTGTCACATGTCTAAACCTGGGTGATACTCCACCAAATGTCAGCGATGGCAATGATCCATCTTCGGACAGTTGTCGTTCCATTCTACTAGGCTATGTAAATGATCAAGGTCAACAAATAAGAAATGATATAGACCAGTATCAAGCAAATCCACAGCAAAATAGAGAAAAATCGAAAAGACTTAATAACCTACTTGAACGCATAGATCAATTGCGTGATGCCTTAAAGAATGAACTCGAAGCAGGAACTTCGTCTTCGGATGTACAGAATGTGCAAGAAGTCATTGACTCTATTAGCAATGTGCGAAAAGAACGCGAAAGAATACTAATTGATAGTATAACAGAAGAAGCTATAGTGCCACTGCAGCAACTTGAAAAGAAAATGCAACAAAAAGAGGCGGCGGCAGCGGCAGCGGCAGCGGCGACAAAAGAAAAAGATCTTCAAAAATTACAAGCTACAAAGGACAAGCAAACTACCAGCGGAGTTAAGGCAAAAACAACCAATGAAACCACGGGCCAGGTAACGTCAAAAAGTAATAAGCCGCTTGAAATAATCATTAAAGTATCTGGTGCACATATAAAACGAATTGGTGCTAATGCAAAGAAATCAAGCTCTAGAACTCAAGGGCAAAAAGTTAAAAGTCCACGCAAAGTTTCAACACTCGCACGTAGTCCGGTTAAGAAAACGAATAAAAAAACTTCAGCCCAGAAAAAACCTCAGACATCACCGACTACCGAAAAGGTTGTCACCGCCATAAACACCGCTGCAACTGCAGGCATTCACCTTGACCTTAATACTGATGATTCAAATGAGTCCTCAAATCTTACAACTAATGTCGCCGCTCAAAGTTCTTATGATTCCAACTCTACAGCATATCGCAGTTTGCCAACAAAAGTTACAAACAATGTCGACAAAGTTGTGGATAAAATTCCATCCAAAAGCAAGCCGGGTAAATATTAACACACATTGCAACAAATGTAATAAAATTATATGTGATGTTTTTTCGATAAACTTTTTATTAGGTTTTATGTTACAAATTTATTTCATTGAATAAAAGAAGAAAAAAAATAGCAAAAAAAAAAAAAACTTTTTAACGAAATAAATTAATTCAAGATAACGTTGCTGTCGCGCCATTTTCCTTAAAAACACGCTATGCTTATAAAATTAATATGATTATTGTTAAAATAATATGTGCCAGATTTGTGCTATCAATTAAAAATTGTGTAGCTTAAACAAAGAAAACTAAACAATTTTGTAGCTAATGGTATGGTTTTAATGAGGTAGTTCTTAATATTTTTAGAAATTTTAAAGTTGTGCTGTGATGTGCTCGAGTTGTGCCGTAGTAATTAAAAAAAAAATATCGCATATTTACGATATGAAAAGTGTAAATACATTATTCCAAAATACCAGCTCTTTCTGTGGCTCTCTTTACGGCACATTGTAGCACAGCTTGAACGCATCATAGCACAATTCTTGAATTTCTGCAAATAACATAACGGCGCAAAAAAAAAGTGCTTGAATAGTCAATCCGACTCGAAAATGCTTAAGAAGATGGCGTAATTACATGTTTGCTATTAAGCTTGAATGTAAAGTAAAATCAGTTGCAAATTTTATAAAATTACTCAGCGCTTAAAATGTTTAAAAGCATATTTTAAACATATTTCAAAGTTATTCATTAATTTTTAATTAACAGATTTTGTATTTTCCTTAAAAAACGGGCTATGCTGAGAAAAATTAATAAACTCATTGTAAAAATAATGTGTGCTGCAATGTGCCCGATGTGTGCCTTCAATTGAAAGTTAAAAATTATACCGCATTGAAGAAAAAAAAAACACAATTTTGTAGCTTACGGTATGGTGGTTTTAAAGAGGTTGTTATTAATTTTTTCTGAAATTTGGAAGTTGTGCTGTGATATGCTCGAATTGTGCCGTAATAATATAGAAAAATATGCATATTTATTAATTTTTTTAAGCTTAAACATTTAAAGCTCAAGATGTCGTACTCAGTTTTTGAAGTGAACACTTTTTTAGGCGCGTTGAGCACGTTTTGGCAGAGAGTAAAACTATCTATACGCGATATCATCACGCTGTTAGCGTAACAGTAATTATTGCTGTACAGCATTCCTTTTTAGGGATTACCTAGCATCGACCAAGCCGAAGCGATTACCGAACCGATTGCGGGGCCGATGACCGAAGTGACTACCAACCGATAACCGAACCAATTACTGATTACCGAATCAATTACAAACCAATTACCGCACCAATTACTGATTATCAAAGCAATTACCAACCGATTACCAGTAACCGGAGCGATTATCAACTGATTACCGATTGAAGAAGCGATTACTAACTCATTACCGATTACCGATGCGATTACCAACCAATTACCAAAGCGATTACCAGCCAATTACCGAAGCGATTACCAACCGATTACCCAAGCGATAACCAACCGATTACCAACCCACTACAGATTACCGAAGCGATTATCAACCGATTACCGAACCAATTACCGAAGCGATTGCCAAGCGATTACCGAAACAATTATCGATTACCGAAGTGATGACCAACTGATAACCGAACCAATCACCGAAGCGATTACCAACCGATAACCGAACCAATTACTGATTACCGAATCAATTACAAACCAATTACCGCACCAATTACTGATTATCAAAGCAATTACCAACCGATTACCAGTAACCGGAGCGATTATCAACTGATTACCGATTGAAGAAGCGATTACTAACTCATTACCGATTACCGAAGCGATTACCAACCAATTACCAAAGCGATTACCAGCCAATTACCGAAGCGATTACCAACCGATTACCCAAGCGATAACCAACCGATTAACAACCCATTACAGATTACCGAAGCGATTATCAACCGATTACCGAACCAATTACCGAAGCGATTACCAAACGATTACCGAAACAATTATCGATTACCGAAGCGATGACCAACTGATAACCGAACCAATTACCGAAGCGATTACCAACCGATTACCGAACCAACTACAAATAACCGAACCAATTACCAAAGCGATTACCAACCGACTACCATCCGATTACCAACTAACGAAGCAATTAGCAACCCATTACCGAAACAATTACCAACCGATTACCGAAGCAATTATCAACCCATTATCGTTTACCGCAGAGATTACCAGCCGGTTACCAATTCCGAAGCGATTACCAATCGATAACCGATTACCAACCGATTACCGTTTAACGAAGAGCTTAACAATTACCGAAGCGATTACCGAGCCAACTACCGATTACCCAACCCAAAGTAATTGTGTTACAAATATATTATGCATAAACATTAAAAAATAGCTGTTTATACATTCAATAACATATAAAAAGAATTAAAAAAGTAGAACGCGTCTGATTTGCCGACTCTACCTACTTCGAAAATTCATAACAGCTGTTTTATTTCATAGCTTTAAGTTTTCACTTCGGTCGACAGTCCCCCACCGTCAACTTTTTTTTTATTTTGTTTGTATCTTGTCTTGTTTTTTATAATGACAGTTAAGAAATGTATATACTGTATAAAACTTTTGAAAAACGTACTCAAAATTCATATGTTTCGATCACACTAAACAGCGTTTTTATTAATTCCCCCTTCCCCCCTATTTTAAGTAGTTTAAATGTAGATACTATTATTCTAGTATATAAAAACAAGAATTTTTAAACATATTGAATACACCAACTTTTTCAACATTAATTTTACTTATAATTTTAATCGTGTTTTTTAAATTCTAAAGCATTTAGTTTATAAATTAAAATAAAATTGATCTTAATTATAAATGAAATAAATTGTATATATAATTTAGACGTGACACAAAAAACTAAGTAGTCAAATTTTGTAGGATGAACTGAACTGTGGAAACCCTTGAGCATTTTTTCAACCGATTTCTATGTGTCGTATAATTAATGGTGTTGCATGGTTTTCCGATGCTGCACATGATAGCACACATCGGGCACTTAACATATAATATTTCATAATAACATATAACTTTATAAAAACATATGAAAATTATTTTTCCATTCCTGTCATATGATAGCACACATCGGGCACATCGCAGCACATATATATTTTTTTTTTAATTTTAAGCAAAAATTGCTTAATTAAGAAAAACTTCATTCAAAAGACATTAAAAAACTTTAACAAAAAATGATTTAGTTACTATTGGTGCGAGCAGTATAAATCCGTAAAGTATTGTTGTTGAATACGATTTGGCACAGTCACTAAGAAATTAAATTGAAAAAAGTTGTATATCAAGTATACAAATGTAACGTGAACATCCAGTATAACGAACACGAATTTTAAATTGAATATTCGTAAATTGATTTTTCCTTTTTCTTTATTAAAATTTGTAAATATTTTAAAATAAATATAAAACAAGAAAATGTAAAGTGCAATTTAATGACTCTTAGTGTCAGGATGAAAAATATTAAGTTATTTAATTTACCATTTTGAGAATTACGAATTCGATAAATAACAGTCAATATAAAAAAGTTCATTGTATTGAACGTTCACTGTATAAGGTTTTTTTTTTGTTTCCATCGAAGCAATAATAGCAACTTATATCAAACCAAACGTTTAATAAACTTCATGTTTTTTCTGTGCATCCAATAAAGCTGAACAAACGGGTAAAGCAACCACTGATCAGCAAGCTACAAAACGAAGCCATCAACAGCAATCCGGTCCTCCACCGCGTCTGAATCCTCTACTAGCTCACTACGTGCAACGTCTGCTTGGCATGTCGCGTAATTCCATTAACACATTGGGTGTAAGCACATCAGAAATTGATACTCCTTCATCATCAATCGTCAATACTACTGCCAACAAGACTGCAATGGATGAAGAAGAAATTCTTTCAAGAGAACGCTTAGACCGTGTTCAAAATTTTATTGATGAAAATCATCGATTAATATATGAATTGGAAGAATCCTTGCGTGTTAACAATATTTCGGATAATGCCCTTGAGTCCAGCATGAAAGCATTTGAAATTATTTGGAAACAACAGTTGATGGAAAGTGAAAAACGTAAACGCCATCCAGAAGCGATAACTACAAACGCACAAACAATTTTAGAAAAGAATGAAAAAGTTTTGAAAAGACGAATAGAAAGTCAGAAAAATAGAGATCATTTGAAAAAATCAACTGAGTCCGAAGACAAACAAATCAACTTTGAAACGCAACGCGCTCGAAGTAAAACTAAACTACAAGAAACTGCAATATTAGGTATGGAAGGCGATGATATACAAAATGCTAAAATTAGCAGCACGCGCCGTACAGAAACAAGCCCAGCCAGGCAAGCAGTCTACAAGACACAGAAATCACGAATGACGCAAGCAGAGGGAGACGTAGATGTAAATGCTCGACAAAACCAAAATGTACGTTTTCCCAAGCATATTGACGGCGTTAAAGTTGCCAGCAAGCAAACTGCTACAGATGAAGCTATAAGTTCAGAAAGAGCTGCTCAACAACAAGAGCCGTTCATGAGACCAAAAAAAGCCGGGGAAGCTACACAAAAGTCTAAGCAGCAGCAGCAGCAATTAATTGAAAACCCAGCAGATGGTGACAGCACTCAACGTTGTGCAGACCTTGACCGATATGCTCAACTTACTGATAACTGCACGCATCGCATCGCCGAACTGACGCACTTGATTAATAAAGTTCGCAAAGAGAAGCAAAAAATACTCGAAAACACACTCAGTTCGGTGAGTGAAAATGAACGACATTCCACGGAGTACATGGAGCTGCCGGATGCAGCAGCACCTGGAGGAGATGCTCGTAGCCATAGCGAGCCATCGACTGGTCGACTTCTAGATTCATATTCGACCAATGAAACATCCGCGGAACTTTCACGCAACGAAAAAGCGCTGCCTTTGGAAAAGCATAAATCCACTGGCCGCAGTAGAGACAGCGGTATTTCGGTGTCGCGTCCAGTAACAGCCCAAGAGCTACACTTAGACCTAGATCCAATATCTTTGGCTTCTACCACCAATACATCGCATGCGTCAGCGCGCAAGCCCAAACCGCCTCCTTCCTTGGCGCGTTTTAGCCCACAACTAGCAGAAGATGAAATCGTGCATGAGCTATCCACCATACTAGAAGTGGATACACCGGCAACTTCGCGTCTTAATGCCACTGCAGTTCAAACGCTGCCCAATACTACACCTTCACTTCAACACGCATATCTACGTTCGAATTTTCCAACATTTGAACAATACGTACAGACGCTTAACTTGGATCTCACACAAATTGATGCCGAGCAAAGTTTGCGCATTCATCAAGAATTTGACGAGCTGGTTGCAGCTTTATCTGAGGCCAAGCTCAATAGAGGTAAGTTTCGTTCAAACACAAACACAACGGAAAATGAAGAAACATTTTTTATCAATTTCAGATCTTGTATACCAGGAGTTCCCTTCAATCAGCGCATATCTACAGAATATAACATCAGCGTACGAACGCACTGGAGATGGTCACAGAACGCTCTCCGAGACCATACCTGAAAATATTGAAGATCTACTGGCTTGCCTGCGTTTGGCTAATCTAAGCATTAAATCGTTCCCAACACAGAGCGAGTACGTAAAGCGTATTGCAACAAATACACCCGAAAGAGATCAGCTGGATTCAGCAAGCTTAGAAAACTTCACTCTTGAGTCGGGCAAAGATCCTTCAACTGAGTCCGAGTCTATAAATATTGAAGATGAGCTTAAGCGTCGCAATGTGCTGCAAAGCTCATTTCGTAGACTACCACGAAGAGAGGAGCAAGTTTTTAGCTCGACTATGCAGCTTGCAGCGGAACGAGCGCAATCGTTTCCACCCATTCTCATAGACGAGAGTGGCATTGAAAAGTTATCCACCTCTGAGGCTGGTACGGCTGAATTGGAAAAAGAATTACTTGGCATAGGTCTACGCTGGCACACTACAATGCTTCGAAAAATTAAAGAAACGCAAGCTTTGAGCAGTAGCAGCACCACAACCACTTCGGCTACTTTAATTTCAGCTACAAAAAACATGCCAAGTGCTAAAAATACGCCGCAAGCTGCAAATTCCGTAAGTTTTTACTTAAATTGCACGTAGCTTTAAAAAAAATTAACAGATGTTTCGTTCTTCCCATTAGGATAGCTCCGCTTCCATGCCTCATAAAAGTGATGATAGCACACAAGATTTTGGGCGCCCGCTTAATTTACGTGATTTTCTTACAAAAGAGTTGTTGAAACAAAACTGCACCACATCCACCTCCGATTCTACTACGGATGAATCGTTGCGCAGTAATTTTTTTCGCTCCATTATTGGCACAATAACTCCTAGCCATAAACCAGGTCAAAATAACCTGTCGAATAATCAAGTTCTAGCTACAGCAACAGTAGCAGATCGTCAGAAAACATCAACACCTGTTGCATCGCATGGCACTCAAACGGGCTCTGTTAGTAATTCGTCATCAATCTCAATTTCCACACAGTTATTCTCAGGTGAAAGTCGTTTGTCATCAGTACATTTTTAACAAAGCAAACAGCGATTTCACACACACACCCACACGCACCAATGTATTAAAGCAGTGATGAACAAATCTTTAGTAGTTAATGTTTCTTTTTTAAGGCACTATTTTATAAAGATATATTTAAGACTTTAATAGGTATTCTGTTAAAATATTCCAATTTGTCGTAGTATTTGTTTATTTAAAAAAATTTTATTTGTTGAATTTGAAATATAAATTAAAAAAGAAAATTTCAATTAAAAAACTTATTGTGAAAGTAATTTAAAAACATAGCATCAACTATTAATGTTTAAAAAGCACTGTTATAAAAGAGCACTCATAATTTTTAACTTGACAAAAAAAAAAAAGAAAGTAATTGTGCCTCACACGTAGTGAAACTTATTGAGCAGGAATTAAAATAAATTATGCATAAAAACACTATTTTTTATTTACTATAAGTATCCATTAAAATCTGTATCCATTAGATTTAATTTAGTTTGTAAGATGCAACACAGACAATGCACAGCAAGAATATCAAGCCCACTAGGGCAACCCTACTAGAGGCACCCCTCTAGATTTGTAGATAGCTAAGCCGCCATCAATGTGCTGAATAGCAAAACCAGCGTTTAAAAACTTTCAGTTTTTTTCAAGTCTCCTGATGCTGCTTTAACTTGTGCTTCCGAAAAAACAAACAGTCACAGCATAAGCAGAAGCAGAAAACTAGTTTCAATAGTCTGCAAAGTGCTTCGGCATTCGACAACTTCGGCAGTCTTCGTTTTGATTGACTTTGTGAACAGTTGTTTACAAAATCGAAAGTCGAAGCAGCAGCAGTTGTTCAACTTTCGTAAGTCGACGCAGCAGCAGTTTTTCAAAAGTCGTAGCGGACTATTTTGCTTGTTTCTGTTTCAGCAGCACTGCGCAAAATCAGCTGTCTACCACACACACCACACATGTCAAAGAAAGTCGGCTTAGTGAGGCCAGTGCTTAGTGAGCTCATTTTGCGCAATGCTGCTGAATCGGTTGTATTTAAGAAAGAAATCACCTATACTGCACCATGGGTACACTTGCAAAATTGATCCGTCTATGCAGGGTAACACTAAGCAACACCAGCAGTGCAGTCAAAATTGGGAAGGACCTCTCTCCCCGCCCCCCTTTCCCCCCTTCTTACCAAATGTGCTGTCAGACAAGGTGATTCTTTATAGTGCGACTTTTTCAGCTGTTTACCCTTGAACATTTCTTCTTAACACACCATACCCCTATTTTTCACCCCTTTGAACCACTCTTTTGAGCTGATCCTATTATTGTTTCCCTTCCATATTTCTTCTAAATAAACCTACCTGATACTCTCCTGGGGTCTCCATAGAAAAACTCGAATTTTGTTCATATCTCTCCCAAATCTACACCTAAAGGAGTCTAGTCACCCCAATCGTGAAACAATTTCTCCCGGGAGTTGTAAAAGGGAGTTTCCCCTTTCTAAGATAGCAGATAAAGACATTTCATTTTATAATTTTACTCTTATGAGTATTGACAGTTGACGAACAAATTTGCATTAAAATTTTCCAAAAATTGTTTTGAACTTTATCTTAAAAACGGAAACTCCCTTTTACAACTCCCGGGAGAAAATTTTTCACGATTTTGGTGAATAGTTCATATATCTCCCAAATTGACTTCTAGAGGGGGTCACATTTCTTCTAAACACACCTACCCCTATCTGCCACTCTCTGGGATCCGCATACAGAAATCACAAAAACTATAATCCATACTTCTCCCGAATTTACACCCAGAGGGGTAAAATATATGAGCTGATCCTATTATTTTTTGCCCCTCAATATTTCTTTCCAACCTAGCCTCTGTCTGTCGTCCTTCCGGGGGTCCCAATGCAAAAAACCAAAATTTATTAAAGTTCATATCTCTCCCAAATTGAACCCTAGAATGTTTATGTATATAAACTAATCCTATTTTTTTTACCCTTCAGCATTCCTTATGCATACGCCTTACCGCTATCTGAAACCCTTCTGAGGGTCCCCATGCAAAAAACACAAATATTGTTGAATAAAGTTCATATATCTCCCGACTTTTACCCTAGAGGGGCCAAATATATGAACTGGTCCTATTATTTTTTACTCTCCCCATACAAAAAACACAAGACTATCGATTTTAGTTCATATCTCCCAAATTGATCCCCAGAGGGATCGAATACCATATATGAGCAGGTCCTATTATTTTTTTCCTTCAATATTCTGAACTCATCTACCCCATATCTGCCATTGTCCTGGGTCCACATACAAAAACTCGATTATTGTTCATATCTCTCCCGAATTTACTCCTAGAGGTGTCAAATATATGAGCTGATCCTAATATTTTTTGCCCTTCAATAGTTCTTCTGAGCACACCTAACCTCTATCTGCCGCTCTTCTGGGGGCCCCAATGCAAAAAACACAAAAATTTATGATAATCGTTCATATCTCACCCAAATTGACCTCTAGAGGGGTCAAATATATGAGCTAGTTCTATTATTTCTTTTTTGCCTTTCAACATTTCTTCTGAACATAGTTATCCCCTATCCGCCGCCCTTCTGAGGTCCCCATAAAAAAAAAAACAGAAAAACTGTCGATTATAGTCCATATCTTTCCGGAATTGATCCCAATAAGAGTCAAATATATGAATTGCCCTATTATTTTTTGCCCTTTACCATTTCTTCTGAACACACCCACTCTCCATACAAAAAACACAAAAACGTTGCTTTCTGCTTGCCTGATAGCTGAATCAGAAATACAGGCATCAACAGAGCAATCCTAACAGTGCTAACGTTAACAGTGACAACATTAACAGTAGTGACGTTATAACATTGCTGAAGTCAACATTAGTGACATTATGAATGCTCAGGCGGTTTTATAAACCAAGCATGTGATCTAGCTCAGGAATAGACAATCGAATTAAAAAAAGAGCAGAGTAAAAAAATTTTGTTAAGTTCTTAAAAAAGTAATATTTATTCTAGCAGTTAAAAAAAAAATATTAAAATTTTTTTATGCTTAATAGTATAGTACAAAAATAATTAGAGTACATTTAGTTTGATCCATTGAATGGGCAATATTAAGTAAGTTAACATCAGGTATTCAATTTTTACAAAAAAAAAAAAAAAAATCTAGTAAACTTTTAAGCTCTGAACATTTGCCGCTTTAATAATAAGTCTAAATAACGAAGAAGTTGAATATTTGAGCTTTTAAATGCACAAATTTATGCAACTTGCCACTTGCCACTTCTATGATTGCTGAGTCTGAAGCTGCATTTTGTTGTAGGTATCGGCAGCAATATTTTTCAATGAGTCTGAGTCGCTGCCAGTAGCTTCGACCATTTGACGCAGCACACCGTTTGGATTTTTGAGCAGAAGATGTGGAATGTCAAACTCACGCGCCTCACCCGCATCCATTACCAGTATGCGATCCGAATCCATGACCGTATGTAAGCGATGCGCTACGGTAAGCACTGTGCAGGAACGAAATTTAACGCGTATGGTGCGCTGAATAAGAGCATCAGTTCTGTAAAAGTAAGTTTTTTTTAAGCAATACTCGTAACATTTTCTCATTAAAAAGCAGCTTACTGTGGATCCACATTTGCCGTTGCCTCATCCAGCACCAAGACTTTGTTGTTGCGCAAAACGGCGCGTGCAAGGCATATAAGCTGTCGCTGTCCAACACTGAAATTGCTTCCGCGCTCAGTAACCATATATTCGAGCATGGGTATGGCGCTCTTTAGTTCGACCTTAAATGAAAAATTAAAATGAAGTCAAGTATTGTTTGTTGAATAAAACCTTAACTACACTTACATCTTCAAGAGCACGCCACAAATCAGCATCTGCATATTTGCCAAAAGGATCCAAATTATAGCGTATAGTTGCGGAGAACAGCACCGGATCTTGTGGTATAATGGAGATTTGTGAACGCAGCGTCTCAAGCGATATTGTGCCAGTATCAACATCATCTATTTCTATGCCACCCTCAATATCGGCTAGACGGAATAAAGCACCAATAAGCGATGATTTACCCGCACCAGTACGACCCACAATGCCCACCTTCCAACTGGGCTCGATCGAGACATTCAAGTGCTTGAGCACAGCTTCGCTGTTGGGATCATAACGCAGTGACATGTCTTTGAACTCAACGTGTCCACTTGAAGGCCATTTAGCCGGAGGTTGTTTGGTTATTGAGGATTCCTGTTCTAAGTCTGTATATTGCAGCACTCGTTCTACGCTGGTCATTTGTTGCAACGATTCGGCAACTTGGCGCACTCCATACTGCACCATGCCGGTAAGAATCATAGCCTGAGATATGGCCAAGCCAACATTGCCACTATAAGTTTCTGCAAGTAGCAAATAATTTGTTTTTAAATGAAAACAAAAATATTCTTAAATAATCTGCAAACGAGATAAAATCTAAACTTACGCTGACTTAAGAGAATAAAACTAAAGGTAACCGCTGTCAGAAAGCAACAACTGACTATGTCCAGCCATAGGCCCAGCGCGGTATTTGCAGACATTGTCAATTGCCAGACAGCGCTATGAACATCCTGTAAGTTGTCAAACTCTTTGGCAACAACATCCTGCAAACTACGTCCACGTATTGTTGCCAAACCCGTTAGTGTTGCTGACAAATGTGAAAACACTGGACTGCGACCTGTTGAATGAATACAAGAATTAATGTCTCAACATGACGCTCACTAACTATTCAAATAGCTGCTACTTACAAATGCCTTCCAAACGCTTCAAATCCTGTGACGGACGCAGATACAGTTTCAACACAAAACAATCCACAATGGCCACTATAACTATGGCAATCAATAGCATTGGATTTACCACGGTGATGACAATCAATATGCCAAACATGACCAAAGCAATTTGAATAAAGTCCATTATAGCTTTGGGTAAGAATTCATCAATAGCGCCCATATCCTTTGAAAATCTATTCAATATTCTGCCCGATGGATTTGTGTCAAAGAAACGCATGGTGGCGCGTAGTATACTGGAAAACATGCGATCGTGTAGTATCTTGGAAGCATGCATGCAGACTTTGAAAAATAGGTAACCACGAAAAATAGTCATCTGGAATAGGAAATAAAATCAAAATTTAAAAATAAAAAAACATATAAAAATGGACATTAATCCAGTTCGTTCTCGATACAGGATAAAAAAGTGTTCGATAAATTCGGTCTAAAATATTCCTAGGCTCATTCGAGTACCCTCCACGAAGCGATTTTGCAATATATCAATTCTTATGGTTTGATTATGCAAACTTGACGTAACATAGGTTAACATGACGCAACGTACGAGGGGTGCCTTTTATATTTCGGGATTAGAGAACAAAAACAAATATTAATCATCGAAAATCACTTTATTGTTTTTCAAAATATTCTCCATTAAGATCTATACACTTTTGCATGCGTTTGAACCAATTGTCGAAGCACTTTTGCCACTCTGATTGAGGTATCTCCAAAACATGCATTCTGAATGCCGCAACCGCTTCTTCGGGCGTCGAAAATCGTTGTCCACGCAGTTTATTCTTCACGGTTGGGAATAAAAAGAAGTCATTCGGTGCCAAGTCAGGACTATACGGCGGATGACCCATCAAATCGATGTTTTGGGTGTGAGATGTGTGAGAGCTCGCATTGTCGTGGTGAAGAGTGATCCGTCTTCGGCGGTTGGTTTTCCTGATTTCTTGGAAGACAACTGGCAAACAAATGGTTGTGTACCACTCAGAGTTGACTGTTCTGCGTTGTTCTAGTGGTACGGTTGCGACATGTCCATATTTTCCGAAAAAACAGGCGACCATATGCTTGGAAGTGCTTCGTGCGCGAACAACTTTTGTTGGATTTGGCTCATCTTGAAACACCCATCCCAACAGTCGACTGCTGTTTACTTTCGGGCTTATACGCGTAAATCCACGATTCATCACCTGTCACGATGTCATAGACGTGTTTCGAAGCACCGCGATCGTATTTTTTGTGTGGGATCCAACGCGAACAAATTTTTTTGACAGTCAAATGTTTATGCAATATTGAATGTATGCTGGTCCCACTTATGCCTAAGGTTGCCTCAATCTCACGATAGGTAACATGACGATCTTGCAATATCAGTTCGCGCACAGCATCAATGGTTTTCGGAACAACAGCTGATTTCGGACGACCTTCACGAAATTCGTCTTGGAGTGAACTACGACCACGATTGAATTCACCATACCATCGATAAACACTGGTCCTTGATGGAGCTTCATCGCCAAAAATTGAATTAAGTTCATCCATGCACTGTTGCTGTGTTAATTCACGTCGAAAGTTGTAAAAAATAATCGCACGAAAATGTTCACGATTTAATTCCATTTTTAGACCGAGATGAATCTTTTAAGTTACTATAAACAACACAAATAGCGCTCGTATGTCAAAACGTTCTGAGTACGTATAAGCCAACAAATGTCAAACTTTGCGATAGAGCTTTCAGTTGACAGATTGCAACACCAGGGTTGCCAAATCCCGAAATATAAAAGGCACCCTACGTACTATGATGACCTTTTTGTTGATTATGCTACCAAAGTAGCAACCAGAGCAAGTGTCAAATAAATCACTAGATCAATTAGTTTTTCATCGTCTACCATTCTGAAACATATTTCAATTATTAATAAAAAATCAATTTAATTTAAAATACAAATACAAAGAAATATTACTCAAAAATCAAAGTGTGACGCTAACAACCTTACAAAAAGCTTATTGTATACTGAAATGTCAGTCGACATAACACAGAAATCAAAATTCAACAGACTTCTATGTGGGGTCATGGTAGATGTGCTCTGTGCTCTCTTTCTCATAGCCAAAATTGTCGAAAACAATACAAATCACTTTCTTGTTTATGTTTTTCCAATCAAAGCTTTCTCATCGCTTTCAGATTTTCTATGAGCTGATAAATTTGTTCTGACAGTAATGGCAGTCTGCCTCTCCGAAATGCATATATATTAGGCCGGGTCGATTTGTGGGGAGGCAAAAAAATCGCCCATTGCTCTATGAAAATCGTATTCTAAGGATTAAAATAAGAAACTTTGCCGAAGGAACCATACCTCTAAAACGAATTCTGATGTCCCCCAATTTGGGTCGAACTTTTGGGTAGGGGCAAATTTTGTAAAATCCCACTTTGACCCATTTCGAGTGCTCCAATCGAGTCCAAATGTATGACCGACCCCCACTAACTTTGGAGGCCCGACCCACCCATGCCAGTTTCACACCCCCTGGAACCCCCCTGGGGGTTCCCCATACTAACATTTCAAAAAATCGCCCGTTTCGGCACTTTACATGAAAAAATCAGCGAAATGCCTATGTTTTTTTCTTTTTGGCGTTTTTTTTCTCTTTAGAAATTTATTCAACCCTTTAAAAAAATGAAGGTATCACTGTGACACAATTGCAAATCGGAAAATTGCTTGTGTGCGTTTTTTAAGACACCACAAGACACAGCTGCATGTCGTAAACTTACTTGTGTAGTTTTTTTATAGCACCTACTTAAGAAATGAAGGTTGTTTTTACAACCCTTTTTGTGGGTATTTTATGGCACCTTCTTAAGAAATGCGCGTTTTATGCAACCATTTTAACAATTAAGGTATCACGGGAATGCACCGCAACCCTTTTAAAAAATTAAGGTATCACTGTGACACAATTGCAGATCCTAAAATTGCTTCTGTGCGTTTTTAAGCCACCACAAGACACAGCAGGTAGAATTGAAATTACCATTTTATTCTTATTACCTCGCCTCGTAGACCATATATAACGCAACAGTTTTTGTGAATGCATTAAGTCGTTGTGAAGAACTCAAAGTGTGAAGTGTTAATTTCAGATAAAAAAATATTTAAAAAAAAATAATAAGTGAAGTTGACCATTCCAAATCAAAAAGTTTACAATGAATCCACCATCCTCTACACCGCAAGATGAAGCAACAACAACATCAACAACTATCGAAAACCCAATGAGTCATCAAGTAATTACAGATAATTCATATTATGCGCATTCGGAAAATATCTTGTTATCAATGTTGTTTGATGATAGCAAAGAAAAGCGCGACTGTGCTATCAACATAATTCTACGCTATCGAACAGATGTTGACGACCCAACGCAACTTAGAGCTTATAAAAAACCAGATATAAAGTTTAATTGCACAAGTTACACGGAAATGATCAAATTGAATGACATAAATAACGTATTTGAACCACCATTCACGCGAAGCATTCCGTACGATACATTGAAAGAATATTTAAATCAAGATGATCCACCGTTTAATGATCCAAAAATTGCATCACACATACAAGGAACGGAACGACATGTTCAATTGCTAGCTAGCGTTTCCAAACGGGTTATACCGGAAAATGTAGAGGCTGTTATGGCGACGACATTAGAGAGCCGTGCGAAATTGCCCAGACTTGAAAGTAAAAAAGACTTCAAACAATAATTTTTTTAGATTCTTTTCTGTAACTAACTTAAATTAATTTTTTCATTTACATATGTTCTGACTAAATAAATTTCAAAAGAGAAAAAAAAAAGATATTATTATAAATAAATAATAAATAAATAAATAAAAATAAAGAAAAAACATAGCCATTTCGCTGATTTTTTCATGTAAAGTGCCAAAACTGGTGATTTTTTGAAATGTTTGTATGGGGAACCCCATAGGGGGGTTCCAGGGGGTGTGCCACTGGCATGGGTGGGTCAAGCCTCTAAAGTTAGTGGGGGTCGGTCATACATTTGGACTCGATTGGAGCACTCTAAATGGGTCAAAGTGGGATTTTTCAAAATTTGCCCCTACCCAAAAGTTCGACCCAAATTAGGGGACTTCAGAATTCGTTTTAGAGGTATGGTTCCTTCGGCAAAGTTTCTTATTTTGATCCCTAGAATACGATTTTCACAGAGCATTGAGCGATTTTTAAATCGACCCGCCCTAATATATATATACCTTCTCTATATTCTACCATGCGTCGGATTACGCTTCGGCTAATTAGATACACGAAAAACGCGTTCGTTAGGTTTGTATGTGACAAAAGAAACGGCTGTGTTGCGTAGATCTATGTTTGGCTAATTAGGCCATTTAGACTCCATGAATTTAGAAAAAAAAAATGCCTTCTTTACAGGGACCGCATATAACGATTATCGCTAAAATCAATCTTTTTATAGCACTTATTTTTTGATCGATATTTTTTTCGATCAGAAATAAAATTTATTAGTGGATCGTTATTTTTTCGATAAAAAATAAAAATTATTTCTGATCATTAGCTTTCGATTAGAAATAAAAATTTTTTTTGTCGTTATTTTTTCGATCAGAAATACATTTTTTTTATCGTTATTTTTTCGATCAGAAATAAAAGTCATTTTGTGATCGTTATTTTTTCGATCAGAAATAAGTTATTTTTTTATCGCTATTTTTTCGATCAGAAATAAGAGTTATTTTTTGATCGTTTTTTTTTCGATCAAAAATTAAAATCATTTTGTGATCATTATTTTTCGATCAGAAATAAAAGTTATTTTTCGATCGATATTTTTTAGAACAGAAAAGGAAAGCAAGCATTGATAAATTTTTTTTCGATCAGATTAAAAAAATTATTTTTATTAACTTTTTTATTTTTATATTTATTTTTATTATTATTTTTTTAAGAAACGATACACATGTATGTACATGACGGTGGTTGCCGTTATTAAGAAGTCTTTTTTTTCAGAGACTAAATAATAATTTTTAGATTTTAAAACCAAAAAAGCAGTGTGAAAAAATGGTACAACCGTTTTGAAGGTACCATTAGACTCCTCTCACATTGCAGAACATGTTTTCTTATTGATTTTTAAAAGTTTGAACCAAAAATAATAATTACTTCCGCTTTTTTTTTTAAGGCAAAAATAAAAAGCAAAATTTGCCGAATAATCTTTTCTAAAACCGATAAAAAATATGTATGTCAATGGTATGTATGTATGGTATGTAGAAAGAGAAAACATTTTTTCATGTTAAATAATTTAATTTATTGTCTTAACGACAAGACTAGAAAATCAGGTATAAAAAATGTATAATAATTTTTGAAAAACGTATATTTTAACTATAATCAATCTATTCTTCTTCGTTTGTTTGGTATTGTATACAGCTTTTGTGCCTATCAGCCTTAGAAAAGCTTTTGGCAGTACATTATGTGGCTCTTATTTTTATACCCCAACTTTGTCATTACGTTTGTAACGCCAATAAGGAGGCGTGGCAGGTATAGAAAAGTATACACAGGGTGGCCCAAAATGACCGAAGGGGTTTGAATTGCTTATAACTTTTTTATTATAAAATGTTTTTTCTTTTCTTTTCAGTAGGTATTTTGTAAAGAAGACTTGGGGAATTTAATATGGAGCAGTACTCAATTGAACAACGTGCCCAAATTGTGGAGCTTTATTTTTCAAATCAACGATCCATTGTTTTGACTCAGCGTGCATATCGTCGTTATTTTAATGTGCGGGTTGGACCCTCAGAGTCAACAATAAACCGTCTGGTTGCAAATTTTCGACAACAAAAGGCAGTAAGGAACCTTCCTGGTGCTGGCAGAGGACGAACGGTGCACACGGATGACAATATTGAACTGGTACAGAGGAGTATTCGGGAAGATGGAGAAACATCAACCAGGAGACGTTCGTCACAACTTGGCCTCTCACGAGCGTCGCTGCAGAGAATTTTGCACACAATACGAATGTTTCCATACAAGATTCAGCTTGTCGAAGAATTGAAACCGACCGATTACTAGCAACGACTTGATTATGCAGTTTTTTTCCGTCAAAAAGCAGAAGAAAATCAAAATTTTATTAATAATTTAATTATGAGCGACGAAGTCCATTTCCAATTAAGTGGGTTCGTTAATAAGCAAAACTGCAGGACATGGACTACGGAAAATCCGAGAGTAGTTCAACAGCGAGAATTACACCCATCTAAGTGTACGGTTTGGTGCGGTGTTTCATCGGAAAGGATAATTGGTCCATATTTTTTTGAAAATGAACACGGGGTCGCCGTTTCTGTCAATGGTGTCAGATATCGGACAATGTTGGAAAAAATTTTTAAGGCCAGCCGTGGAAAACCATCCGCAAGTATGGTTTCAACAAGATGGAGCCGCAGCGCACACTGCAAGGGACACAATGGCTCTTTTACGGGACATCTTTGGTGAACGAATTATTTCGCGTACAGGTGATTTTAATTGGCCTCCGCGTTCACCAGATTTAACCGCTCCAGACTGTTTCCTTTGGGGTTATTTGAAAGGAAAAGTCTACATTAATAAGCCTAGAACCATCCAGGAATTAAAAAGCAATATACGCGACGAAATAAACATCATAACACCTGAAGTTTTGCGAAAGGTTATGGAAAATGTGTTGGAAAGAGCACGAATTTGCGAAGCAGAAAATGGCCACCACTTGCGAGATATTATTTTTCATAACAAAACTAAAAATATTCCCCAATTATATACTGTATTAAAAAAAAAATCAAATTTTATAATTATTTCTTAAATAAAAAGTTATAAGCAACTTAAACCCCTTCGGTAATTTTGGGCCACCCTGTATATATATTTGATGCGCATCACCTCCTGAGTCGGTTTCCGTGTGTCCGTCTGTAAGCCGTAATTTTAAAGCTATCGCGATGAAATTCAAAATATAAGCTTTTTTTTTAAAAAAATGAAGATCAAGTTCGATAATGAGCCAAATCGGAGGAAAACCACGCCTACCTCCCATATAGAGTGACTATTTTTACAGTCAAATCTTAAAAATCCACAAAAATCGAGGAAATGCCTTCAAATTTTGCACATAAGCTTTGATCTTTAATGTCAATCCTGACTATAAAATTTTAAAAAATCGGATGAAAACCACGCCTACCTCCCATACAAAGTGGCCTTTTTATTAATGTTAAATCTCTTAAAAATCCACAAATATTATGGAAATGTCTTGAAATTTTGCACATGAGCTTTGATAATTAATATAAACCATCTCTATGATATTTGGCAAAATCGGATGAAAATCACGCCTACTTCTCATACAAAGTGGCTTTATTTTAAACTAAAATCTCTTAGAAATCCACAAAAGTTCAAGAAATGTCTTGAAATTTTGCACATGAGCTTTGGTATATAATATGAACCATATCTATGATATTCGGCAAAATTGGATGAAAACCACGCCTACCTCCCATACATAGTGACGTCTTCAAAATTGGAAAACTTTCTAAAGACTTCGAATATACTTAAGTTCGGCCGCGGAATTTGAATTTAAACATAAATGTATATTTTACCAAATTTTAAAACTTTAAACAAATTTCTTCTAATAAAAACCATCACCTCAATATCAATCACTCTTTCTTACTCTCCTCTAAATGTATCGCCGGCCTTAAAGTGCGATTTTATTATAATTGATAATAATATAAAAGTTTGGCTAATTATAAATTCAACAAGTTTTATTTCATTGAAATTAGTTAAAAATTTGTCGAGTTATTTAATATTAAATTGTAAGCATTAAGGCGGTCTTCTCATTCAAAACCCGTTTTTTGGACCCTTTTTAAAAAAATTCTTATTTGAAAACGCAAAGAATAATTGAAAACTTTTTTTATTTGTTGTATTACAAAAGGTTCAAAGTAAATAAAAAATTTTTTTTTGCCTCGATACGTGGGCTGTTCAAAAAGTAATGAGACTTCAAAGTTGGTGGTGAAAAAAAAAGGTGTCGTCACGGCGGCCACGATTCCGGGTCTCCGGAGCGTCTGAAATGAAAAAAAAAACTGGGTTATAATCAGTATAGATGTAATTCTCGGGTGAACCTCAAGCTTAATTTTCTGATTTTTTTTTGACAAAATGGCGGCCATTCAAAAAAAAAATTTCAATTTCGGGTTTTTTTTTTTGTAGTTTAGTGTAAAAAAAAAATAGTAAAAAATTTTTTAAAATTATGGTCGAGATTCACCCGAGAATGGTGACAATTCTGCGTCGATTCCACTTTGTTTCATGAAAATCGGTTCAGTTGAACTGGAGATATCATGGCCGCCAGTTCGAAAAACGTGGGTTCGAGATAAACGCGTTTAAAGTTTGAAGTAATTTTTTTGGGAAAAAAAAAAAAAAAATCAAAAATGTTTAAATGCAGTTTTAAAGAGCTGACAATTTTTACTTACAAATATTAGTCGGCGATGCCAGCTCCATACAGGCCACCTTCCTCTTTTTCGCAGAAACTGCTTTCTGCTGCCCTCTCTGCTCTGCGAGCCGTTCTGCCAGCTTTTGATGATGCCGCAGCTCGAGTCTCTGATCGGTTCAATCTGTATTCATTGCGAGATAGTGCGTATTCGTATGCGTTTTTGCCAATCGCAATACCCATCAAACCCATAATTTTAAGTATGGGTATAAAACCGTCGTTGAAGAGGCACGTTGCAATGAAATTGGCCACTTCGATGGTGCGTGCGCCTGAGTTGATGTGTTTGGGCGAAAGTGACCAAAGAACAGAATTGTAGGACTCATTGGAATTCTGAGTTTCAGATCCAAGGCATCTTTCAAGCAAATTATCTGCCGACAGCGCTTCGTAAGCTGGTTTTATTACCTCCATCACCAAATCAAATAGCTCATTTTGACGAAGACCTTGCTTCACAAAAAAGGCTGTATCGTCTAAAGTATTTCGAATTTCTAAAAATCCTTTTAGGGGCATATTCACAACTACCCAAGCTATAAATAAATGCAAAAAAAAGTCGAAAAAAAAAGTTGCTCAATGAGAAGACCGCCTTAATCTGAGTTTTTCGCAAGAACAAGCAAAACATGGTTATTTTTGTGATTTTGTAGTGCAGTAGAAATACTTCAAATTGAATAACTCGACGAATTTTCAACCGATTTCAATTAAATAAAACTTTCTGGATTTAAAATTAGCTAGAATTTTTATTGCTATGACATAACGGCACATTTAATACAAAATATGTCCACAAATTTATCTCAAATAGAAAAAATATGAAAAATTTAAGGAAATTTTTAATTGTTTATTGTAATAATATTATACTATATAATAATACAATTTTTAAAAGAAGAAGTTAATTTAGAATAAGTTTCTGGTAGAACATTGGGAACGACTAGATATGGTACAGCCATTGATGCGATGTTTTCACGATTAGCACAAACCTTATATTGCAGTATTTAATAATGACGTTACTATTAATGAAATTCATCAATTTACCTCATAATGAATTTATGTAATATATGTAATAAATATATTTTAAAATCTAAAAAGTAAACAATTCTTTTAGTAATAAAAGAGATGTCTATTCACCCCCTTTACCTTTTATATCAGGGACATAACTGTTATGCAACTTTTTTGGAATTGGTTAAAAGTAATGATTAAAATCGGTTAAAATGCATTTTAGTTATAAATAACTGTTATTTTTAACAGTTTATTTATTTTTGAGGAATAAATTTTAGGTTGACTAACAACAGTTATTGTCTGAAATTACATTTTTTTGGTTATTATTCTAAAAAAGTTGACATTTTGTTTTGGGATACGTGGGCTGACAGAATTAGAGGTTTGCTGATTTATTTTTTTGACACTAGGGTGTACCCTGAAAATGTTTTTGTTTACAACATTTTGCAAATAGCAGTATTAGACAGTCGCTGGTTTCAAATTTGATGTTAGAATTTAATAAATTTTTTGGGACACTAGGAAGGATGCAGATTTAAAGGTTGATTCTTGACCTTTTATTTGGTACTCCAACCGTTCTTCTCCGCTTAGTGGTTTGCATACATCGAGTTTGTATGTATGTATGCACATCCTTGTCTGAGTTTGTGTGGTGTTCATAATATTATGGTGGGGTACTGTAAGTCCCTACTGTAAAAAAAAAAAAAAATATACTCACCAAAACTACCCCAATTATCAAGCCGCCATATATGTAAAGACATTCAAATGTTGTAAATATTGTTGGCTGATTCATAGAACGAAGATATTCCTGCTGTGTCCATATGTTTACAAAATAGTCTGAGCCACTGCAGACGACCTGAGATAGTAACATTATAAAAGCCATGAATGACAGTCCCATCACAGAGCTGCCTGCTCGGAAATATTCCCACCAAACACGTCCAGAAACACCACCTTCTGCTTGATCCTCGGCAATTTCTTTATTGGTTGATGTGTCTTTGTCTGAGCTTTCCTGAAAAATTCAAGAAAGAAATATATGTACTCGTATAATTTCTGAGTCGGATCAATAGGTGTGCAAACTAGGAACATTTGGAGAGGGACTAACAAAAGTAAAACGAAGAGGGACTAACAAAGGGACGCAGTAACTTACCGATTTCCTTCTCAAAGAACCCTCATGTGATGTATGCTTCCGCAGCGGTTGATAACCATCTCGTGCACCATCAATGTAGGGTATGTCTTCCTCCTCGAATATGGTCGGTTCCTCAAATAACTCTGAACTATCTGCCTCACCATCCGCTTGGTCTTTTTTCGGACGCTCCAACAATTTGGCAAAGTCCAAATCACTATTTGCCAGCTCATTGTAAGTACCCTGACGTGATATCCGTCCATTTTCGACAATCACAATCCAATCGGCCTCAGTGAGAAAGTGCACCTGATGTGTTATAAGTACACGCGTTGCTTTTTCTGTTGCCAAACGCCCTCTAGGTCCGATTACTTCATCGAACAAATGACGTCCAACGTGTGCATCGACAGCGCTCAATGGATCATCTAATAAGTAAATTGATGCCGGCTTGTAAACTGCACGCGCCAAGCTATAAAAAAAAATTAATGTCAAACAAATAATCGATAGCACACATTGGGCACATTGCAGCACACATTTTGAGATAACGTTACGTCTTACCACGTTTTGCAAAAAAAAAAATTGATAAAGGCATTTTTATAAAAATGCGACAGCGTTGCACGGAATTATTACTCGTTAAATATAAATAAAGCAGTTATGGTACAACTACAAAGTTTGATTCATTGATCTCGTGACAAAATTAAAAAGCAAATTCGTCGTCAGCACGCAGAGGGAGCTGCTTATGCAACGAAACTGCAAAATTGTTGCAAGCAATTATAACTCGCTGAGTGTTTACGGTGCAAACTATTATACGACTGTAAAGGCAACTTCTTTATGCACATGACAAAAATAGACAATAAATTTATGACATAATGAAACCGCGAACAGAGCTGCTTCAAGATCGATAATGCAACAAAAATGCAACGGCGTTGCATGAAATTATTACTCGGTGAGTATATGCGCTACGGCATATATTATGAAATGGAAATAAACAGTGGAATGTGCTTCAAGTCAGAAGTATATAAATAATGTAAACTACGACTTCATATGTACATCAGGCCATACGTACCCGTAACTCTTATGTATAAATTTTTACACTTCTCGAATGAGCGTTTTAATAGTTTATTCAATTTTTTAAAGGATTTGAACTACAGCGCTAACTGGTGTTCGAGATAGAACAAACTAGATAAGCCCAAAGCACTCACCGTACCCAAACCCCTTCATATAAATGTTCATTCAAATCGTATGAGTAGTTTAGGAATCTATATTACGCATATATATAAATACGTTATCTATGATGTACAATAGGGACAATTTTGGCTCTAGGATTCAATATGGAAAAACATTGTCTAGGACGTGACCGAATTTATAAATTTAAAAATTTTATAAATTTATTTAAGTATTTCGTATGTAGACATCTCTTCGCTGTTGTATTTATATGTATTGAATAACATGATACATATATCATATTATTATAATAGTCGATAGGGTAAATTACCAACAACGAAAAACATACGAAAAATACAACAATGTGCCAGCTGGCAGTGTTCGCTTCAAAAAATACTTGCACATTAAATTCGGCGAATTGCAAGACACGCATACCCTGTTTTGCTTCTTTCTGAAGTTATTAGCAATTATTCACCTGCACCAAGGTTCATTAATATAGGTTAAGTCACTTGAGAGAAAAGCACTCTTTTTCCGCCTTTGCTCAAACTGTCAAAGTAGCTGTTAGCCAAGGTTGATTTATAAGTTTGTCGCAAGGCAGAGAGCGAGTACCTATAATTGTCAAATCGAAGTTGACAGCTCATAGAAAATCTGCAAGTGCTTTCTTTTATCATCCGTTTTTCTTTCGTAGTCATTCGCAAAATTGGCTGGTTTTGACAATTATGGGTACTGAGAAGAGAGTGCGATCAGCCCTGCGACAACCTTATAAATCATCCTTGCTGTTAGCCATGGTAGAATTATACGGTAGGGCCGACTCGGAGAGGAATGGAGTAGAAGGCAGAATAAAGCGAGATAGATGTCAAAATTAGCTGTTCATCGCGAATTTCTTTATGCTCACGTTTCGCAGTTGTTTTTAGGTTTTTTTTTGCAATTTTAAGACTTCTTTCACATTTTATAGTTTTTATTACACTTTTTTTTATAATATTTTCACTTAAATTAGCACAAATTTAACACCTGCGACCGCACTGTTTGCAACTTGGAAACATAAAATATTTTCTTCATTTGCAATTTCTACGAAATTCGTCGTTTTGACATATATCTTCCTTCTCATTATCCACTCTTCGTTGACGCGTGAGAGCACTCAGCGAAGAGGCCCTACCTTATCATTGTATCATGGGCTGTTAGTTAAAAATTGTACAGATTCAGGTTTTTTTTTCTTGATTTCCTTTTATCTATTCTGACAAATCGACCGAGCTTCTCTCAAGTGACTTAACCTATATTAATGAACCTTGGCCTGCACAACAAAAAGACAAAAACAAAAAAAAAAACAATTCGTTGAATACGTGGCATAATAAAGAATTACCTATAACAAAAAATTTATAAAAATATATAAAAAATAAGAAAAAAAAAACAAAAATGCGCATACTGGTAAAAACACAAAATTCTTGGAATTACAACACATTAATATAATAATTAATATATTGAATTTGTCGTAATTATTTTGATTAAAACCTTTAAGAATTTGATTTTAGTAAAATTTTTGGATTAATTAAAACTGGGCTTCGTCACGATCTAATTTTAGCAACGACGAACAGAGAACAAATTTTAAAATTGACCAACCCTTTGCTGAAATCTGATTATAGAAAAATTCTTTAAATTATCGATTCGCTCGCTCCGAATTTTTGTTGAAAAAAAAAAACAAAATACCTGTTTTAATTAGAGAAAATGGCGTTGAAACTAACCTAATACGAGCACGTTGTCCACCTGAAAGCGAGGCGCCACGTTCGCCAACAACAGTCCTGTCTCCGTTGGGTAATTGCTGGAAATCTGTTGTTAGGGCACAACACTTGGTAATCTCATTATAACGTTTTCGATCATAGGTTTCACCAAAGAGTATATTACTGCGTACAGTACCCGTGAAGAGCCAAGGTTCTTGGGCGCCATACGACAGTTCTCCATGGATCACAACATTGCCGTCAATAATAGGCAATTCACCCAATATCAGCTGAAGCAGTGAGCTCTATAAATAACGATCAAAGAAATAATAAGTATGTAAGAAAAAGCTTTAAACAAATGTATGCACCTTGCCAGCACCAACTGGGCCAATCACGGCACAGAGCTGTCCTCGCTTAATATCCAAATTAATGTTTTGTAATGTGCGTTGTGGATTTGTGGAGTCCCAGGTAGCATTAATCTGCTTCAAAGTTATGGCCTGTAGTCCATCACCATCGGGCGTTGCAGTTTTATGCGTTATGCCGCGTGCTTTGTCATCATGGCCCTCTAGCAGCAGATATGCCCGTATACGTTTGAGTGATACCAAAGCCTCGGCACCAAATGATACCGCCAACGGATACCAAATAGCAGCAACAAGCTATATAACGTTTTAGAAAAATATAATTATCCAAAACATTTATGCGTCTGTTTTT
This sequence comes from Coremacera marginata, assembly GCA_914767935.1. Classification (NCBI taxonomy): domain Eukaryota; kingdom Metazoa; phylum Arthropoda; class Insecta; order Diptera; family Sciomyzidae; genus Coremacera; species Coremacera marginata. The sequence goes on along the minus strand of OU612043.1, from coordinate 28,843,229 downwards.
TGAATGGCACTCACTTGAAGTATATTGTAATAGCCAGCCATTGAGAAGACAATATCGGCTGATATAATGTTTCCCATTAGCACAGCGGCTGCAATGGTTATGTACAGGGTAGAACGCTCTGTGAAAACCATAGTACTCAGATAGAAACCACGTAGGTATGATGCATATCTTATTTGCTTGATCTCGCGGCGACGCGCTTCAGCCACCACAGCTTGGAAGGGTTTCTCCCAGGCATACATTTTAATGACTTGTATGCCCTGAACCAATTCATTCATGATGCCAACACGAGCATCTGTGCGTTCGGCTATTTTCATGCGTAGCTTAGAAGCCAGTTTGCTCAGACCTGTCTGCACGGGAATTGTTTTCAACAACAGTCCAATAACGCCCACCAATGCAGCAATGCCAATTTTAAGCCAAATCAGATAGCAAATTAGTACAGCTTGTAGCGGCATTATCCAGATCCAGTGCATGTAAATAAAACCATAATCAAGTCGATTGACATCATTCGAGAGCAGATTTATGAGATAGCCAGCGGGAGTTTTACCAGCGGTTTTCATGGACAAACGTAGTGTCTATAATATATAGAATAAATTATTGAGAATGTAAACGATAAAAGTTCATTACTTAGTGGTTACCTTTCTGTAAATTAATGAACAACAGGCGATACGCATGCGTGCACCGAGCAAACGTTGTCGCAGGTCAACATGATGTATGAGAAAGCAACCCAAAAGCGTTGATAGCACCAAAATTGCAGCGAGCCAATAGACATCAGTCCATATAAAAAGCATAGCTTCGGCGAAACTTGTTAGTTCCAGATTAGATTCGGTTAAATTATTCGCAAAAGGCTCCAAGTCCGTTTTGCCTGATTTAATATCAGCTCCAATGGAGTTTGGTCCAACTGGGGGAGAGGGGGAAGGTTGAAAATGATAAATAAATTATAATAATTTTAAGCAATACATCAATTATTGCAGCTACTGCAGTTTTAGCCCATGAATAAAAAGTCATTCCAAATCAACTGATTCAACACTGGTTGCTTGACCATTTTTAAAAAGTTAATATTTTTATTAAAAGTTGTCCAATGAATTTGGATCTTAGCATTGCTTTCAAAAAATTTTTTTTGTTCTACTTTCAAAATGGCGGCCATATTTTCTTTGCTACCTATAGCGATATTGGCGTTTGTGGTAACTTACAGTGGCTCACAGCTTATAAAGGGTGATTTTTTAAGAGCTTGATAACTTTTTTTTTAAAAAAAACGCATAAAATTTGCAAAATCTCATCGGTTCTTTATTTGAAACGTTAGATTGGTCCATGACATTTACTTTTTGAAGATAATTTCATTTAAATGTTGACCGCGGCTGCGTCTTAGGTGGTCCATTCGGAAAGTCCAATTTTGGGCAACTTTTTCGAGCATTTCGGCCGGAATAGCCCGAATTTCTTCGGAAATGTTGTCTTCCAAAGCTGGAATAGTTGCTGGCTTATTTCTGTAGACTTTAGACTTGACGTAGCCCCACAAAAAATAGTCTAAAGGCGTCAAATCGCATGATCTTGGTGGCCAACTTACCGGTCCATTTCTTGAGATTAATTGTTCTCCGAAGTTTTCCCTCAAAATGGCCAACTTTTTGTTGCCAAAAATGGAAGAACTGAACTTGGTTGACATGTGGTTTCAACAAGATGGCGCTACATGCCACACAGCTCGCGATTCTATGGCCATTTTGAGGGAAAACTTCGGAGAACAATTAATCTCAAGAAATGGACCGGTAAGTTGGCCACCAAGATCATGCGATTTGACGCCTTTAGACTATTTTTTGTGGGGCTACGTCAAGTCTAAAGTCTACAGAAATAAGCCAGCAACTATTCCAGCTTTGGAAGACAACATTTCCGAAGAAATTCGGGCTATTCCGGCCGAAATGCTCGAAAAAGTTGCCCAAAATTGGACTTTCCGAATGGACCACCTAAGACGCAGCCGCGGTCAACATTTAAATGAAATTATCTTCAAAAAGTAAATGTCATGGACCAATATAACGTTTCAAATAAAGAACCGATGAGATTTTGCAAATTTTATGCGTTTTTTTTAAAAAAAAAGTTATCAAGCTCTTAAAAAATCACCCTTTATTATGCAATGCATACTTTCAACTTTAAGGCTCTATACCAACAAAACTAACAGGAATAAAAAAAAAAAAAAAAAATTGGCATCATTTACAAAATAAAGAAGTCTAGCATAGCAAATTATATTCATTTATTGTGAAAATATTCATGTAAATAGTTTAAAATTAGGAAAACTTAAAATACCGCTTAATTGCATCTCACAGCTTATTTTATGCACATACTAAATTTACTCTTTGGCAACTAACTGTAAATCGGTTGCTTACTTTGTACGGTCTCTGAATGGCCAAAAAAAAAGTTTGTTTTACCTTTTTTACGTGTATTTTCTAATATGAGTCGCCGTACAACGATTGAGCAGCGTGAATTAGTGATTCAACACTATAAATATGAACTGTCAAAGTGGAAAATTGTTGAAATTGTTAAAATAAATTATCTACGGTACAAAAAATTATTGAGCGCTTCGTTGAACATGAAAATCGTGTAGAAAATAAAGGCAGAATTTTTCAAATAAAATATTTAACGCTACTGACGAGCGCTACATAGTACGGAAAATAAGAGTTAATCCCAAATTGTCAGTTCCGAAGCTGGACACTGAAGTCGAAAAGGGGTTAGGTAAGTCATGAAGTGCTGAAACTGTTCAAAGAGTACTGCGTGAACACCACTTCAATGGCCGAGTAGCTAGGAAGAAGCCAAAAAAGCCGACTTTCGTTCACTAATCAATATCTGACGAAGACATCTGACTTCTGGAACAGTGTTATTTTCGCAGACGAGTCAAAATGTAATATATTTGGCTCAGATGGTATGTACAATACCTATGTTTAGCGTAAGCCGAATACTGAGCTTCAAAAAGAAAACCTAAAAGCCACAGTAAAGCATAGCGGCGGTAGTGTAATGGTTTGGACCTGTATGTCTGCAGCGGGTGTTGGAAATCTAGTATTTATTGACACAAATATGGACAAAGCTATGTACATTGATATATTAAAAGAAAATCCGCTGCACAGTTCCGAAAAATTGGGAATCCGACACATATAGGAAATTGTGCAGTCCTGGTGAGTATGGAACTGTCCGTACTTAATGACACCACTTGCTCAGAGTTCTGTGACTTGAATGTCATAGAGAATTTGTGGCCAACGTTGGAAAACAATACCCGAAATCATCCGATATCAAGCAAAGAACAGCTGAAAAATGCATTTTGAAAGAATGGAGCGAAATCGTACCGGAAATGACACAAAAATTAGTGGAATCGATGCCAAAGCGACTAAAGGCTGTCATTAAGGCCAAAGGCTACACGGTTAAGAATCTTGTACTAAATTTTAGTAAATCCTGTACTGTATATATGACGACACCGAAATTGTATTAAAATTTAAACCACGCCAAACACTAAAACAAAATTTTATTCCCGCATGGGCTTAAATTGCAATACCCGATGTAGATTAAAAACCTTATTTCAAGTTGTATTCAACTTTACAAAAACACTGATTGGACCTTATCAGTGTGGCTTTCGACCTGGTAAGTCCACCATAGACCAGACTTTCACGCTACGACAAATCCTGGAGAAAACCCACGAAAATCAAATTGACACACACCATCTCTTTGTCGATTTTAAAGCTGCGTTCGATAGCCCGAGAAGGGATTGCTGCCTATACGCAACAATGTCTGAGTTCGGTATACCTGCAAAGCTGATTAGACTTTGCAGAATGACGTTGAGCAACACACGCAGCTCCGTCAAGGTAGGAAATGATCTCTCCGAAAAAAACTTAATAATTAACAGAAAAGGAATTTTGTTAATACAGATCTACATGGTATGAAAATAGGTTTTTAGTAATAACTTTTGATTGGAAAAGAGTATTGGGATATTTTTTTCAAATAAATTATTTTTGAAACTATACTCTTTTATAAAAATTATAAAAAGAACATTTTTAAAAAAATTAATTTCATTAATAAAATCGCAAGGGGTTAACAAGGGGTATGACAGAAATAGTTAATAAATTTTTGTTTAAAACTGAATCCATTTTTGCTAAAAAATGTCATGCCATGTGAAAGGGAGTTTAAAATGCAATTTTTAATTTAAATTATTTTTACAACCAAAAACAAATTTTACGTAATTTTTTGAGGAAACATTGAACATTTTGGGCTTTTTTTGAAAAAAATATTAAAAATACAAATGTACAGTAATTGGTATTGTTAACATTTTTTTTGATAAGTAATTTTATTAAACTTAATAACAAAAAAAAAAAATTTGTGAAATATGTTGAAAACTAACGGAGATATTTACATAGAAAGTCATATTTTTAAATTTCCGATGGTTTTTTCTCATTTCTTAGGGCAAACAAGTTAAAAGCATAAAGTTGTATAGAAGCCCTGTTAAATATAAACTTTTCCGATCAAATATTTACACATACGGAAATTTGGAGAAAAAACAAAATTTTTGATACCCATTTTTTTATTATTTTTATTTATTTTTTTAAGAAAATAAATGCATATTTTAATAAAGAAAATTTTAATATAAAAACTTAAAAATTTAAAAAAACAAAAAAAGATAACTTTTAGAATTCTCTTAAATCAAATATAAATGAAAATGAAACAATTTCGAAAATGCGCTTCTTATGATATCGACTAAATACTGTTAAAAATGACAACAACAAAATTGCAATGGGATTAATTTCTGCAAAATGGATGCCATCATGTGTGGCTTTAAAATACCTTTTGTTTGATACCAAATTTCTATATATTTCTATGGAAAATAGTGAAATTGTGGCAAAAAAACGAAATTTTCGCTGATTTTAAAACGTCATTTTGAAACCGTAAACTATCGATTGAGCACGTATAAAAAAATACGTCGACCTTAGATTTTTGTCCTCTATCACATATCCAAAAATTATTCAAATCGGTGAGTGACACCTGGGGACCTTTCCTTGTGAGTACTAAGATTTAAAATAACTACACAAAAAAGATTTATTTTTAAGAAGTAACCGCAGTGCATAAAATAAACTGTGAGATGAAATTAAGCAGTATTTTTTTTATTTTCTTAATTTCAAGCTATTTAAATTAATATTTTCACAATAAATGAATATGTTTTGCTATACTAGGCTTCTTTGTCTTTTAAATGATGCCAAACTTTTTTATAATATATTCCTGTTAGTTTCGTTGTTACAGAGCCTTAAAGTTGAAAGTATGCACTGCATAAAATAAGCTGTGAGCCACTGTATATAACTCAGCTCCTGTTAAACATAGAATGATGAATTAAAAATCATAATATCAACATACTTTGGCCTTAATCTGACACATAAAAAAAGCTTATGAAATAATTTCTTCGTATAAAAAAAATTATTACATTTTTTGTTCAAAACGTGATATTATGCAACTTTCTACAATTCTTTTTTATAGAAAGCAGTAAGTTGCAATTATATATTTTTTTTTTCTAGCGTACATTTCAACTGTTTGTTAAAACGTAAACATTTTTAACATTCTGACTTATCAACTTTTTTGTTTACAGCCTCCTAAAAATTTTAATTTTGAGAAATTTGCTGAATTTTGCTTACAGGCAAAATATCACGTTTTGAACAAAAAAATGTAATAATTTTTTTAATATGATGAAACTATTTCATAAGAATTTTTTATATGTTAAATTAAAGACCAAAGTGTGTTGATATTATGATTTTTAATTCATCATTCTATGTTTAACAGGAGCTGAGTAATAAAGGGTTCTTAAATTTTAAGGGCCGATGTTGAATGTGAACCACACCTAAACGTCAAGTTTTTTTCTGCATTTCATTTGACATTTCGCAATTTCAGACTAACTCAATTTGAATCATGGAAAGATACACAATCGAGCAAATCGTAAAAGTTATTCAGGCTTATTATGAAAATCGGCGTTCAAATCAATATGCATATCTTCAGTGATGAGGCACATTTTCACCTCAGTGGATTCGTCAATAAGCAGAATTGCCGCATTTGGGCGAATGATAATCCAAGAGTGATTGTCGAAAAACCAATGCACCCATAAACAGTGACTTTTTGGTTCGGTTTATGGGCTGGCGGCATCATCGGGCCGTATTTTTTCCAAAATAAGGCCGGTCAGGCAGTTACTGTGAATGGTGTTCGCTATCGTGAGATGATGACGAACTTTTTATGTCCCGAATTGGAAGATTTGTATGTGGACGATATGTGGTTTCAACAGGACGGTGCCACTTGCCACACAGCTAACGAAACAATGCCTCTTTTGCGCGACAAATTCAATGGCCGTGTTATCTCACGTGGTGGCGATGTCAATTGGCCGCCAAGATCATGTGATTTGACACCGTTGGACTTCTTTCTTTGGGGTTATTTGAAAGAAAACGTCGATAAGCCAGCAACAATTCAAGAGCTAAAGGATTAAATAATTCAGTACATTAACGGCATACTCGTAGAACCTCACTTATGCCTCAGCGTCATCGAAAATTTGTATAATCGGATGGAGGTGTGCCGCCGAGGTCGCGGCGTTCATTTGGCCGATATTTTGTTCCATACATAATTGAACCATACCAATATTATCATAATAAAAAGAAATGACAATAAATTCCTAAATAATTTGTGTTTTATTCAAAATCAACATCGGCCCTTAAAATTTAACCACTCTTTATAAGTTACCACAAACGCCTATATCGCTTTAGGTAGCAAAGAAAATATGGCCGCCATTTTGAAAGTAGAACAAAAAATTGTTTTTTTTTAAAGTAATTCTGAGATCCAAATTCATTGGAAATCTTTTAATAAAAAAATGAAAATTTTTTTAAAATGTTCGAGCAACCAACTTCAGTTTTTTTGAATCACTTCATATGGACTGACTCTAAATTAAAAATTACGTAAAACTAAAGCTCAAAGTATAGTAAGATTGAATACTGCTCTATATTGCTTTTCTATAAAAACTCAGATTCTCATCTTAAACGGCCTCAAGTTTTCGAGCACTTAAATTTTTAACCCTTCAATATTTCTTCTAAACACACCCAACCTATTGTCTATTTGTCACTTTTTTGGGGGTCGCAATACAAAAAACTGTGGATTGCATTCCTCGAACATCACCGTTCCCCTGTCTATCACCGTTCTGGGGTCACCATACAAAAAACACAAGACCCGTCAATTATAGTCAATTATATCTTTGCCGACTTGATCCCTAGAGGGGCAAACATATAAGCTGGTCCTATTACTTTTACCCTTCAACATTTCTTCTGACCACACCTAACCCCTGTCTGCCGATCTTCTGGGATTCCCATACAAAAAACACAAAAACTGACGATTATAGTTATATCTCTGCTGAATTGATCCCTAGAGGGGTCAAATATGTGAGCTGGTCCTATTATTTTTTACCCTTCAACAATGCTATTTAACATACATTTATTTGCTACCATTCTGGGGTTTCCCACACAAAAAACACAAGAACCGTTGAATATAGCTCATATCTCTCCCAAATTGACCCCTCAATATTCCTTTTAACTCGTCTATCCCCTATTTGTCACCCTTCTGGTGGTCCCCATACAATAACATAAAAACTGCCTATTATAGTACATATCTTTCCGGAATTTGCCTCTAAAGGGGTCAAGTATATGATATGGTCCTATTATTTTTTGCCCATCAACATTTCTGCTCAACACACCTACCCGCTACCTAAATAAAAAAGTTGGCTGTACTAAAAAAATTATACTTATTAGAAAACAATGATATTATCTACTGCATAACTAATAGTAATGTCATTATTTTCTAATAAGTATAATTTTTTTAGTACAGCCAACTTTTTTATTTTTAAAGATACGTTTATGTTTTTGGTGCCATTGAAAAGATAGTTGAATATATTACAAAATTGATGTAAAAAAAAATTTCATTTATTACGCAAAACTCTGAGAAATTTGTACTCAAAGTTGAAATTTGGTAATTTCAACCGATTGATTTCTTCTTCACACGATCACAGCTCGGTAACGGTTAAGTGGGTGGGGTTTGCTGATACGCCGTTGGAAAGGTGATTTTATTGCCTTTGAAATGAGCTATCAAAATTAGTTTTATGTAAGTTTTTCTGCTAGAAACAATAATGTGAATCAAAGTCGTGAAATGTTAATTAACCCTGTAGCCCCTAAGAATATGAAAATAGACCCCCCCTCCCATACGATTTTTTGCTCAGCTCGACATAACCGTTCAGCTCCGTAAATAATTGCACTCAATTGCGGGACACCCTGTATATCTTTGCACTGAAATCTACGGTTTAAAATTTATTTTTAAAAGTTTTTATTTCTAAATTAAAAAGTGGGGAAAAAAGCGGGGAAACTAATACTTAAAAACGGGAAAAATAATTATTTTGTATGCAAAAAAGCAGAATTTTCTACACTGAAACCTGGCAGCACTTCCCAGATGGGTAAACATTGCTGACGTTAACAGTGCTGAAGCAAGTTCATAAATTTTACTCCTATCAAAAAGTGCTCAAACGCTCCTAAAGATGTTCTCACTTCAAAAATTTATTTATATAAGGAAAATTGTGAAAATTATTCATAGCCAATATATTATCATTATCCATTATGTTGGTATTTTGGTATGAGGCAAACATTCTGTCATTCAATAAATTTTTTAAAAAGATAGCATTTGTTTTTCAACTTCCCAGCGATTTAATGAAATGCGTTATACGTATATTTAAAAAAAAAACCAAAATGCAATTTTAAAATTTTTCTGACCTGATACAAAAAGAGTGTGAAACGCGGGTATTTTACTTGCTCGTGTGTGCAATCATGTGTCGCTGGGTGTTAAAAAATGTTTAATAAATGCATTAAATCCATTAGAACCTATATTAAGTAATTTATGCAAGGTTCATGGTTATCTTAATTTTAAAAATTTTAAATTTTTCGAATTAGCTCAAAATAAACAAGTCACACAATTCATTCTATGTTACAAATAATCTCCTTTTCTATTTCCTGATTATTATTAATACATGTGTACAATAATATCTTCATTATACGATTTCTATTTCCTGGTTATTATTTATGATCTAATGATTCCTAAAATAAAACTGATCACAGCAGATCATTTTACATGGATGGATTGATTAAACGTAAAATTCTTTCGCAGCTATTGTTTATACATATTTTTTAATTCTATACAAAAAAGAGCATTTCTTTTGAAAAGTTACAAAGCTCAAACTCTGCTATCATTTTCTATGGCTATAATTTGCGTTCTTTCTGATACACTTAGATTTCTACTGAGCTCCAATTTCATAGTCAATTAAATATAAGCGATGTAATGATAACAGCTAGTATTGCAACAACATCAACGCCTCGTCACAACTCAATTATGTAGATAGTTATGTAGTGATCGGAATAAAGACACTCTTTTATAGAGAGAGAAGAAAAAAAACTTACCACTATCATCTCCTGATTCATATATATCTGGCACAAGCCGAGACAATGAAGCGTCTTTACTATAGTCGGCAAAACCCGCATAGGCAGCGCGTACACTGCGATTCAATGGATTCAATTCGTTTAGATTGATGTCTTTGATTAACTTCGTTGATTGCTGGAACTGCAGCAGTAGCTGGGCGAGCACAGCGGGTATAAGAGATCTGTTAAGAATAATGTGAATAATGAAACCTTTAATTAAAATAGAAAACAAATAAAAACATTTCAATTGAACATAGCTTTGAACATACTTGATGACGATGTAAATAAGACAAATGATGCCATCAACTATGGCCGAACGCCAAAATGTTTTCCAGATAGCGTTTCTGAGCAGAGGTTTGCGGCCCTTACGTCGTGCTTTTTCTACCTCTTTGTACCATTGCCTATAGGACCAGAAAAAATCATTATATGATATATCTAAATTGATTTCGATATTTTTTTAGAAAAAAAAACTTACTCTTCCAAGCGATCCCCTAGTTGTTCGGATCGATCTTCGCTTAAGCATTGTGTGAGATCATCTGTATTGAGGCCATTTTTCGAGCCTCTGTATAAAAGTGGTATAGCCCAAACGAAGAGAACTTGTGAAAAAATATTAGCATAATGACGCGGATTGGCCCTATCGGGTTTGCGTGAACTGTCCATGGTTGTAAGCGTAGAACTGAAATTGAAGTGGCAAAAAGTTAATTTCAGCAAGTTAGGAAGAGCTTCGGATAAAGTGATAAACTATCTATAAACAATTATTTTTAAGTCATCAAGCAAAAAATTCGAACACCATTCTTGAATAATGTCAAATCATCCTCGAGTTTAAAGACAAAATTCGTCATATTAAAACAAGACCGTAGCCATCAAAACATACATAATAAGGGTATTCACGATGTGTTGTATTTGCCCTTGTATTGTGTGTTTTTGATAAATTTGATGCTTGTAGTAAATTTTGTAAGTTTACAAAAACAAAATACACTGTGTTCAAAATACAACCCTGTCGCAAAAAAAAAACAACGACGAAACCCTATTGTATTCTTTGTAAATTGCGTTGTGTATATGATCAGCTGATCGTAAAAGCATTTCAACTCAACATCGAGGAAGCTACCGGCTGCGAAGTGAATTTATTTAAAAAATTTAATATTTTTATTGTTTCGTTAAAATTTTTTCATTATTTTGTAGGCATTTCAATTCATATTTCCAAACAAAAGTATATACACAAATGAGCTGATTTTAAAAATACAAGACTTTATTGAAGGTTTGCTCACAAGAAGGTGTAGTATTCACGATTAAATATCGTGAATACCCCTAATATCTATATATTTGGATATTTTCCACGCCAAAGTCAGTACTATCAAAATTGTTTTTCAATGTTGCTTTTCTTAAGCACAATAAAAGAGGACATAATAAAAAATTACTCTGTAAAGTGTTTCTTAATTTGAGGAGAAAGAGTGTAAAAATTCTGTGTATTTTTATAAATTTGGTGTATTTTAAAAATGTAAGGTTTTTGGTAATTTTTTTTAAGTGAAAACTGCTTGAGGCACATTGTGCATTTTTTGGTAGAGGTAAAGATATGAATGCGCTTCAGCACTCATAACGTTAGCAATGTTCACTTCAGCAATGCTAAGGTCAGCAATGTTAAATCGTTAATGTCATTACTGTTAACGTTAGCACTGTTAATGTCTGAATTACTGATTCAGCTACCAAGCAAACAGAAATCTCAGCAACGTTTGTATTTTTTGTATGGAGACCCCCAGAAGTGTGGCTAGGGGTTAGCTAAGCTTAGAAGAAATGTGAAGGGTGAAAAATAATAGGACCATATATTTGACCCCTCTAGGAATCAATTCCTGAGAGATAAACATAATCGACAGTTTTTGTGTTTCTTGTATGGGGACTCCTAGAGGGGTGGCAGATAGGTAGTAGGTGCGTTCAGAAAAAATGTTGTAGGGCAAACAATAATAGAACCAACACGTATATTTAACCCCTCTAAGGATCAATTCGGGAGAGATATACATTTTTTCGAGTGGGACCTCCAGAAGGGTGGCGTATAAGAGTTAAATGTGTTGCGAAGAAATGTTCAAGGACAAAAACTAATAGGACCAACTCATATTTATTCTACTAGGGGTCAATTTGGGAGAGATATGAACTATAATAGAGTTTTTTTTATTTTCTATGGAGACCCCCAGTAAGGTGGTGGATAGTAGTTAGGTGTGATGGGAAGAAATGTTGAAGGGCAAAAAATAATAGGACCAAGTAATATATTTAACCTCTTATGGGTCGATTCGGGAGAGATATAAAGCTTAATTGACACCTCCTGTATTTTTGTATGGAAACCCCCAGAAAGGTGGCCGAAACGGGGTAGGTGTGTTGAGAAGAAATCTTGAAGGACAAAAAATATTAGGACCAGCACATATATTTGAAACCTCTAAAGGGCAATTCGGGAGAGATATGAACTATAATGGACAGTTTTTGTGTTTCTTGTATGGGAATCCCCAAAAGAGTGCCAGATAGGGAGTAGGTGTGTTAAAAAGAATTGTTGAAGGGTAAAAAATAGTAGAACCAGCTCGTACATTTCAACCCTTAAGAGGTCAATTCGGGAGAGATATGCACAACAATCAACAGTTCTTGTGTTTTTTTGTATGGTGATTCCCAGAAGTGTGGGACCATTTCATATGTTTTACCCCATTAGGGATCGATTCGGGTGAGATATGAACTATAATGGACAGATTTTGTGTTTCTTGTGTGGGAACCCCCAAAAGAGTGGCAGATAGCGGGTAGGTGTGTTAAGAACAATTGTTGAAGGATAAAAAATAGTAGGACCAGCTCGTACTTTTGAACCCTTAAGAGGTCAATTCGGCAGAGATATGCACTATAATCAACAGTTCTTGTGTTTTTTTGTATGGTGATCCCCAGAAGGGTGGTAGATAGGGGTAAGGTGTGTTAAAAAGAAATATTGACGGAAACAAAATAATAGTATGAACTCATATATTTGTTCCCTCAAGAAGTCAATTCAAAGAGATTATTTTATTCGAAAATTTGATGATTTATTCAAAAACCCGGTTCTAAAATACTCGATAAAAGATTTACCCCAAAATTTGAAGATGTACCCAAGTTTATTTAGAATTTCGCCTAATTTTCTAGACTACTGACTACTCATTATTCCAAAGAATATGCACATTTTGGAAGCAGTCGGACAAAGGCTATATAAGGAGTTCGATTTAAATAAAAGTGGCACGCCCCTGTCTGATTCCATCCAATATTGTAGACTAATCACTGCTTATTACTCCAAAGAATATATTTGCAAAATTTGGTTGAAGTCAGAAAAACGGTGTAGAAAGAGTTCGATTAGAATTAAATTGACACGCCCCTTACCCAATCCCACCCAAGTTTGTAGGCTTAAAACTTCTCATTATACTTAAGAATATATGTAAGAAATTTGATTGAAATCGGACCAACGGTGTAGATGGAGGTAGTTTAAAAATTAAGTGACACGCCCCCTGTCTAGTACCGCCCAATTTTATAAACTTAAGATTGCTCAAATTACAAAGGATTATATGTGCAAAATCTGGTTGAAATCAGACACTCGGTGTAGGAGAAGTTCGATTAAAAGTAAAATGCCACACCCACTTGTGTAGTCTAAAGACTCCACATTACCTTATACCGACGAATATATGTATGGGTTGGATAAACAATGTGGGCTGAATTTGGGTACATACAGATACGATGTCATTCAGTTTTATACATATTTACGAAAGTTTTTCTATTTTGATGACGTCACTTTGTATGGGAGGTAGGTGTGGTTTTCATCCGATTTTTCCAATTATCATAGAGATGGTTCATATTCTATATTTCAAAGCTTATGTGCAAAATTTCAAGATATTTCTTGAATTTTTGCAGATTTTTAAGAGATTTAACGTTTTAAATAAAGCCAATTTGCATGGGAGGTAGACGTAGTTTTCAACCGATTTTCCCAAATATCATAGTGGTAATCTATATTATTTAACAAAGCCTATGTGCAAAATTCCAAAATATTTTTGTGATTTGAGCAGATTTTTAAAAGGTTTTACTGTTAATATAAAGCCATTTTGTATGGGAGGTAGGCGTGGTTTTTATCAGATTGTCCCAAATTTTATAGTCACAATTTATACTAAAGATCAAAGCTTACTTGCAAAATTTCAAGGCCTTTCATTAGCATTTGTGGATTTTGAAAAAATTTTACGGTCAAAATAAATTTACTTTGTATGGGAGGCAGGCGTGGATCCGATTTGGGTTATTCTCGAACTTGATCTCCATTTTTTAGAAAGAAGCTTATATTTTGAATTTCATCGCGTTAACTTTTAAATTACGGCTGTAATCGTGATCATAGACGGACAGACAGACGGACACACGGAAATCGATTCAGGTGGTAATGCTGATCAAAGCTATATATACCTGCCACGCCTTCTTATTGGCGTTACAAATGGAATGACAATGTTAATATACCCCTTACGCAGTACGCGTTGGAGTATAAATATTGGTGTTTCTATCAAAATAAATGACATTAGGTTTTTTCACAAAAATTAATTGTACGTAAAAATACATTGTCGTTAAACTCAAGAACATCAAAATCGGTTAAGAATTCGCTAAATGGCGGCAGTTGTAAAGTTTTTCTTTTTTTTCTTTGTCAAACCATACAAAATGCTCCAATTTAGTCAAACCTCAACCGATTTTGCTCATCTTTAACTTGTTGAAAAGACAAGATTCAAATTCTACGTGAAATTTTACGACAAAGAAGTGGATTTTGTTTTTCATTTCCAACACGGCTCAAAATGCCGGCACAGCAACGTTGAACTGTTGTTTAAAAAATTGAATGATGAACTCTCAACATATCCCTCTTTAAGAATTTCTATAAAGTTTGGTTGTGCTTTGTTTAGTCGTCACAATGTGTATTTTATCAAACAGTTTTAGTGTATATTTAACTCTAAAACGTCTCTTAATAAATTTATTATTAATTAAAAATTAATCATTATAAGGGTAAAAAATTATTAACACTACAAAGTGAGAATTTCAGGCACCAGCAAATTTTTGCAAGTGTATTTTATGCAGCAGTAGTCTTTGCAGTCTGCGGCGACACTACACAGCATTGATAACGAACTATTATCTATCTGTAATAATTCCTTAAAAAGTCTATATTTGCTTACAGCAACATTTTACTTATAGCAACATTTGTAGCGAAGTTGCAATGTCTCTGTTTTTTTTAACCTTTTAAAGCATAACAGGGTTCTGTTGTGTCACCTTTTTCTATTAAACCATTTTTTGATTATTGCAATATATGCTACTTAAACCTGGTTAAATGGAATATTTATGAAATCATCTGAAACAGGAGTATATTCTGTGCACCAAAAATAGTATGGTCCGAGCTTAAAACGCCAACTGAGTAATTTTCTTATTGAGTCATTTTCGAGCCAACAAATTTTGGAAAAATGTCATAATTATTAATTTTATTTTTGCCTACTGGTTCTTGACAAATGGTGCAAATTGATGTTTTATATTAAAGCTTAGTATGCTGTAGAAACGAAAATTTTTGGGCATATAATTCTACACGCGAAATTTTGGTGTAGAGTCAAAATTTTTTGTGTGGAAAAAACGCACTTAATAAACTAAATAAATTTGTTTAATAGCAAATTCAACACCAACACATAAATACTGCTTTTTTTTATTGTTGAATGTCAAAATTCCGCGTCAATTAAATGCACGCGCAATTAAATGCCACATTTATGCCATGTGTTCCACACATGGTTGTGAACTTAGCTACACTGAACAAATTTGTTCCTTCAACAGCGTACTGTCTAGCGAAAAAAAGTCCGCTGCCTTTTCGCTGTCAAAAAACTCAATGTACTTCTTATGGGAATTTTGTTTTTGTTTCTACAGCATACTGAGCTTAATGCAATAAATATTATTTGCCCATAAACTAGTTTTATCAAAAACAGAATTCTAAAAATAATATCCCAATTTTTCTTGAGATATTTTAAAAATTTCAGATTCCAAGATTAAATTTTCTTTACAAAAAATTATTTAAATTATTATTATTATTATTAAATTATTTAAATACGTTTTGTTATTTCATTATCTGTTCTGAACGTTCTGTTATTTTTATCGTAAGAACTCGACCAAAGATGTTAAATAATGATTAGATAATGCTAATGATTGCTAATTAACCTTCTTTTGTGAAATTCTCTAATTCATTAAACAATTACAATTAGTTCAACTAATTCCCATTAGATAATTGAAATTTTTATTCCAATGGTAAAACTAATTGCAATTAGTTGCCATTAGCAAAAAAAATTGGTTTACCTTTACAATTAGAAATCTAATTGACTTGTGCTAATGCAATTAGATATTCAATTAGCTCAAATTACAATCAATTATTTTGATAAAAATAAATTTTTTCGAAAGAATTATTGAAGTGAACGAATAATGATGTAAGCCACTGTATGTGAAAACATGTGGTTATTCGATTACCGTAAGTCTACTTTTACATTGGCAATTATAATTGCCGCAATTCTTTATGATTCTCGTTTGAAATTGCCATTTGTGTTTACACGGGCAATTCTGTTTAGAGCAATTCTAGTACAAAACAACGCGTAGAAAATTGCGAATGAGAATAACAAAACGAATTGCCAGTACGGGCAAGTTTTTCCCTGTTCCATTCTTCTCTCCAACGAACTCAACAATTGTGGCAATTTTAATTGGCAATGTAAAAGCGGACTAATTGTTATCAACTGGTAATTGTTTGAAATGTAAATAAATAAACGTGCTTTGCAATTTGTTTCAACTTGAAACTTTCAAGTGTTTGCATTGTTTAATATTCTAAATGAAAGTGGTATTTTTGTTAACTTAAAAACATATTTATTTGTCGCAATGTCGGAAGAAATATCACTTGCAAGTGAATTTTCTGGTGATGATGAGGATTTTGATGTTACATACACGCCTTCATATGTACATAAGTAATATATATATGTGTGAAATTCATATTATGAATATTTTAGTTTTTTTTTTGTTTTTGAAAATATCAAAATAAGTGATTCTAATTCGAGCTAATTGAATATCTAATTGCATTAGCAGAATTCAATTAGATTCCTAATTGTAAAGGTAAACCAATTTTTTTTGCTTATGGCAACTAATTGCAATTAGTTTTACCATTGGAATAAAAATTTCAATTATCTAATGGGAATTAGTTGAACTAGTTCTAATTGTTTGATGAATTAGACAATATAAACCAATTGCATCAATTGCTAATTCTAATTGGAATTTAACATGTATGAACTCGACTCACGCTATTTTTAAATTTTTTAAGTTTAAGAAAATATTTGGCCCCTGGCTACGGGCCTGTATAAAAATCGAAAAAAAGAAACTTTAAAAATATTATTGCGTAAACAGTTGATTTCATAAAAATTACATTAAATCAGGTTAAGGTAGCATATATTTCAATAATCAAAGTATTGTTTAATATGAAAAGGTGACACTTCTGAGCCCCGTTGTGCCTTAAAGGGTTAAATAAACAAAGACATTGCAATTTTGTTACAAATGTTGCTGTGATTAAAATGTTGCTGTAAGCAAATATAGACTTTTAAAATATTATTACAGATAGATAATAATTCCTTATCAATGCTCTTTAGTCGCCGCAGACTGCTAAGTGTGAGTGTGCAAAGTTAACGTTAAATCACACTTCTTTTTTTTTTTTGCAACAATTTGACCTTGTTTTCATAACCCAATTTCTAGTGTGTTTATGACTGCTATTCGGAATTAGTTGTATTTAGATCTTACTTGGAACAAATCAGGCATTGTTTGGTGTAAATGATGCTTGATAGAGACGAAATGAAAGATCATATTAAGAGTAGGGGATTTGCATTCAAGCGTTCGAATGTAAAGGGTGGTTTTTTAAGACTGTTCTAACACTGATTTTTAACAAAACACTTGAAATTGCATTAATTAGCAATTAACTAGTGTTACGGTGGAAAGGGGGGAAGTGCACGAATAAGAATAAAATAAAACGTATAAAGTAAAAAAATTATAAATTATTTATTTATTAAGTCAAACAAGACAATTTACTTATACTTACAGGTTTATTTTATTTATTTATTAACTTTTTTTTCTCCTTCTTAAAAAGTATTATATATATATATAAGTTGTATTATTGTAAGTTATTTTTTATTACATTTATTATTGGTTTGCATGCTCATCTCAAAGTAGTGGCACAAAGCACTACTTAGCAAAGTACTACTACTACATAAAAAAGCACTAAATCTAGTGCAAAAGCACTGACCTGCAACACTGGAGCTCAGATCGACCGACGCTTTATTAATAGGCCCGGACACATGATCAAATTTTTCATCCAATAAGTCATCAAAAAATTTGACCAACAGATATATACATATATATGGAATTTGACGAAAAATTTGACATGTGAACACTCATCAAATTGTTGGTCAAATCGTTTGACGAAAATCAAAATATTTTGATTTTTCGGTTGTTTGATCAACGATTTGATGAAAAATTTGACGTGTCAAATTTTCTAGTGCGATCTCATCACTTAAAAAAAGATTTCAACGCGAACACATCAACTCAAAATGCACGATGAAGAAGATTTTTGTAATGATTTTATTGAAATTTATAGACTACATCCATATCTGGCAGATTAAAGCGGAAATTTACAAAAAAAAGATTATTTCGAAATAAAGCATATGGAGTGCTGCTGATGTGTTCACTTCGGTGTGTAAGACAATAATGAAATTTGACGAAAAATTTGATAATATGAACACTCGCGTGGTCAAACTGTTTGACCAATATTTTGATGAAGAATTTGATAATGTGACCGCCCCTAATGAGAGTAAAAAAAATTCACAATTTGACAATTGCAGGTTCTACCAGGGCGTTTTTTTTTTGCAAAGTAAAATACCGTTATCGCAGCAGCGTCACTTTGATATGCAGTAACTGGGTGATTGGGTGAAAATTCAATAAAAAAATACTTTCAAAGTAATGTTTTAAAACGCATAAGTGATTGTGTTGTAGTTAATTCTGAATAAAGTGATGCTAGTGTATCTAAAATTCTCAAAGAGGAGGTCTCAATACGAGCGGTAAGTTGTTTGCATATATCTGTGGCGACAAGAAATAACGACTAAACTCAAAATATCGTAAAAAACGATATTTTAATAGCACTAACTACGACCTTTTTTCGGAAATATATGATCCGTTGAACCAACAAAATAGGTGCAGACATAAGTGGTTATCTATTCTGTGCAAAAAATGGGCTTCTCAGTACTTATCTTACATATCGCTTTTTTACGATATTTTGAGTTTAGTCGTTATTCCTTGTCGCCAAAGACATGTACATATTTATTAGAGCCCTGTGAATATACCCTGATTCTCTACTGTAGCAGTCACTGCAAGCAAAGCTGCAAGTGAATAAATGTAAACAACAGATCGTGTAGCAACAGGTCGTGTAGCGCAAGAAAATAACTTTTTATTTGTTCTCTGTTCTCTTTTCATACACTTTTGCACTGAGGTGACCTTGCATCTCTACGCGTTGTTTCAGTTATTCCTCTGAGTACTTAATAAACTACACGAATACTCAGGAATCTGCTGCAGTGACCTGAATAAGAATCAGGTATGTTGGTTTTTCCCCGCAATAAGCTTTATGTTATTCTTAATGCATATTTGTGTTATTTTTTTACCCCAACGCGTACTGCGTAAGGGGTATATTAACTTTGTCATTCCGTTTGTAACGCCAATAAGGAGGCGTGGCAGGTATAGAAAAGTATATATATTTTTGTGCAGCATTAGCTCTTGAGTTGATTTGTGTGTGTCCGTCTGTCGACACGATTACACCCGTAATTTTAAAGCTATCGCAATGAAATTCAAAATATAAGTTTATTTTTAAAAAGGGAAGATCAAGTTCGAGAATGAGCCAAATCGGATGAAAACCACGCCTACCTCCCATACAAAGTGACTATATTTTAACAGTAAAATCTCCTCAAAATCCAAAAACATTAATGAAATGCCTTGAAATTTTGCATATAAGCTTTGGTCTTCAATATAAATCCTGGCAATGAAATTTGGAAAAACCGAATAAAAACCACGCCTACCTCGCATACAAAGAAGCTTTACATTAACCATAAAATCCCTTAAAAATGTGCTAAAATTGCAGAAATGTCTTGGAATTTTGCACATAGGCTTTTATATATAATACGTATATAGACAATCGCTATGATATTTGGCAAAATAGGATGAAAACCACGCCTACAAAGTGGCTTTATTGAAAACATTAAATCGCTTAAAAATCAGAAAAAAATACAGAAATGTTTTGAAATTTTGCATACAAACTTTGATATTTAACATGAGCCACTCTTTGATATTTGGCAAAATCGGATGAAAACCACGCCTATCTTCAATACACAGTGACGTCATCAAAATTGAAAAATTTTCGTAAATATATAAAACTGAATGACCCCACGTCGTTTATCCAACCCATACATATATTCTTCGGTAAAATGTGGAGTCTTTATACTAGAAAAGTGGGTGTGGCATTTTACTTTGTTTACAAATTACTCTATGTGGCCGCTAAGGGTAAAATTAAATTAAGCATATGACACAAATATTTTTGCAGATTATGCATACAAATTTTATAGACGTCGAAAGACTTCGGATATACTTCAATACGGCCGCGAGGCGGTATTTTATCATCAGTTCCATGCTGATGCTCCATTCCTTACTAGTTTGTTGATTTATTCGCTACCTTCGATACAAAAAAAACTAAAACTGTCGAAAACAGTTTATATCGACCGTAGCTGAACTCCTAGAGGGGTCAAATATATGAGCAGGTCCTATTATTTTTTACCCCTCAATATTTCTCCCCAACACACCTACCCTCTATCTACCACCCTTCTTTGGCTCCCCATACAATAAACACAAAAGCTGTCGAAAATAGTTTATATCGGCCGTAGCTGAACTCCTAGAGCGGTCAAATGTATGAGCTGGTCCTATTATTTTTGCCTCTCAGAATTTCTCCCGAACACACCTACCCCCTATCTACCACCCTTATTTGGCTCCCCATAAATAAACATAAAAGCTGTCGAAAATAGTTTATATCGGCCGTAGCTGGACTCGTAGCGGGGTCAAATATATGAGTTGGTCCTATTATTTTTTGCCCTTTAACATTGCTTGCGAACACACATACCCCCTATCTGTCTCCCTTCTTTGAGTCCCCATACAAAAAACATATATTTTCTACGAACGAACGAATAAAAAAATATTCCCTAAATATTCAGGGCATGAACACTGATATTTTTGTTACTTTTTATTGCTTTATTTGCTACCTACTTTTGTTAGTAAAGCATTGTGCTCTTATTCTCTTCGTTTCTTAGATCTGAACATGATAGAATAAGAGAAGGTAGATGCATTTCGGAGAGGAGTTTCTGGAAAGATTGCTTATTTATTTTATTAACATTTTATCCTTCAGTGCAACCAAATGGTTAAAAAGCAGTCTGCCCTCATACCAGTAGTATTTCAAGAACTGTCTTTTTTCATAAAGCCAACTAGTATTTTCTACATGGCGATATCATGGGAAATATCAACTGTACCTTTTGTTTATGGACAGTTACTGAAAAGATCAATATTCACGTACAGAATTAGATCACAGTTTTTCTTTACTTTCTTGACACAGTTGGTTATCAAGAGGATTTTTTTTAAATTTGGTGACTTAAGTCATCCCAGGCTTGATCCTCATAGCACAGACAACAGATCTTGCTGTTTTATTTTTTTGTTAATTATATATTTATTTATAAATATTTAAAAGAAAAAATTTTAAATATAATACATTTTTCCCTTTCCGTACTCGCATCGAACCGCGTACAATTTGGCTGCAAGTTGGGCGTGCTACCATCGCACCATTGCCTCCCTTGTATCAAAGCGAACAAACCTGAAAGCAAGTATAGTACACAGTGGTGCATAACAATAAGAACAGTTGTCTTTTCAAATTTAACGGCCATTTGAAAACTTTTTTAAAAAAGTACGAATGGGGAATGAAAGAGAATACAAAAATATGTTTTCGGAAAAAAGCAACAACAAAAACAACAAGTGGCGTTTACCGTTGAGCCGAAATCGTTTTTTTTAGCGGTGCACAACTATAAGAACAATTCTATATCAGTTGTGTGTAGTCGATTTTCTGAAGAGGAACACCGTTTTTTTGAGCAACAATAAAAAATATATATAATGCCACGTGGTAAATACCTTTCTGAAATCGAAAAAGGCTAAATATATGCTTTTCAAGCTGATGGACCCTCGTTACGAGAAATTACAAGAAAAGTTGTACGCTCAGTAACAGTTGTGCGGAATTTTTTGCAAAAAAAAGAAGAATATGGTGCAAATAAAAGAGGAGGACCAAAGCCCAAGCTAAGTTCGAGGGATAAGCGTCGAATTGTACAATCAGCAAGCAATTCAATGAAGAGCGCTAGCAAAATATCTAAGGAATTAGGCTTAAATGTATCACGTTGGACGGTAGCTCGAGCACTGAAGCAGTCTGGAACTATCATAAGGCAAGTTTTCAAGACAGCACCAAGGTTGCTTCAGCGGCACAAGAAAGCGCGTCTCGATTTCGCAAAAAATAATATGACAACGGACTGGAAAAAGGTGGACGCGTTCTTTAAAGTATTTCAATAATCCATAACATCCTCTTTTGTTTTTTAGGTTATTTTTTCGGATGAAAAAAAATTCAATTTGGATGGCCCTGATGGATTCAAGTGTTATTGGAGGGATTTACGTAAAGAGCCGCGATTTTTTTCCAAACGAAACTTTGGGGGTGGCTCTCTCATGGTTTGGGGTGCTTTCAGCTTTGAAGGAACCCTGGAATTAGCTTTCCCAAGCACCCGAATGAATTCTGCTGAGTACATTCAGACGTTGCAAATTAATCTTTTGCCTTTTCTTCAAAGAAAGAGAAGCTCCAAATGGATTTTTCAGCAGGACAATGCGTCCGTACACAAAAGTCAAGAGACGCGAGAATGGATGCAAACAAAAAAAGTCAAATGTTTAGACTGGCCTGCCTGTTCTCCGGACATGAACCCCATAGAAAATGTTTGGGGATTACTCGTGAAACGTGTTTACGCCGAAAACACTCAATACAACAGTGTTACAGAACTTAAAGTTTCCGTCATTCGAGAGTGGGAGTCTTTTGAAATAAATCAGCTACGGGATCCAATTATTTCAATGCCCAATCGAATTTTCGAGCTTACTCGACAAGGCGGAGGACCCACACATTATTAAAATGCAAAAAATTTTAATTTATATAACTTTAAAATATTTTTACTATGCTAATATCATATTGTTCTTATAGTTATGCACCATTCAAAATACAATGATTTCGGTCTAACTGAAAAAGCCACTTCTTATTGTTGTTGTTGTTTTTTTCCAAAAATATATTTCTTTCACCTCTTTCTTTTCCCATCTGTAGTTTTTTCAAAAACTGTTTCAATGGCTATAAAATTGAAAAAGATTGTTGTTCTTATTGTTATGCACCACAGTGTATACAGTATGTAGCAAAAATAAGTTTCCACACACAACTTTTTTAAATCTGTTCCTTTTTTATATGGAAAGTGTGGCTGCACTCAGCACATGTTGCATTTTTTCGTAGAACTGATATCATTTGTTCATTTCATAGGAATTAAGTTGCGTTGAAATTGCGCATTTGAAAATATTTGATTATTTGTATAATACAGTTGAAGCTAGGACGTTGCAAAAATAAGTTTCCAATTTAAACGTTGCTATATTTTTGCTAGTTTTGATGGTTTTAAAACAACTTTTTGAATTAAACGATTTAATTACTTCATTTCTTACGTTGAAATCAGTTCATTCACAATTAAAATAAAACCACATCGGTAAGTATTGGAACGTTTGTATTAGTTAATTTTTCAGAGGCAAATCATTTCTATTTTTAAATAGGTAAAAAATTTATGTAAGAAATATGGGAAATTTTAAGCAATTATCAACAGGTGAAAGAAAGGCAATCATTGAAATGCATAAACAAGGCAGTTCTCATAGAACTATAGCAAGTATTTTTAAAAAATCTCATACTTCCATTGGGAAAGTAATAAGGGCTTTTCAAAAACAAGGGCAAGTTGAGTCCAAAAAACGGAGTGGAAGGCCAAGAGTGACATCTAAAAGGACAGAAAAAAGAATTGTAGCTATCTCGGATAGTAATCCTTTCACTTCAGTACCTAAAATTCGAGCACAGCTGCTTAACGAAGGTCGTGATGCTCCATCTACTGATACTATACGCAGAAGACTACATGAGGCAGGTAAACGTGGGCGAGTTGCTCGAAAAATTCCGTATGTCAGCAAGCTAAATATGAAGAAAAGAATGGAGTTCTACAAGGATCATGCTCTAAAACCCCAAAAATTTTGGGACAATGTCTTATGGACGGACGAATCCATGATAAGAATGAAACATTCTCATGGTAGAATCTACGTTTGGAGAAAAAAAGGAGATTCTCTTGCTTACAACTGCACAAGGCCGACCTTTAAAGCAGCAGAAAAAGGTGTAATGGTATGGGGATGTTTGTGCACAAATGGCGTAGGTAAACTTATAACTTTGGAAGGCAGGGTAAATGCCGATATCTACCTTAATATCTTAAAAGACGTAGCGGTACCTGAAGGCAAAAGGTTGATAGGCAATGATTTTGTTTTCCAGCAAGACAACGCTCCCATCCACACCGCCAAAAAAGTTTTGGAATATGTCAGTAATGAAAATATAAACATTTTAAAATGGCCACCACAAAGCCCTGACTTGTCTCCTATCGAAAATGCCTGGGCAATCCTTAAAATGCGTATTTCGGAGCAAGCGCCCCAAAACATCACAGAATTAAAAAAATGTATTACCGAAAATTGGCAAAAAATAACTCCAGACCAATGCAAAATCCTTGTTAATACTATGGAAGGCCGACTTGCTAAGCTGTATAACAAAAAAGGTGGCCATTGTGGATATTAATATAAATGGAAACTTACTTTTGCGATTTATATTACTTAAGTTAATACTTTTTTATTGTCAATTCAGTACGTAAAATATTCTAATAACATAACTAATATAGCTCCTTAAATACATTTCTTGTACCGTTCTAAAATTATAAATAAAAGTTAAAAGCAAACTATAAATACAAGTTTTTTTATTGTTTTTCTTTATTTTGTTGTGTGGAAACTTATTTTTGCTATATACTGTATATCTTTCAATTTTTTCCATAGGATTGATGACAAAAAAAGAATTGTATTGTTTATCCAAAATAATCATCAATCGATTATATAATTTGGGCTTTATTTATATAATTTATTTTAAATTTTTCTTAAAAAAAAAAAAACAAAAACCGACGAATAGTTCGCAATGATAACAATCGAGTTCGATATCGATTACCATTCGAAAAAGATACGTTTGGCGGACGTAACGGTTACTTCGTAAACGAAGGTGCGCTTATGTTTCGAAAAATTATTCGTTTACAATTTCAAAGCTATTAATTCTTCATCACAAATGCGAAGATAATTATATTTTCCACTTTTTTACAGTTAGGTGGATACTTTCGGATAACTTTTTTGGCACTTTCAGACTTATTTTTATTATTACTGGAGCTATAACACTGGTATGATATATCTTTCGATTTTTGATCATCAATTAGGAAAAAATACGAAATTTTTCTTCGATAAAACGAAAATTTTTCTTCGCTGTAAACGAGATATGTGTAGTATTGATAGTTTTATATTCGAAATAATGTGAATTAAAAACTTTATTTGAATTATATGAAAGATATCGTATTTATATGGAAATTCACATATCTAAGGATAAAACAAATTTTAGATTCAAAGTTGCATTCGTTAATATTGCAGCATGTGCTGTTTCCAAATCAATCAATGCAAGGCCTACTTCGAAAATTGCTAATGTTCTGAAAAAAGGCTACGCTCAGATTCAAATTTTTAGACCGTAATGTACGTTCAGAGTAATGAACGAAAGACTCAATTCAATCATAAAAGAAAGAAAAGAACTACTGATTGCTGTTTAAATATAAGTATGAGCTACTCAAATAAATATGTCTCCGTGGCCCAGTGATTAGAACAGCCGACTATGGATCAAAGCGTAGTGTGTTCAATCCTCGGTGAAAGCAAAAATATGAAAAATTTTTAAATAGAAATTTTTCCGATTTTATACAACCAGTGCGGCGAAGAATTGCCGTGTTGTTGTTTTCAAAGAAACCATTTCATTACATTGATTTTACCCCCCATCTAGCTCGTCGTATTGTTGTATACGCGGCTATTAAAGTTTAAATGTAGTATCGGCCTACTTTCTTGTCGTTTACTGGACATAAATTCTTGATCAGCAACACCACCTGAGTAGATTTGGCCATATCCGTCAGTATGTCTGTTATTTTGGGATATCGTTATGAATTTTGATAGAAAGACATACGAGGGTGGTCCCAGATGTGCCTGACCTGACGCACATCGCATATTGACTGAAAATTTGGACATGAGAAAGCTGTGAGCAAGATGGGCGCCACGTTTGCTCACAATGGAACAAAAACAGCGTAGTGAGGATATTTCAATCGATTGTTTGGCGATGTTTCACAGCAATAAAGCTGAGTTTTTGCATCGATTCATAACCATGAATGAAAAAAGGGTCCATCACTTCACACCTGAGACGAAGGAACAGTGAAAATAATGGAGTGAAAGGGGAGAATCGACTCCAAAAAAGGCAAAGAAAGTTCCAACTGCAGGTAAGGTCCTGGCTTCAGTTTTTTGGGATGCGCGTAGGATAATTTTCATTGATTATCTTCAAAAAGTAAAAACAATCAACGGTGAGTATTATGCGAATTTATTGCAGCGTTTGACTGATGAAATCAAGAAAAAACGGTCACCAAATTTGGCGAAAAAGAAAGTGTTGTTTCATCAAGACAATGGGCTAATTCCCACATCCACTATCGCGGTGGCCATAATCAATGAATTAAAGTTAGAATTGCTTCCTCACGCACCCTATTCACCAGATTTACCATCCTCGGATTATTTTCTTTTTCAAAACTTGAAAAAATTGTCCGGTGGTAAAATATTTGCCAACAATGAAGAAGTGGAATCTGCGGTTGATGGCTCTTTTGAGACGCCCGGCGGTTCACACTTTAAACAGGGTATCGAAGCTATTGAACATCGCTGGAAAAAGTGTGTCGAGCTGTAAGGAGACTTTGTTGAAAAATAAAAATATTTGTTCCCAAATTTATTGTGTTTCCTTTGCTAGGTCGGGTACATCTGCGACCACCCTCGTATTTTAAAAATATAAAGATCAAGTTCAGAAATTTCATAAATATCACATAATTCATTTTTTAATACTTGATTTGTGAACTTAATCAACGACCTTATATTAACCAATGTGTGAAAAGTATTACAAAAATCAGACAACTTCTTCACTCAACATACTGTGGATTGGAGCGATTTGTTTTATAGAATATAAATCCTTCGATTAAGAAATTTTTCTTATTTGTTAAGTGAGTCTCGGATATAAGCATAATATCGATATCATTGGCGGTTAGAAAGCTTCAAATTTCACTTGTAGAAGTTTATTTTGAGATTTGATCAGCTCTTTCAAAATTTTTTGCATTGACGTCATAAATTGAGTTATGCAACATGCTACTTCAGATCTAAGTACTGCGATGGCTATGTATTGTTTGAAGCGTCGCTACTACGTGATTTAACAGCATCGGCATTCGTTACTAACTGTGTTCAGGAATTTTTTTGATAACATTTGTAAGTGTTCAATTTGAATAGACACTGGTGGCCGTGAGTTCTCTGTGAAGCACATTTCAATCAGAAGGAACTGTTTGTCTTTGAGCTACTGTTTGTCGTTGGACAAGTTTAGATTAAATGCATAAAACTTGTTTAGATGAAACTATTCATTGTCGTAGCAAGAATTTTGTTCAGGGGAGGAGAAAATTATATTTTTCACGTGACTGATAAATAAATAAAAAATGTGTCAGTCGTAAGTTTGTTATAAAAAATAAATAAGGCTTTAATAAATATAAATAGATGCTATGCTTTTTAATTATTAAGAAAAAAATTTGATTTTTTTAGTTTAATACTAAAATTTGTATTTTTCTAATATTCGGGGGGACAACTGCCCCTCCTTACCCTACCCTCGCTACGCCCATGAAACTATTCCATCTTTGCAAAATAACTTGATGCAAATACAATTTTTTTCAAGCCCAAATATTTAAAATTTGTATGAAATAAATACTTTTTTGGAAATAGGAGACTTATAAGCTACTTTAATTCAAGTTTTGGCGAAGAGCTTAAAGCAAATATGTTAGATTTTGTTTTTATTTAAATATTAAATATTTATGTGGTATAAATATTTTTTTAATTCAACTTAACTCTTTTGGTTGCCAAACATTTAACACTCAGATAACTGTTTGATGCAAATATAAGTTATTTACACCAATACAGTGCATACATATTTATGTAGTACTATAGTATAAAAGCCCGCCCTACGACGGGTTGGAAGCATTAACGCTAAACTGTAATTATTTTTTGTTATTATTACAGTGCTTTTACAACATACTGTTCTGAAAAATGTTCAGCCTGAAAGTATGCACATACATAAAAAGCAACCATATCACTGATAAGCAGAGAACGAAAATAAATGAGACGATATCCGAACCGATCTCTCAAAGAGTGATACAAGGGGAATCGTTAGTGAGGGCAAACGAAACACGAAACCTTTCAGTGGAAGAGAGAGCTAACGTAATTTCTATAATTTTTGCTAATGTGTCAGTATAAAAAACGAAATCAACGCAAACTTTTCATTAATGATCACTGTTATGCATAAGGCATTGAACGATAACACAAGATTTGTGTGCACACAGCGTGAACGTGGCTTTTGTTTCTGTTGTTTCACAGCAAATTATGATATTAAAAACAAAGGAAGGAGAGAATTTTACTGAGCATTTGTTAAGAAACGAAGCAAAAATACAAAGAGCGCAAAATAATGCGAAGTAGAATATTTATTTTGTAATCTGACGATCGTTTAACGAATCGTTGTTTCGGTTTTATTTGTGACCTTGGTTAAACAATTTTTTCGTTTTGTTTATAGTTTTGCTCGTAACAGCAAACGAAAAACAAAACAGACGCTCAATCGATCTTTTATTATTTTAATCGTTTTTCTTTCGTACGTTTGAAAGATCGAAACGTAACGAAATGGAACGATTTGTTATTGTTTATTTTCGTTCTCTGCTGATAAGTATCAAATTAATTTTCTGTGCATACTTTCAGGCTGAAACAATAATTACAGTTTGAGCGATATCGGGTGCCAAGTAGCGTGCTTGCCTTTTATATATTAGGATAATTTGAAAGTCTCCCAAGCAGTGCTGTTACTTAAAAATTTTAAATAGTGGTAGATCGGGTATAAGAGTGGTGGATTTAGAAAATGTATGGTGAATTTTGCTTCTCCCTCAAAATACCTATACGATTAAATTCCTGATATAAACGAAAAAAAAAACGAAATGGCCATTTCAGCCCTAGAAATGACTTTGACCGAGCTTCTTATGACCAATTGTGTTGTGTATGATGTGAAATGTTTGCACACAAATGATCGAGAACTGGACCTACATGTTTTACGCCGACTCCGAACGGCTTATGTTCTCAAGAAGCTTTTCATGGCAGTTTTTACTCTCTGAGGTTTGCCATTGTCTGCAGAGAGGTGACGGCCGAACAGAAAAATTAATTCAACTGAAAAAAATTGTCTGTGTCAGATGGAGGATTCGAACCTGAGTTCTCTGGCGTAAGAGTCGCTCACTCTACCCACTACGCCACGGCCGCCACCCTGATATAAATATAAATTCCTGATATATTTTACCTTATTTTACATTCATTTAGTTCTATTACGACAAAATAAAAAATGCTCATACATATACTGTTCCAATCCAATTGTATCCACTCTTATGTATCTCTTATCTCATATCTGATGTGTGATAATAAAAACATCATTTATTTTATACAAAACATTTTTATACACTTTTTTAACTTGAGTGTTAAGAGCAAATATATCGTTTGTTTGATTACCAAACTATTTACTAATAGTTTCATATCTTTAGGTATATGAGTTCTATAAATTCAACTGAGTTTTTCAACATATTTCTTATTGAGTTTTATTATGGAAGTACGCATTGTGTATAAACTGCTGCTACTTAATGAATTAAACAAAATTGGAGGATTGGACACACAGGCACCTAAGGACTTGAGTGGTTATTTCTCAAGTTTTATTGCTCCTTATCAGTCTTTTTTTAATCCTTACAATCTTTAATCTTTACACTGGGATTTAAATGGAGTGTGCATTACTACGAGTTAAAAACCTGTGAATCACGAGTTCAAATTGAATAATTTTAAAATTCGGATGAGTATTAATAAAAATCTATGTGTAATCATAAAAAAAGTATGTTTTTTAAACATACTTTAATATTCGGGCTAAATTTGCCAGAAGGGCGCGCCCGAAACTCCTTAAATTGACACACAGCCATATCTCAACGGGGGAAGGAATTTAAGCCTTCCGTTGAGTCTCTTACACCATACAAAGTTATCCTTTATAATTACAAGAAAGTCATTTGGGTCTCGAAAAAGCAATCTTGGAACGAATACACCCAATCTATCGACGGCCTCAAGGAATCCGGGAGACTAGGTAGAATTCTATCCAAGGAGCACTCCAGTCCCTCCTTCATTAGAAATGAGGATGGAACTTGGACGGAATCTACTGACGAATCACTGGAGCACCTACTTAATACACACTTGCCTGGCTGCAGGATTAGTTGCAATGAGCCCCAAGGTATAGTGTTACCTGAAGTCCATCAAACAAATCTTATCAGCTCTATTATCACAAAGGATAAGATTATCTGGGTGATAAACAGCTTCTCCCCTTACAAGTCCCCAGGCCCTGACGGAATCCTACCAATAATGTTACAAAATTGACAAGATGTTGTTACACCGTTCTTATATTCAATATTGACAAACTGCCTCCGCCTCAACCGTACCTCAAGTAATTGGAGAAGAGCCAAGTTAATTTTTATACCTAAAGTCGGAAGACGAGTTCATGTTCTCACATCATTCGCGAGTTCTCACATCATTCGCACTAAAGACTCTGGAGCGAGTTGTAGACATTCATCTCAGGGATATTCAAGGTAGAACATCCTTCGCCACAGATCAACATGCCTACCTCAAAGGTAGATCCACGGAGACCGCCCTACATGAAATTATCACAACCATAGAAAGATCTATCTTCTTTAAACAATACACTATCGCGGCTTTTTTAGACATAAAAGGGGCCTTAAACAACATACATACAAGAATCCTTCAGGATTCTCTGACCAACTTAGGTGTGGAAATATATGTGAGAAAATGGATAGTATCAATGCTCACAGTAGTAGAATAATCCAGGTAAGCCTGCGCTGTAGCCAACTCACTAGATCCGTTAACAGGGGCACACCGAAGAATGGGGTGCTATCTTCCTTTCTCTGACTCATAGCCATAAACGAAGTGCTTAATATACTAAATTGTAACGTAGTCAAGATGGTGGCATACGCGGATGATGTGGTTTTAATGGTTTCTGGGCTGTTCCCTCCACTCTCAGCGAGATTTTGGAGGAAGCTTTGGACAAGCTCAGCAGCTGGGCTGCTAGGTGCCACCTAGTAGTGTATCCTAGTAAGACGGAACTGATACTATTTACCACAAAAACCAAGGAGCAACACTTTGTCCTACCGAAACTAAGCTACCAAACACCCGCACTATCCAACAATGCCAAATATCAAGGAGCCATACTAGACTCTAAGCTCAACTGGAAAAATAACGTTGAATACCCCTTATGGGTTCAGCCACCAAAAATGCTTATATTCACTAGTTTGATGGTCAGCATTAATTAAGGCGTACAACATATCAAAACTTGCAAGAAATCAGCGATCTGCGTGCATAGGTATTCCGGGGGCATCCGTTTTTGCCCTACCGATGCATTTAACGTCCTGGCACACCTACTTCCTATAGATCTCCATATTAAACTTATCGCAATAAACTGTTCAGTCAGACTCAGGGAGTTCCACGACTGCAGGAACAGACCATATGGACACAGCAACATTCTTAGTTCATTGCCACAGGAATTGGTGGCAAAGAGTACGGACTATGACATCCTTAGGCTTGATTTCACAAGGTCATTTACTATCGAAGTCCTAACCAGGGTAGAATTGCGCAATGGAGAACCTGATTCAGTCTTCGATACATCAATCTACACTGATGGATCCAAGATGGACTGAGGAGTTGGAACCGGTGTCTACTCAGAACAACTGAGTGTGGCGGAAGCTTTCCGTCTACCGGATTCATCTAGCGTCTATTTTTTTTTATTTTTTTTTCATCAGGCCGAACTTCTAGCGATAAAAAAAGCTTGTTAAGCTATTAGTCTAGCCAACACAAACAACCTTAATGCAACAATATTGTCGGACAGCGAGTCGCCATAAAAGCTTAGGCTGCGGTTAAAACCAGTTGCAAACTGGTTAGTCAGTGTAAAGAGGAACTAGCCCGGCCAAGTCACCAACTTGACATCATCTTAATATGGATTTCCGGCCATAGGAATATTTACGGTAATAAAAAGGCGGATGAACTCGCCAGGCTGGGTCCTTTCCTCGACGTTTCCAGTGCGGAACCAGTCGCAGTCTCACTAAGTACAGTGAAAGGAAGGATTCACTTTTATTACCTTGCTATAGCTGGTAATAGATGGAGAGGACTACCAACGTGTACCACATCAACAAAAATGTGGCTAATCTACAACCCAGGCAAAGCCCAAGATATGTTATCTAGATCTCTGTACCTGTGAGCTATGATCACAGCTATCATAACGGGGCACTGCTGCATTAGAGTGCACTTGCCCTGCACTAGCCAGATCTAGATTAAGCGTGCTAGGTAAGCCGATTTTCGGTAATCTAGAAGAACTCTAGGCAGCGAAAATTTGCAACCTACTGACATTTAATAAACGCACTGGATGATTATGAAGCAGAACACAAGCAACCTGATGCGCAACGTACCCAACATACAGGAACAAGAGGTTATGGTGTCAAAACGGCTCATCAGAGCTAATTGGATACTACTCGTGGTAGTATCACCATTCAAACCAACCAACCATGTTTTATAAATGTTTTTCTGAAAGGAAGTTCCCATTAAACTTTCAGCCGCCATATAAGGTCGTTTCACGAAGATTTCTTCCGAAGTACAGTCTTTCTTGTACGACTTAAACACATTAAGCGCACGTAAGCGAAAACGTTGTAAGTACGTTTATATTAGAAAATGTCATATTTTCGAATAGAACTGTCGAAATTCATCTGGTAATCTTGCCTAGGCGCAAGATTTAATAGGCAGCCTACGTATCATAAATGTCGAACAAAGTGATACATCAATTAGTGACTACTCCCAAGCATACAATATCTGTACAAAGAGCGAGAGAGACTTTCAGAAGATCAATATATGCTCCATGGTTGAATTATGAGGTTGTCGCAAGGGTGAGAGCGAGTACCCATAATTGTCAAATCGAAGCTTCATACAAAATCTGAAAGCGATGAAAAAGCTTAATTGGCAAAATGTAAACAAAAAAAGTGATTTGTATTCATTTTGTCAATTATGGGTACTGAGAAGAGAGTACGAGAGTATTTTCAGCCCTGCGAAAATCTTATAATTATGTTTATAATTATATTAACATTAGCAGGCGACAGTGGTTCTCGGCTTCGCCACGGACGCTTTTTTTTTATAAAGAGCATTTGGGCATTTTTGTTACTCTTTAAATGAGTGTGGAGAGAGATAAAGGGTAAAAACGCAAGCACGCTAAAGCTGTTCAGTCAATTGCAATGCGTTCAGAAATGAACAAATTTTGACCGCTCTACAATGTGTTTATCCGCTCTTTATTGATAAATATCTCACTATTTTTTGGTGGTTTCTATTGAACGATATTAAACGATCACCATTCGACATCAGCCCTTAAGACAATGCATGTCAAACACAATAAAAAAATGTTTTTTTTTTTTTGTTTTTTGCAGCTCAGCACTGCATTTATATTTAGTACTCTTTTCGCTGTGCTAGCTGAGCAGAAAAAGAGAAGAGTAGAGAGTAACATGGAGTTTATTGAAATTCTCGCAACACAAACATGTAACAAGATAACGATGAAGCAATTCGTGGCATTAGGGATGATTTCTTAAAAAACTTAACACTTAAATTAAAAGTTAGAAATAAAAATACCCCTATGCTGTGCTGTAGCTCAAAAATTACATTTTAAAACTTATTTCATAAAAATCGACCCGTTACTTTTGGAGTTTACCTGGAAACAAAAATTTGCACGTCTGCATAAAATTGTATATAATATATATAGATATAGATTAGATATAGATTAGATATAGATTAGATATAGATGTGGATATAGATATAGATATTGATATAGATATAGATATAGATATAGATATAGATATAGATATAGATATAGATATAGATATAGATATAGATATAGATATAGATATAGATATAGATATAGATATAGATATAGATATAGATATAGATATAGATATAGATATAGATATAGATATAGATATAGATATAGATATAGATATAGATATAGATATAGATATAGATATAGATATAGATATAGATATAGATATAGATATAGATATAGATATAGATATAGATATAGATATAGATATAGATATAGATATAGATATAGATATAGATATAGATATAGATATAGATATAGATATAGATATAGATATAGATATAGATATAGATATAGATATAGATATAGATATAGATATAGATATAGATATAGATATAGATTTCAAACAATATTGTCCTTCCAGTAATTCTCTCAGTATTTATGCGCTAGAGTTTTAATATTTCTGCGGGTAGATTATTTCAGTCAATTGCTTTTCGAAAAAGAGTACTTAAGGGGTTACATGACATTGACAGTTTTTTGAAATCGATAAATTCTTTTCTTTAATAATTTTGTATTTTAGTAAATATTCCTAAGATTCTAAGAAAAAAATTGCATGGAAAAATTCTTACGGGTTCAAAAGTTGCAGCCGGATTAGTGAGAGCGCATTTTTAATTTTTGCGCTACCTACGTACGGCAGCTGGTGGTATACTTGTTTTACTTGCTACCTGACGTTTGGTGGTTGTTATTTCGTACCTACTTGAAGGGTGAAGGGTGAAGCCCGAATTGCTAAACGATTGCAAAAAACTATAAGCGACAGCACAACACAAGATAACGAAGGCATACAGTACGAAGCAGGCATGGCAGATTGAAGGTAGCCTTTTTTTCTTTGTTCTCAAACTTTGAACGCGTTTATTTCGAAACCATGTTTTTCGTACTGGTTGCGGCACTAGCGGGTTCATTTTTTGACGAAATTTTTTTTAAACTTGATTTGCTATCGTATGACACGAGCTTTTCTTATGAATTTTTAAAGTCAATCTTTGTTTCGAAAAAACACACTTTCAAATTTGGAACATCACCAAAAATTGAAAAAAAATTTAAAAAAAAAGCTCGTGTCATACGATAACCAATTTTGTTAAGACTTAAAAAAGTAATTTTTTTCCAGATCGGCCAATTTTTGCAACTCCCAGCGCTGCAACCACAAGGCCCCGTTTTTTTCTCTGCCGCCAGTTTGGAGCTCTATAAAACCATGTTGGAGTGAAAAATATATTTTTTTGAATTTTGGAAAAATGTTTGGTTTTGACTGAGTTATGAATTTTTAAAACAAGGTCTGTTTTTTTTTTGCCGCGAATGTCATGTCCCGCCTTAAAGTACTCGAGTACTCACTACTTAAAGTATGTGTCCCAGTTTTCTTTCTGAAATGCAGTCTACATATAGTGTTCAGAAATTCGCCTTATTTTTCCCAACCTTTCTTGTTCTCTTAGGTTGCGAACATAGTGAACGCTTGTTGCTGAGCCGAGCCGACAAGCACATTGGAGCAAAAGAGATGCATGACTTGGTTTCCTTATTCCTCCAATGTGTTTTTCGGCTCGGCTCAGCAACAAGCGTTCACCATGTTCGCAACCTTATAGCAAAGTTATTATTGAGATTATTGAAGTTTAAATCAAGAAATGTCTTTGTAAATGTGAGTTAATTAAGAGCTTTTAATTACAAACTCAAGATAAGATTATCGGATATCATAACATATAAGAAGAACAAAGTAATTTAAGATTGCTCAACACGTTTGAATACTCAAATATTTGCATGCCAATGTTTTTTAAAATTAAAATCTTGATCTCTAAAAAAACAATGAACAAAAGCACGTTTTTAATTTTTTATATGGTCGCTTAACTTTTTATCATTTTTCTTATTAATTATATCTGCTGATACCACCATTTAAGCTATATTGTAAATTCATTAACTTTTTTTTTATCTTTGACTAACATCTATTTTTGTCATACTGTATACAATCACATGCAATGGTTTTGTTATCTTAATTAAAAGACAGGACTTTGTTTTTTTGCCCACGTCAATCAATATTTATTTTTTTTTTTTACAAATAAAAATATAATAATGCAAGTCACATTTTTTAAAGCGTAGAAAGAAGTTCGTTGACCTCTAAATAAATTACAAAACAAAACAAATTTGATTGAAGTGCAGTTCTAAACATAGTATCTAAGAATACGAATAAAAAAAAAAAGAAGCGCCATATGTTGTTGACATAACGATTGAGATACAAATAAACTTACACATGAATATCTCGTTTGTTTGTATTTCAAGCGACATGTTGGCACATCAGACATGTTGGTTAGTTCTTATAAATGCATATTTGTGCATTTTTAAGATTCTTAAACTAAGAAGAATACTAAATTTAGAGGTAGAAACTAATAGCAAGGTAGTAGCAAATGAAAAACTGGCGGTAATTTGTATAAATTTGTGATCAATAAACAGTTGGTTGTAACGAAAAATTATAAAAAAAGCAATAAAAACAGAAATTTGTAAGTTGTATTTTACAATTAAAAGTCCACAATTATAGCAAGTTGATGAAATAAAATTAATTCCAAATTTTACAAATTTGTAACAGTTTTCATAAAATTCGCAAATTTGTAGCTTGGTGAAATGGGGTACTGATAATGCTTGCATACAACAATCGAAAATATTTAAAAAAAATGTATTCATATAATCAATAAAGGTATTTAATCAAGTCAAGTTTTAATATTAATAATAATCATACTATCTCGAGACCTAATTAACCGACTAACTGACAAAAATTATATTTATACACATTTACATATACAAATAAAGGATAATTTGTAGATTTTGTTAATATACAATGTAATTTTCCTAAAACAAGTATTTAAAAATTCAACTATGCTAAAAGATAAATAAAATTTATTTAAAAAAAAAAATTATGCAATGCACAATATATCGCAAAAGAAAGAGGTTAAGCAATATTCAACTGTATTTTCATTATTTCTTTAAAAATAAAACTAAACTCGGATTTCTTTAGAAGCAACCAACTTTCGTGTTTTTTTTTTTAATTGGAAAAAGATGAATTTTTGTGTTTTCATTAAACACTACATTATAATTTACGCAAGAAAACGATAGCAGAGAGCAAAACCAAGCTAGATAAGTATTATCCAGACACTGCACAATCGATAATGTTGGTTCAAAAATGGTTTTCTGACTTTCGTTGTGACCGTACAAGCACCGATGACGCCGAACCATCTGAACGATCAAAAAACGTCGAAAAAATTCATTATATTATGTTGAACGCCCCGAAGTGAAATTGAGGGGTATGCAACTGAGCTAGCTACATGATATTTTGGGTATGAAGAAGCTCTGCGCGCACAATGAACCAAAAACGAATTCGTGTGATGATTTCCCAGCAGAATTTGGAATGTTTACGCCAAATTCAACGATGTTTTTGCATCGATTCAAAACCATGAATTAAACATGGGTGCATTTATACACACCAGACTCCATGCAACAGCCAAAACAATGGGTTTCTCTCCGAAGTGTTCAAAAACGCAACGTTGCACAGTGTGCGATTTGACCAATCTAGGCAGACAAAATTCTAATTTTTTGTGATATGATTCCTTGGCTCAATCCAAAACAAAAAAATTGTTCCGGAGCTGGGGTCTATCTCAAACACCCTCTTAATTACAGGGTGTTTCATTGAGTTGCCTATAAAGGAAAATTCACGCTCTCTGTTTTGACTTTGAAAGACTAAATTGCATTAGAACAGCACACAATTGGGTGTCTTATCTTTTATTGTAATTTAGTCCTATTTAGAAGAAGTTGCAGAAATTTAGTTTTCCAAAGAAAAACCTATTAATTTTTAATCAAAAAGCTGTTAAAATATAAGAATAAACAAAGTAATAGTTATTCAGAACTTGATTTTTTGCTTGTAGGATTTCTCTTACTTCCTTCTATTCTTTTGTTTAACTCTGACTCTGATTCAGTGCTTGGTAATTTTATAAGTTCCATAACTCACTGTAGTTATGCATTATCAAGTGGTGTTGGATTACAGTTTGCTTTTGTTATATATGCGCTAACCACAGGGTCCGAAGTTATCAAACCTTTATGCAATATTTCCATGTATGTCTTGGTTCTTGATTTCGTCTTAAAGTGGTCCAGCCTAAATTTTATTCCTCGCTTTATTAAGAAATATTTTAATCTTTTGAAGAGTTTGAAATTTAATAAAAAAAAAAATTAAATAAAGCCATAATTTCAATGATTGGATTTAAAATTCAATTATTCGGTTCGGTAACAGTCCAAGATTTTTGACTGTATACTAAACATTGCATTTAGATAGTATCTTAGTATGCATTATAAGCTTATAATGATGGTCTTGGGCTTTTGTCACTTTTTATTTGACATCATAAAGTTGCATTCTTGAGATATTAAGGCCTTTTCCTAAAATACAAATATTTTGGTTATCTGCAAAAACTAGCAGCTAAATTTTTGTATGAACTATCTATGAGAGTGAAACTTAATAAAAAATTCAATTTATATGCATACGTATGCATACAAACTTTTTGGCAGTCCATCAAAATGTTAGCTGATTTTATCTTTCCTTATTTATGATGCATTTTCCATCGCTTATTTAAATTAAACTCAGATTTATTAAGCGACTTATTTTATTTTGAATTAATCTACATTTTTTCACAAAAGATTTCTCTTGCAAAAAAAGTTTATAAGTTAACCACTTTAATAAGCGCACTGAATACAAAAACTACTATCTTGAGGCTTAAGAACAATTTAGGATTTGTAGAATATATAGATATATCTGATAAAGCAATCATTTTTAAACTTTTGGCATGGCTTTATGTGTGTATTAGCTTTATTTAAAAAAAAAAAATGAATTTTTTTCTCACATTTCTCACACTGTGCGTTGAGCCGAAATGGTTTTGGCCTCCGCATTTTGGGGGTAACTATATAAAAAACACAAGAACTGTCTATTATAGGTCATATCTACCCGAATTGACCTCTAAAGAGTTTAAATATATGAGCTGGTTCTATTATTTTTTATTCATCAACATTTCTACACATACCTACACACACCTACCCCGTATCTGCAAGCTTTCTGAGGTCACCATACAAAAAAAAAAAAGAACTGTCGATTTTAATTCCGTCATTAACTCTAAAGGGGTCAAATATGTGAGCTTGTCCTGTTATTTTTTACCCTTCAACATTTCTTCTGAGCACACCTATTCCCTATCTGCCTCCATACAAAAAGTTGCTGTTTTCTGCTTGTCTGGTAGCTGAATCAGTGCTAACGTTAAAAGCAATGACATTTACAATGGTGACGTTATAATAATGCTGACGTTAACATTCGTGACGTTAACAGTAATAACGCGAATTCATAATTTTTACCCCTACCAAAAAGTGTTCAACGCGCTTAAAAAAGTTTTCATTTCACAAAAATCTAAATACAAATTTGCATGCTAATCACATTTAGGGCCGTATTGTTCACCTCTGGATATCTTTAATCAGCGGATAAAGTACTAGATTTTCAGTAGTTTCAGATAAAAGCAATCCAGAAAATATTCACTGGTTAAAGATAGCAAGAGGTGAACAATACGGCCATTAGAGCGGTTTAGGATTTTTAGTCGTTATTTTAAGGAATTTGTACTGTAGTGCCCTTTGGTGTTCGTATAAAATACACACATTCTTTTTTTTCTATATTTAAAAAAAAATATACCGTATTATGTGGTAAGAGGCAAATATATAATAAACTAGTAAGGGTGGAGCTTCGGCAGGGTACCAAAGCTAAAATACCCCCTTCCCCCCGCGGCCACATTGAAGTACATTCGAAGTCTTTAGCCACGACATACACGATGACATTCAGTTTTATATATTAATGAAAGTGCTCCTATTTTGATGACGTCACTTTGTATGGGAAATAGGCGTGGCTTTGATCTGATTTTGCCATTTATCATAGAGATGGTTCATATTATATATCAAAAGTGCAAAATTTCAAGACATTTCATTAATTTTTGTGGACTTTTAAGAGATTTAACGTTTAAAATACAGCCAATTTGTATGGGAGGTAGGCGTGGATTTAATTCGATTTTGCCAAATATCATAGTGGTGGTCTATGTTATATATCAAAGCCTATATGCAAAATTTCAAGACATTTCCTTAATTTGAGTAGATTTTTAAGTGATTTTACTTATAAAATAAAGCCACTTTGTATGGGAGGTGGTTTTCATCCGATTTGGCCCCTATTCGAACTTGATCTTTACCTTTTACCTTTTTTAAAAATAAACTTATATTTTGAATTTAATAGCGATTGCTTTAAAATTGCGGCTGTAATCGTGTCGACAGACGGACAGACAGACGGACACACGGAAATCGACTCAGGAGATGATGCTGATAAAAATATATATATAAAATATATATATTAAATATAATATATTTATAATATATAATTAATATATTATATTAATATTATATTATTATTATATTATTAATATATTATATATATTTTTCTACAACTGCCACGCCTTCTTCTTGGCGTTACAAACGGAATGACAAAGTTAATATACCCCTTACGCAGTACGCATTGTGGTATAAAAATATACATTTCTTTAGCTGAAGTTTTAAGGGAAGGGGGAAATGGTCCTTCCTGATGCCCTATGGACGTTCTTGACCACACATATGTACTTATATGGGTGAATTTCAAAATAAACGACTTTTTTCTGTCGCTGCTTTTTTCAATCCGTTTTCTCAAAAAATAAGCACAAAAATAAACTATAAAAATACAGTTGTAAAATAAAAACCTGTTCCTCTCTTACCTGTTTCATAAAAAAGCATTTGTCCCCCCTCTCCCCCCCCCCCACAACATAGCAGTTATTCAATATAGAAAAAGATAACGAAAAAAAAGAAAAATAAAAAGAATATGCATTGATTTGCAATGCCAGTATAAATTCTATGGAGCTTTTGGTGATTTTAATTTTTAAAGTTTAAATAACAGTAATTTTTTTTGTTGCATAATTTGTGCGGTCAACACTTTGTGTGTCAGAAGTGTTATGTTTTACTTTATTTGCTCTAATCTTTATTTTAGTTACTGATATGTTGTCAAGTGCATAACTCAAGTCAAGTGCAATAAAACACGCGATTTATCCATTTCAGTTCTACTAAATAAGCAGATTATGGTAAGTATAGATTAATATGTCAAGAGTGTTGTCAATGATTTTGCGGTTTTAAGTATATAAAACGAAAAAAAGTGTTTGTATTTGATAACTAAGTTTTTAACTGTTTCATATATTTTGAATTTTTAGTGCAGATTTTTTTTTCAACAAAATTAATCGTAAAAGTCCTGAGTGTTGTTTCAACACCAACGTCTATGCCGCTGAATTACAAACTTTTTCCTTATTTTTTTTTTTTTTAAATTTTCAGCTTAAGGCAAATAAATTATGAAATGCTAAAATTCGGAAATTTTTAGTAGACTTAAGCACTTTTTAGAAGTATAACACTCCAGACAAAAATCGTTTGCACTTCTGCAAAAACTTTAAAAAATTAATAAAACATAATTTTTAAAGAGCGTGATAGTGATTATGGATTCTACAATAATTTTTACAAAAGCAGCCATGTTTAAAGTTGAACGATATTGAAGTTGAAAAAATTTAATCGTTTCTCTGTCATATCCATATAACATTGAATTTAAACTATTTTTAAGTAATTTTTTTATTTATTATTTATACGTGTGTATCTAGATAAAAAGATGTCTATGTATTATCTTTCGCTTTTCTTCAGTACTTTTGGTAGTCTAAACACATTTTCCAGTGGCTTAGGCTGCGGACAGAGCGTATGCAGGTGCAGACAGGTTAGCAGACATGCGTATCTCTATCTCGCTTGTTCTAATTTGTTTGCTTTATTGTTGTTCTTTCGCACTAGTGCCAACAAGCAACCTGCCTGCTTGTCTGCATCTGCATTCATTCTTGCCGCAGCCTTAGGCTGCGAACATAGTAAACGCCGGTTCAGACAGGCAGATCAGATCAGATCAGATTTTCACATTGGAGTAATAAAGCAAGCAAGTTACCCATCGCTTTTGTGTTTTCACTCTAAT
The DNA here is from genome assembly GCA_914767935.1 of Coremacera marginata. Lineage (NCBI taxonomy): Eukaryota > Metazoa > Arthropoda > Insecta > Diptera > Sciomyzidae > Coremacera > Coremacera marginata. Next base: position 28,801,132 of record OU612043.1, on the reverse strand, counting down.
GTGTTTTCTGATCTGATCTGCCTGCCTGTCTGAACCGGCGTTCACTATGTTCGCAACCTTAGATGTTACTGTCGCTTGTTTGATGTTCTGCTTATTTAACATTATACTGACATTCAACACGTGTTAACCATATTTCGCATATGTTATCGTTCTGTGATATGCATAGTTCTCTTATTAGAGATAATATTTTGCTTTTAGTACATACATTTTTATTATATCTCTTATCGATAGAAATTTTTCATCACTTCTGAAAAAAAATTCGAAAATTTTGATGAAAAAAAAAAACTTGGATGGCAAAAACTTGCACCAAAATAATCCAATATAGTAATGATGAACCTGAATTTTGATAATATATCGCTTTAAAGAATTTATAATGCTGGCAAAATAGCATTTCTTTAATTTTTTTCGATTACTACCTTTTTGACTTAATCTTTTCAATACCAAAAATCGTACCGTTTAGTTACAAATCTAAAACTTTCAATTAAGCTTATTTGAGGTCTGATATTACAGTTATACCAGCAACTTTTTTAAAAATTACATTTTGTAATACCTGAATATTACCTGAAAGCTACTCTTACTCTCAAATTACAAACCATTTATATATGGGCCAAACTGTATGACTTTGATATAGTTTTTGTGTTTATAGTAATATTTTATGAAATACCTCATATGCCTTTGATATTTGCAGTTGTAGTGTTTATAGTAAAATTTTATTAGGATCATTTTTCTGAAATATTTAACTCTCTAGCGCACTTTTTTATGGGACTTTTTTTGATCCTTTTCCCAAAAAGCTTTAAAAAGTACCCTTAGAAGTAGTCATTGAGGGTTGTGTATTTGATTAAAATATTATATTTAATATGAATTTGTGCTTTATTGCAAAAAATCAACAAAGAAATAAATTTTCTTGTATAATTTTTTAAATT